>CANTUV010000027.1:38482500-39014418 GCA_947685225.1 Garcia nutans
CCGTTATAAGTAAATGAAAATATTAATTTTAGCAATTTATAATATTCCTCCATTTGATGTGAAATTTTTCATTTTTTTCAATTTATTAATTAATATTGTACTAGTATATTATTTAATATGATGGAGGGCATAATGATGAGTTAGGTAAGAGCCTTGATTCCTCACATTTATATCAAAATGTTTTTTATCCAAATGTGAACACTATTTTATCCAAATGTTTTTATAAGCATTCTTTACATGGAAGCGCAGTGGCAAAGTGTAAAAACTATAAATGCAAGCTATCAAATTTACAAGAAAAAACTATTTACAGGAAAAGCAAATAAACACTTTTATTAATAACCAAAAAACCCACTACACTTTGCTTTCTTTTTGCTCTTAATTTTTCGATTCATGCAAATCCCACCCTAATGCCTGAACTCAAAATCCTATAAATACCCTTCAAAATCTTTTCAGCTAAACCATCACCAACCACTTTCAAACAACAAATAAAAAGAAAAGAAAAATGGAGAAAACACATAAATCTTGTTCACTTCTTTCACTTGTTCTCGTCATTTTCTTTTGCTCTTCTTTAGCAACTGCATTAAAATATAATGTAGTCAATTATGGGGCGAAACATAAATGGCAAAACTGATTCAACTAAAGCCTTTGTTACTGCATGGACACAAGCTTGTGGCTCAGTTAGGCCTGACACCGTTTATGTGCCACCTGGTAGGTTCTTTCTGAAAAATGTGAAGTTTCAAGGTCCATGCAAGAACAATAAGATCTTGGTCCGTATAGATGGAACCCTTGTAGCTTCATCTGATTATCAAGTTATTGGCAGTGCTGTAAATTGGGTTTCTTTTAACCGTGTCAATGGTGTTTCTGTTTCTGGTGGGATACTTGATGGCCAAGGTACTGGTTTATGGGCTTGCAAGGCTTCTGGCAAGAATTGCCCTGGCGGAGCCGCGGTAAGACATTTGCATGCATAAATTAAGAAATAGCAATTTTTGGATCACCCTATTATTTCGGTCTATTTAGCATCTCATAAGTACCAAAAAGAAAAAGAAAAGTATTTTCATTAGGTTAATAGTTCCATCTTTCAGTATATTTATTGGATAATACATAAAAAATATCATTCAAACTCTAATTGTATTTTTCTTTTAAGATTTTCAACATAAAGAAGAATTTAATTAATTAATTAAAAATTTTCAAAGGTCAACCATTTACTTAAGGCTTAATTATAGTTTGTAATAATTATATACGGTCAATCATATATATATACATATTAATAATGATAGTTCTTGATTATTGCTTGTGTGAATGTGCAGTCGCTTAGCTTTTCCAATTCAAACAATATAGCAATCAGTGGATTGACTTCACTAAATAGCCAGTTGTTCCACATTGTCATCAATGGCTGCCAGAATGTGAAAATCCAAGGATTCACTGTTTCAGCCTCCAGCCACAGCCCTAACACCGATGGAATTCATGTACAATTTTCAACTGGTGTTACAATCTTGAATTCAAGAATTATCTCAATCGGTCCTGGTAGCTCTAACATGTGGATGGAAAGAGTAGCATGTGGACCTGGCCATGGAATCAGGTAATTAACACAAGTATCATTTAATTGCACATGATCGATCAATTAAAAATTGATTAATTATATACTCCTGACTTACAATTAATTAAACATTAATTTGTAATTATGCAGCATTGGGAGTTGGGCAAAGACCTTAATGAACCTGGTGTACAAAATGTGACAGTTAAAACTGTTACATTTACTGGTAGCCAAAATGAAGTGAGAATCAAGTCTTGGGGAAGATCCAGCAATGGCTTTGTTAGAGACATACGTTTTCAACATTATGTTATGACTAATGTTCAAAATCCAATTGTCATTGACCAAAATTATTGTCCAGATAACAAAGATTGTCCTGGTCAGGTGATTAATAAGTTCAAAATTAAAATTATTTTTTCTTCAATTACAAATAGCTAAACATTAGTAAATCTAACTTTGTGCATTATATGCATAATATTATTGAATTGAACAGCAATCTGGTGTTAAAATTAGCGACATGACGTACCAAGACATTCATGGAACATCAGCAACAGAAGTTGCAGTGAAGTTTGATTGTAGTAAGAAGTACCCATGCACTGGGATTAAATTGAAAGATGTGAAGCTGACTTATAAGAATCAACCAGCTGATGCTTCTTGTAACAATGCAGATGGATCAGCGACTGGTTTCGTTCAGCCATCTAGTTGTCTATAGATAAAGCTTGTAAAGCAAAGGTTTACTTGTTATTGCATGCTTGTAGTATATATTTGATAGAATTTGAAATAGATATCATGTGTAACGTCTTTGCTTGAGCCTGTGGCCTTTCCAGCACGTTGGAGTAGCTTGGTGCCCGGCCTGCAATGAGATTAATGAAAATGGAAATTCTTTGTTATTATATATAGATTGAAATTTGCATTTGTGATTGTAGGGAAAATTGATGTTTAATTCTTAAGGTATAGAATAAATTCTATGGTTAATTTTAGTAACGATTTTTTAGTTTAAATTGTATTTTTTTGAGCGTTTGAATGTAGCTAAGTTTTTCTTTTTTAAATATTGTCTTAAATTATTAAAAAAAAGTTCAAAATTTCAAATAATTAAGCACAAAATTAAAGATTTCTGATCTTAAATCACTCGAAATACCTTTAAACCTTGTAGGAAAGTAGCTTGTGTTGCATGATGCTGATAAAGATGCAAAATGGGGGTGGGTGGGGGCAAGAATAGAAACTTCAATTCCACCTTTTAATTCTTTACTAATGGCATTTTGCTTATATCTAGAACTATATAAATATTTCAAATTTAGTATGAAAACAAATATCACTAAACATGAAAAAACAAATAATTTATCAAAATATCAATAATATTTTAAATTTATAAAAATTACACAAGCATAAAATTAAATGATTTATTATTTTAAATATAATTATATAAAAAATATTTCAAATATTTATTATTTTTTACTAAAATAGATTATTGTAAACCTGGTTAAAGGACTATTTCTAAAAGAATGTGACTTTCGTTAATGCCTAGAGAAATTTCGAATTGTTTACCCTCTTTTTATGCCTAATGCTTTATTTAGTATCTTTTTTATTGTATTTAATATATTAGTGAGAAAATTAGGACCAACAATAATAATAATAAATTATTAAAAAATTAATTATATAAATATATAATTTAGTGGTTAATAGCGAAGGTTGCAAAGCCAATTAACCATAAAATTTATTTTTTTTGAAATAACCATAAAATTTATTTATATGAATAAGAATTAATTTTTTTTAATTTAAAAAATAATAAATTGAGAGATATTTACAAAACTATCTTACAAATAAATTTTTTTTTAAAAATACTACACTTTAAAAAAAAGTTCTCAAATGCACTAAAATCAAGATTTTTCTTTTTTAAAAATATCTCATTTCTCTTATAGCAAGAGTTTTTTTTCAAACATACATCTTATCTCATTTTAAGCAATATTTTATTACAAATTTCATCTTTATTTTTCAAAATTTACTATTAAATAAATATATTTTAATAAAATAATAAAATTTAATATTTTAATTATAAATAACAAATAATAAATAACACTCAATAAAATTTTTAAAAAAGGTAAAATATATAAAATATATTTATAAAAATTATTAAATTTATATTTAAACAAATTTTACATATTTTAAATATTAAAAAAATTAAAAAATTTTAATTTTATTTTATAGTTGTTAAGCATATGTTGTGTATATGTTATGCAAATGTTGTAGATATAGTGTAGATATTATGTTTATTTTATGTATTTATTATGTATGTCTTGTGTATATTATATATATATATTATGAATATTATGTATATGCAAAATTAAAAATATTAAATAATTGGTATAAATACTATATAGATGATATGTATATATTTAATATATATTATGTATATGCTACTTATTGTTATATGTGTATTATATGTATGTTATGTATATATTTATTTTTTAGTGTGTATAATAAGAATATAATAATAATAAAATATTTATAGATAAAAAATATAAATACAAATAAAATAAAAAAAACGAAAATAAAAAAATTAGCAAAAAAAAATAAAAAAAAAAGTAACGAGTTTTTCGTAAAAATTAAAAAAAGGGGCCAAACTGTAATTTTGATACCGGGCCGTAAATTTGAACAAAACCTTGAATGAGATTTTATGGTCTCAATTCCTTATAAATTGATCAGTTTACTGTCTAGACTGGATGTCCAGAGTTGGTATCAACCGGTCCAAGCAAATGCAATTAATCTGTGGGCTTAAACAAACTTTCAAACTCGAGCACAACATTGGCCCATTTAGGTTTTGTATAAAAGGGAAAAATTTACGCTGGCTATGGAAATTTGTTTTCCATTTTTATTTATACGGTTTAATTTTTTTTAATTTGTTTTCCATTAAATGTGTTTAGGGTGTTTTTACTTAGTAAAAATAATTTTTTATTTTTAATTTTCATTTTTTAAGAAAATTAAAGTATTTATTCTGCAGAAAATTTATTCACTTAATAAAAATAGAAAATTATTTATTGAAACACATATGGAAACTTTGTGTTTTCCATATCAAGAAATTGGACTTTTTTTAAAATTCTTGAAAAATATTTTAAATATGTTATCTTAATTTAGAAAAAAAAATTCTATATAAACAAAAAATAGAAATTTTCTATTATCTAATTTGAGAAAATAATGCTATATAAATAAAAACTTCCAATTTAGAAAAAATGCTATATAAATAAAAACTTCTATTTTTTATTTTTTATAGAAAATGTTTTTAGAAAACTACTATAATTCTCCACAAGTGAATACACTCTTATCTTTTTTTTTATGCATAATCACAGTGATTTTTCCTTGTTTTATTTTCTTCTTTTTTACATATTTTTTTTTATTTATGTTCTTTATTCATAAATAATATTTTTTATTCTTATATACAAAACATACACACAAAATATATAAATGTATACATAATATATACAAAATATATATATAACAAATAACAACGTTTACACAATATACACCAAACATATATACGATATCTATTCAACATCTATAAAATGTATTTAGTATTTTTTAACTTTATTATTTTAGTTTTATATTTACACAATATGCATATAACATACAACATATACATAAAAATATAATATCTACACAATATTTATATAACATACACACAACATATATTTAATATTTGCACAACAAAATTAATATTTTTTAACTTTATTTTTTATATATAATATGTAAAATTTGTTTTAAATTACAAATTTAATATTTTTATTAATATGTAAAACTCAAAATAAATATCTATTATAATAACTAATAGATTTAATTTGAAATATTAAGAAATTAAAATATATGCTAATATTGGAACAACAAAACATGACATAGTATTGTATCAACATTAGCTCTCTCTATATATATATAAGTGATATAACCCGAACCATCCTATCCAATATGTTTGTGACCTTTAGTGAGTTTTAGAAAAAGAAAAGAAAAAAGAAAAAATAGTTAGACAAGATTCAATTAGATATCAAGTATTTTCATGGCTATTTATTTATTTATTTTAATTTTCTTAATAAATATATATTTTTTCTGTTTCTATTTTGGTTAATCTCTAAATATGTGCAATATATGGATAATTGTTAACTTTCTATATGTGAACAAAGATATGGAGAAAAAAAAAACAACAAAATTAAGTAGTGAATAAAATTTTAAAACAAAATAAATGACTTATAAAAGAGTGTGTTAAATTTTATAGGTTGATTGGTAAATTACTGAAAATATATCTTATAGATATATATTATTGAAATTATATTTTATTGAAAAATATTATATTACCATATTTTAAAAATATAATAAAATATTAAAAAATAAATTAAAAAATAATAATTTATTTAATTATAATTTAACTTTACGAGAAAAGTTTGAACAATACCTAAATTACTTTTACAATATCTTTTTTTTATTATATCCTAAAATAAAATTATAATTGTATTTTAATGTGAGACTCCATAATTTTTTTCAGTAAAATAATTTTTATTATTTTTATCTAGGTAAAATATTTTATCAATTAGTTGGTAAAATTTAATGGCTGATATTTTATTTTACATAAATTATTTACAAATAAATATAATATTTTTAGCTTAAAAAATTATTTTATCAATTTTTTTAAAATTCTAATGCAACTAGATACCCTGTTAGATTGATGGATTGATAAAATGCATAACTGAAATTAAGTGTATCGAATATATGAATCGCACAATAAATAAAAAAGATATCATTTGCAAAATATCTAAGCAATAAAACAAAAAGATATTCATAATGTCATTTACTTGAAATATAGTACAAAATTTATAAAAAGTTTGCATTTTGGGGCGAGGCTTTACACTTGTGGTATATTTTTATTTATTTATTAAGTTTTTTAATTTTAATATTTTTTACATTTTCATATTAAGCCTTTGAATTTTATTTTTACTATCTATTAATTATCTAGGAGCAGATGTCTTGTTTTAATATTTTTAAAATTACTTGTACTGAAAAATTTTAAAAAAAGGAGGAACAAATGATTTTGTATTAATCACACGCAAACATGTATAAGATTAATTTTAAACGAGTTCATTTTGAAAAATGGAAAAAAAGGACAAATCTTTGCCTAAATTTGTAAATTTTATTCATGAATGAAAATTTTCATTATATGTTCTTCGAAAAAGTTTGCAAAAGGAAAATAATTTTTTAAACTAATAAATTAATTAATAGGAAATAAACTCTCAAATTATTGTAAACAAATTGAATTAATCATTAGGTAATTGTTTGAAGGTTTTATTTTATGATTTAAAGAATACTAAATTTTATTGATGAAAAAAGTGAAATGACTTTTTATCCAAATAATTTTGTCAACAAAAACTCTAATAATTACTGCCAAACACACCTTTTATTGAGAAAGTGCAAAAGAAAGAAACTGGATGGAGTGATGAAGAGAAAAACGGCGTTCTGACTAAAACATATGGCTGGAAAGGGTTTACGTAAGTAAATGGATTTTATAACTTTCTAACGAATTAATTACCAAATCATATTCTGCCACTTGGAATCACTTTAAACTCATAGTTCTTTTCCTTATCTAATGGAAGCAAAGTACAAATGGCCAAAAAAAATATATTACTCAACCGGAGAGGATATAATAATAATAATAATAATAGCCAAATTGTATTCTATTTAGTTGACTTATCGCAGGTTTTTTTGGGTGGTGAAATAGTAGACTTTAATTCAGTTTATTTACCTATCTTAAAGACTTTGTTATATTAGGAGTGACTTTCTCATAATTTAAATTTGCTTCTAATACTACAGCTTTTAGAGATATTTTACCTGCGAATTTTGAAAAGAAGGCTGTGAAACCGAAATTGGTATATTGGATTAAGTCGAGAAGTGGTTTTGTAAAGTTGAATGTTGATGCTTTTTATTTGGAGTCTTTAGTGTCGGGAGGAGTTTTGTTGCGTGATGATCATGGTAATTTTATTATTGGTAAATGTTTTATTATGCAGGTAACAAGTCCCTTTAATGCTGAGGTTCAAGACTTATTTTATAGTCTTCAATAGATTTTTTCTTTGGGTTATAAACAGATTGTTGCTAAAGTTGATTCCATGCAGGTGGTTGATTTTGCTTCACATCATGGCCCTGTGCCATCCTCATTAGCTTGGCTTATTTCTCTTTCTGAATTTGTTTCTATTGTTCATATTTATAGGGAGGTTAATCTAGCAGCTCATTATTTAGCTTATTATAGTCGTGTCAATAGAGTATCTAGAATTTTTAAAAATTTCAATTTCTTGCCCAAGTTTATTAAGGGCTTTGTATTGACTGACAATATTTTTTCTCATTTGAGATATTAATAAAAATTGCCGGTGATATCGCCCACCTTTACTAAAATAATAATAATAATAATAATAATAATAATAATAATAATAATTATTATTATTATTATTATTATTATTATTATTATTATTATTATGTTGGAAACCAATTAATAATATGGAAACTTTTGCAATTTAATTTTAGATGATATCATCAAGCTTACTGTATAGATTAATTTACTTTTTTATTTTAAGAAAAAATTTGAAATGAGCTTGTATCATTCAGAAATTATTAGGTGCATATAAGCAATATAATAAATAGTTATTATATTTAGTTGGTATGTTCGCATGAATTCTTTTTTTTATGATGTTCAATCTTTAAAAAAAATATTTTCTATGTTAAGAGCACGTAGATTTATCTGAATTTATGGAAGGTGAATTTCATATTCGAAGAAATTATACGATATAATGATAATTTTAATTAATTGATGTTTTCACAAAAGTATATTTTAAATTTTTTTTAGGTAAACAATTTAATTTTTTAATAATAAAATATAGAAGATATATCAATATTTAATTAGTTTATCAATTTAAATAGAATATCTAGTTGAAATTACTATTGTATTATACTAAATTTTCACGTATTAGTATGAATAAGAGTTTATTGCATTTTGTGCATACATATATATATATATATATATATATATATTAAGGTATGTGAATTAAGGTCTAATAATCAAGTTTCAAATGTGAACTAAGAAGATAAAAAAAAATATAAAATTATAAAAAAAGGCCCAATGATTTTATTGTGACTTTATATGGTTATTATTACTATAAACTTTATAAATATAGTTAGGCAGTTGAATTTAGTATGACAAAGAAAAAAAAAGTGATCAGATTCAGTTGTACATAAATAAAAAAGGGATATAAATAACTTAACCAAAAAAAGAAAAAAAAAACAAAAAAAGGGTATGAATAATGTCATTTACTTGAAGCACACCCTCCGCCCAAATTTAGAAGAAGTTAGGCCTAAGCTTATGGCAAAGTGCATTTTCTGTTGGGCTTTTGATAAAAATATAAAAAAAATTAAAAATAATTTTAAATATATTAAATTTATGAAATATTTATCAAAATATCATAATTTATAAAATATTTACTAAAATATTAAATTTTTATTAGTTTACAGAGAGTTTACAATGAGTTTATAATTAGTTTACAATATGTTTATAATGAGTTTATAAATTTCACACAGTTTATAATGAGTTTATTATGAGTTTATAATAAAATGACTAAAATACCCTTGGTAAAAAAATAAAAATTTTAAAAAATATGGTGTAGAGTGTCATTTTTCTTTTTCTTTTCAACCTTTTCCTGTTCCCCTATTCCCAACATTAAGTGTGTGCACGGATCGGGTTCGGTCGGATTGGAGTGATTTTTTAACCCGATCAAACTCGACTAAAGAGTTAAAAATAAAATTGAAATCGTCCGATTTTTTTAAAATTTTGATCGATTCGAATTAATTTCAGGTTCAGTCGAGTCGGTCTGGTTCAAGTGGATTGATATTTCATATTAAAGCTTTATATTCGGATTTATTACTATTTTATTTTAATATTATCAGGTCGAGTTATGTAATATATATTATAATTTATAAATATATATGTATAATATTTACATGTATCAGTCGGGTTCAAGTCGAATCGAAAAAATAAATCTCAATTCGACCACTTGACCGAACTCAAATTTTTTTTAAAATTTTAATCCGATTTCACCCGTATGTACAATATAAACTGACTGAACCCGACCAAAATGCATTCGACTTGGTCGAATTTGGTCGGATTCGATAAATTTGTACACCCTAAATTTTATACATGATATAATAATATTAATGAATTAATCATAAATGAATTTTTTTTCAGTTGGTTGCATATACTATTATTTTTGTGGTTGCATATATTAGAATTTCAGTTGGTTACAAAAAATAATCTAAAAATTCTAATTTTAATTATTTTTAGATTAATTACAGGATTAATAATTAGTTATTTGATTCTTAAACTATGACATAAAGGTAGTTTTCTTATATATTCTCCAATTTCAAAATTAAGTACTCTATGTTGGATAAAATAGAAAAGAAAGGGAAGAGAGAACTAATATAGTATTAAAAAAAATTGTTGTTCCAATGAAGAAAAAGAAAAATATAAAATATAGAAAAGTAAAGGTTGGCGACAGTGGCGAATGTACGGGGGGTCCAGGAAGGCTTTGGACCCCATCGGCTGCCATAAGTTCATATAGGGTGGGCTAGGCCTGGACGGCTAGTAGAGAAGAGAGGGAGGAGGCTGGCGATGGGTGATGGCGAGAGGTTGAAGACGAGTGAAGGGAAATTTTTTTTATTAAATTGTCAGGGGCGACTATATATATATATATATATTTAAACCATATGGCCGAACACTGAAACGATGTGATTTCAACTAGGGGTGTATAAAAAAATTAACGTTGCTGAAGCAGTGAGCAAATGAGAGAGATCGAGACAGAGAGTGAGAGGCGAGCGGTGTGCTGTGAATCGAACGGCGACGAGGAGAGGACCGACGACAACTAGCGATAGGAACAGTGAGGGAGCTCCAACCAACCACTGCTCGAGCCGCCGGCGCCGGAAGATGTATTTATACTTTTTTTTTTCTTTTTGTGTATTGTTTGGTTTTTTAATTAGAAATTTTGAAAATTTTATTTAAAATATAGAATATAGTTTGCTTTGTTTAATTATTAAGTTAATAATTTATTTAAAATATTTTTGTGGTTTTGCGATTAATTTGAAATTTTGAATTAATTTGTGTTGTTTTTGTTTTGTTTAGTGATTAGGGTTTATGTATATTGAATTTTTTTTAATATAGAATGTAGTTAATTTGTTTTTTAAATTACTAATTTTTTTAAATTATTAAATGTGTTGTTGTGATTAGGTTGGATTGATTTATAGTGATTTGAAATTTAGGCTAAATTGATTGTAAATTACTAATTTTATTTTAAATTATTAAATTAATTATAAATTAAAAATTAAAATATTGAATATAAATTAGATTAATATTATTCAAAATAAAAATTGAATTTAAGATGTAAATTGCAATTAAAGTTTTAAGATTAAATTGAGTTATAAAATATAAATTAAATCTATAAATTAAAATTGATTATAAATTATTAAATAGATTATAAATTATTAAATTGATTATAAATTATAACTTAAAATGTAAGATATAAATTATGTTAATAAAATTCAATCTATAAATTAAAATTGATTATAAATTATTAAATTGAATATAACTATAAATTTAGAAATATAAGCTACTTTACAAATTACAATTGAATATTAATTGAAAAAATATAAATTAAAAATTATGAATTGAATATAAAGTATAAATTATTTATGAATTGAAATAAATATTGATAAATTTGTAATCAAAACTAAAAGAATACAGAGTAAATATGGTGAATTATCGAATATTCCAACAGTAAGTAGTCTTGGAAGTAGGGAGGAAACAAATGCTAGATAAAAACATCAAGAGGTTAGTTTCCACAGAGATAATTTGAAAAATTAGGCGGTGTTTTCAAGATAACTGATTATATAAATTTGAGTGGTTAAAATATAGTATTTTCAAAGATACATCATTTTATTTTTGGTGTTATCTTTTTAGCTAGAATAAAAGAGTGAAGCGGAGAGATAATATTTTCACATACATTGAGTTTTGCAATTGGAAAAAGGCCATAGAAAAGTTTAATAGCCATATTGGCGGTCCAAATAATACTAGATTGTAATATATTGATTTCAATAATCAAAGATAAATTGTGTCTTATGTCTTATCTTCTTATAGCCAAGAGTAAGAGATTTTTTACTGGATGGGTTTGACAGCTGTTGTTGACTGTATTCATTTTTCTTTAACAAATGGGTTGATTTTTCGAGGTTATGATGAGTCAAAAAAGTCACTTAGCAGGGATAATTTTTACAGTAAACAAAATATTGAGATTGTGAATGTACTTAATTCAAATGCTCTTAAAAATAATCAACTCACTTCTCCACACATCCAAAAGCAATAGTGAGTGCTTGTGCTTTAGAGACGACACTAACTATTCTTGAGGATATTGAAGATGAATTTTACTCTATACTAATTGATGAGGCTCGAGATAATTCAGTAAAAGAGCAAATGACTATGGTATTGAGATTTGTTAACAAGTTGAGACAAGTGATTGAACGTTTTGTTGGAGTAGTATATAATAGTGACACATCTGCTTTGTCTTTGAAAAGTGCACTTGATGATTTTTTAGTGAAACATGGATTATTACTAAATAAAGTTAGAAGTTAAGGTTATGATGAAACTTCTAATATGCGAGGTAAATTCAACAGGTTGAAGACTTTCATTTTAAATGAAAATTCATCATCAAGGTATATTCGTTGCTTCGCTCATCATTAGAGTAATTATCCAGTGGAGTAGTACATAATAGTGACACAACAAGGTATATTCATTGTTGGAGTAGTACATAATAGACTTTCATTCTAATTAGTGATTGTTGCTGCAACAAGGAGCTATAAAATAATTTATTTTTTTTATGTTGCAATGATTGCGAACATTATTGAAGTTTCATGTAAAAGGAGAGATTTTCTTATTCAAAAACAACATGATGAAGTTGTCCGGAGCCTAGAAAGTGATGATAGTCAAACTAGAAGAGACTTGCATCAAAAAACAAATCTAGCTCGACCTGGTGACACATATTGGGATTCTCATTATAAAATAATTGTGTGTCTTCTCTCTATGTGGTCACCAGTGAAAGAGGTTATAGAGAATATTTATGAGAATGGTTTAGATCAAAGAAATCGAGGAGCAATTGTAGGCTTGATTGATAAAATGAGAAGTTATGAATTTATTTTTATTGTTTTCTTAATGAAAAAACTTTTAGGTATAACAAATAATCTATCTCAAGCCTTACAAAAAATGATCAAAATATTGATAATGCCATTTATTTGATTGCAACGGTTAAACAAGAATTACAAAGTTTCAGGGAGAATGGATAGGATAAATTATTAAAATTTATTAATGACTTTTTGTATAGATCATGATATCACAATACATAATTTGAAAGATAATGCGGGTTATCTACATTCTAAGCGTTCTAGTACTCCTATTACTAATTATCACTACTTTCGAGTAGAAATATTTTGTTAGATACTCTTTTTTTTCGCATTATTATACTTAACTATTTATTATGTTACAACATAATTTTTTTCATTAAATTATAGATTATTGATTTCATTGCTCAATAAATAAAAAATCACTTTACAGAATCAAGTACGGAATGCATTGCTTGTATTTCTCCTAAAAATTTATTTTTCAACTTTCAGCTATCCAAATTACTTTGTCTTGTTAAACTATATTCATATGATTTCTCCATCACCAATCAGATGATACTTGAAGATCAATTTAATACATACATTGCTGATATTAAAAGAAATGTAGCTTTCTCTAATCTTGATGATATTGAAGCTCTTGCGCAGAAAATGGTTGAGACATATTATGACACTATATTTCTTTGGTAAATTTGCTTATCAAGTTAGTTTTTGTCTTACCTGTTGCAACTGCTACTGTCAATAGAGTTTTTTTTAACAATGAACATTATAAAGACAGATTTGTACAATAAGATGAAAGATGATTTTCTGACGACTTTTTAATGTGTTATATAGAGAAAGATATTTTTTTTTAAAATTAAAAATGAGTCTATTATGCACTGTTTTCAGAACATGTAAAGTCGTAGAATGTAATTATCATATGCTAGACATAGTTAATTTAATAGTATAAATTAATTATTAAACAACTATAATATCAAATATTTAAGTTTACAGTAAATTCGTTTGTAATTTTTTTTATGCGGAAGTTGGCCCCCCTCTTATTAAGGATTTTTTGCGTCCATCACTGGTTGGCGATGTGATTAATATTTAATAATTAATTTATAGCATATATATATATATATATAGCAGATAATTGTGATAGAATGAATATGTAGAAGAGAAACAACGTATATTGTGATAGAATGAATATGTAGAAGAGAAACAACGTATCTTCAGTTAAAGCAAGGCAGTAGTAGAGAGCTCATAACATATAATATAATATTTGGCGGAAATAAGGAGAGGGAGAAGTAGGTTTATTTGTTTGCTGAACCACGTCAAGCCTCATGCTTTTTAATCTTTGTCAATTATTAACTGTTATCACAGCAGCTAACCTTTTTTTTCTTCTCTTATATACCAAGCAAAACTTGCACATGCACTTTTTTTTTCTTTTTTCTTCAAACGATAGTTCTTTGATCTTGCAGGTTTTTTCTTTTTAATAAAGTTATCTTTTTCACAGAATTTCCGACTCTCTATCCCACAATTCCAAAAACAGTTTAAATTACATTTAATCCATTTTAATAACTAATTATTTAAAATAATTAAATATTTAAAATTGGTTATCATGCAATCCAAACGGACCCAAATTAAAGACTCCTTCATCTTCAGTTATGTTGCTAATTATATGAAAAGCAAAACTAGAATAAATAAGAACAATGATTCAATTTTGTTATTAAAATCTACCATATGACATCAACATGTACGCTTATTATTAAAAAAAATTAACACGTATATAGTGACAATATAAGAATTATTGGCGATGTTAATGTGTCTGTGTATAAGTATTGGAAAAGATAAATCATTTATCTTTTATGGCTTTAAAATATTGTGTTTTGCCGGTTTAATTCAAACTTATAAATGTTGCTAACTAAGCATTGAAGTTAATTTTTTTAACTCAATTTCATTCAATGCAGATAAATGAGTTGCACAAAACTAAATAGCATATGCTGATATGGAAGGACATGTAAGACATGCATGATGACGTGGTATGCGATAATTTTTTGATGTTAATTATATTTAGCATGCTATGAATGCTCAATGAATCTCTAATATGTATTGGACAAAATTAATGTAAAAAAATTAATTTTAGTGTTTAATTAACAACAATTATATATTTGGATTAAACTAACAAAACACGATATTTGAAAAAAAAAAATCTAATAGTTAGGTCTTAATTTAAGCAATATGATGTGATAATAATTATTTTTTCTGTTTACAACAATAATTTTTATACTTTTTTCAAACAATTAATTGTTCTCAATTGATATTATTTTTTGTAGGGAAGCTCATATATCATATATATATATATGGAAATTTATTTTGAAAAATTCTTCTATATATAGCATTTATATATTCTTAAATCATACACTGAATCACCAAAAATAAGAACATAGATAGAATTCTCATGCCCATTTTTTTAATAAAAAGACATGGAACACATATATATTTAACATCAGCTTCCCACCCACAATAAATTAGGCAAAAACAAAGTTCCGAGGAATCCTCGCAATAGACAAAGACAATAGAAGACAATATATAACAAATAGCATAAATAAATTTGAAAACTAAGAATACACCAACTAGAGAACAGTCCTAGAACTGTTTTTCTTAGTAGATAATCCATTACTTTTAATAGTATTTTTAACCATTCATTCATGACTAGAAAAAGTATATGATGATGATCTCCTAAAAGTAAGGGCATTTTGGCAACAAAAAAACTTCAAAAGTAATTGTCATAGTTCGGCGCTGCTTTGCTTCTAATTTTGAACTACTCATCGTTACATTATCAATCTCAATCCATACTATAATCAAATCCCTATAAATACCTTCTTAAAGCTCAAGCCTTTCAACTCCTCACAACTCTTCAAATACCTCAAAAGTCTCCTCTCTCTCACACACATATAAACAAATCATGAGTCCTTTTATTTCTTCAGTTTTCTTCATTTTCTTTACCTCTTCCTTCATTGCAGAAGCACAATACAATGTGCTAAGTTTTGGAGCCAAACCAGATGGCAAGACTGACTCTACAAAGGCATTTCTGGCTGCATGGGCTAAAGCCTGTGGCTCTAACAGGCCAACGGCCATGAACATACCTCCAGGAAGATTCTTGGTCAGTAATAAAGTCAAATTTCAGGGTCCATGCAAGAACAATGAAATCTCAATCATTGCAGATGGATCAACTCTTTTGGCTCCTTCTGATTACTGGGCTATTGGTAATGCTGGATATTGGTTTATTTTTGAAAATGTTGATGGGGTTACACTTTCGGGTGGTGTTCTTGATGCTCGAGGCTCCGGCTTGTGGTCTTGTAAGACCTCTAACAAGAATTGCCCCACTGGTGCAACAGTAAGTACAATAGCAAAATAAAGATCTTTTAATTATTTTCTTCATGGTTTATAAATTTGAATTTTCCTGTTTATTTTATTTCTTTTGTTTCCAGATGAAAAACTTATTATTATTATTGTTATTGGCATGGTTATCTGCAGTCACTTTCCTTCTCCGATTCAAAAAACATTGTTATCGATGGGTTAACGTCACTAAATAGCCAAATGTTCAATATAGACATCAATGGCTGCCACAATGTGAAACTGCAAGGCGTTCAAGTTTCCTCTTCTGGTGACAGTCCAAACACTGATGGCATCCATGTGCAGCTCTCGAGCAGTGTAACAATCTTGAACTCAAGGATTGGTACCGGTGATGATTGTATTTCGATTGGTCCTGGTGCCACCAATTTATGGATTGAAAACATTTCTTGTGGCCCTGGCCATGGAATCAGGTAATGATTTAAAATAATTAACGATTACTAATTAATGGTTATTAATTAATGATTACTAATTTTTATTAATAATATATAAACATATATTAATGGTTGCAGTGTTGGGAGCCTAGGCAAGGATTTTGAAGAGGCTGGAGTGGAAAATGTAACAGTCAAAACAGTCACATTCTCTGGTACCGAAAATGGGTTAAGAATAAAGTCTTGGGGAAGACCCAGCAAAGGATTTGCAAGGAACATTCTTTTCCAAGGTGCTATTATGGTTGATGTCAAAAATCCCATTGTAATCGACCAAAACTATTGTCCCCATAATCTCCATTGTCCTGGCCAGGTAATACAAACACACACACACACATATATATTCTAATTATATAAATAATTCAGTAATGAAATTAACATTTTATTTTACATTTATGAATTTATATATATGAATAGGATTCTGGCGTTAAAATTAGTGATGTGACATATCAAAACATACATGGAACATCAGCTACAGAAGTTGCTGTAAAATTTGATTGCAGTAAAAGGTATCCATGCACTGGCGTCAAAATGGAAGATGTAAAGCTTACTTACAATAATCAACCAGCAGATGCATCTTGTAGTAATGCAGATGGAAAGGCTTCAGGTTCTGTTCAGCCCAGTAGCTGCTTATTGTAAGGGCTCGCACAGACCCCAGTCATATTTGGATTGGTAATAGCTTATAGCATATGGTAAAAAATTATAGTGAAGTTTCCTCCCAGCCTAACATTATAATGTAATTGAAATAGAGAATAGAGAAAAAGCTCACACTCAATTGGGTTTTGTTATAAGAATTGTTTGTATGAATTAAATATTAATTATATATAAATAAATACTCACATTTATTTGTCCTGTTAGATCGGATTAAAATTTATTTATACTTCAGTGGTTGTGAGATTAATATTGCAAAAATCCAAGTTTTGTTAATCCCTCCCAAGCAAGAAATACATTCCAAACAAAATGATATGTCACTTTCTTTTTTAAAAAAAAATACGAAAATGTTTATGAAATTTCAGAAATTTCTCTTTTTCAAAAATTAACTAAAAATATACTTAACACATAAAGGATGTTTTAAGGTTCTTTTTTTTTTTTAAAACAAAGGATATTTTGAGATTAAAAATAAAAAATAAATATTTTTAAAAATATTTTCAGTTTTTATATATTTTTATACTAAACAAAATTTATTTTTCACAATGACTGATTAAATAGGTTCAGAACTCTTTTTAGCCCATCTATTTGAGTATGGGCTTGTAGTTAAAGAATATATGGGCCTGCGTCCAGCCTAAATATATAATAATTTCTATAATTTATAGACACCCTCTACCCATTTTTATACAATTTTTTCCATTTCTTTTCAAGAATATTTTAGTAGTTTTTATAATAAACTCATAGTAAATTATATAAATTTACAAACTTATAATAAATACATAATAAACATATAATAAACTATATAAATCTAATATTTTTATAAAAAAATTATAAATTATTATAAATTTAAAACTATTTTTAAAAATATAGTAAATTTGAAATCTTTTTTATTTTTTTATTTTTGATATTTTGTAAAGATCCCTTACTATTATTATAATTTTTGCAAATGACATAAGAAATAAGAGAACCAAATAAGAACATATTGTTAAAACAATTTGAAAAAGTCAAAACTAGCATGATAATGAATAGATTTTTAGGTAATGAATTGTAATATAAGAAACCAATTATAACCTTATGATGCAAAACAACTCAATATGTTTATACACACACATAGATAAGTATTCTATTTTTTATTTTCATGGTAAATTTATTAATCTTTTTTTTTTCCAGCACATTTCTAACATCCTCGCCATTTTCTAGTTTTTTTTTTCTAATTCTTTTTTCTTTAACTATTCCTTTCACCTTAATTTAAAGTTTTTATTGATGAAATTTAAATTTTGACTTCTAAAACATCAATGGAACTGAACTGATTAATACTGGTTGACATGGCTAAATTGGTAATTGGACAAAAAAGAATATCTTGTCATCCATTAATATAGCTCTGATTCAACTCAAGTTCAGAAGGAAAAAAAAACAAAAAGAGAAAAAAGATCCTTGATCAATTCTTAGCGACTTGACCGCTAAATTAGGAATTAATTGCCTATATTTTGGTACTAATATGAAAATTTCAAGTTTTTTGAGGGAACAAATCCTTAAATTTTATTTTCCCTGAACGAAGATAAAGAGAGATACTAGTCTATTTGTATAGTGCAAAGATTTTCTCTGTTTCTAATATGGAGATCCTTTATTTTCTTTTCCATAACTTATAAGAAACAATAACAATAGCAGGCTTTCACTTGAGCATATTCTACTTTTTAGCTCTTCAATTTTAATTTATGTTGGCTAGTTGTTTGAAGCACTCTAGTTGTAAACTAATCAAGAATAAATTTATTTATTCCACAGATTTCTGCATTGGAAAGGCTGGTAACAAGAATGAGTTTCAAAGAAATTTCTGAAGTAACTTCAAATTTCAAGAAAGAGAATATCATAGGTTCAGGAAACACAGGAACAATGAACAAGGCGACACTTCCAAATGGTTGGTTTCTTGCTATTAAAAGGCTTTATAATTCCATAAATTTCAAGAAACAATTTGTTTGTGAGTTAATGACTTTGGGTAGGTTAAGACACATAAACTTGGTGCCTTTATTAGGATTCTGCATAGAAAAGAAAGAAATGCTTCTAATCTACAAATACATTTCCAATGGCACCCTTTACAATTGGCTACACAACGCTCAAATTGGAGATTCTAAAACTACTATTGATTGGCCTTTAAGGGTTAAAGTGGCAATTGGGTTAGCAAGAGGTTTAGCTTGGCTTCATTACAATCCCCATATTCAGGTTATCCATCTTAATTTAACCTCAAAAAGTATCTTACTTGATCAGAAATTTGAGCGCAAAATGTCAAATTTTAGTGGAGCTTTGTTCTTGAATCCAAATGACTCTAAATCTACCACAGATTTCGTTGCAAATAAAGAATTTTGGGAGGTGGGTTTTGTTAAGAAGGATGTTTACAGCTTTGGAGCGATACTTATTGAGCTAATTACAGGGAAAGATCCTGATAGAATCATCAGTTCCTATACCTTGTTTAACGGGTCTGATCTTTCAAGTAATTCTTCTGGGTTCTATGATGCTATCGATAAAGGTATTGTTGGGCAAGGAAATGATGGGGAGATCTTTCAGGTCCTGAGAATTGCTTGTGATTGTGTTCAGGCTTTTCCTGAACGAAGGCCTACAATGCTTCAGGTTTATAGGAATTTGAGGCCACTGGAGAGAGATATGGAGCCGGAGATGCTTCCGATGATATGTTGTCACAAACAGAAATTGCCATGTTTAAATTGGTTTGAAATAACTAAAGTCGTAGTGAAGCACTATTTTAGAATTATTGCAGTAGGTTGTCAAAAACTGTAATTGTTTTTCTTTTTCTTTTTTTTTTAATTTTCAATATAAAACAATAAAGAATGGATTTTCTTTTAACTTTGCAACTATTTTTCCTTTTTACTTTATTTCATATATACAACTCCAGTAGCGGAACTAGAATAGACAAAATTCCAAAAAAAAAATAGTTTTGATACAATTTATAGTTAGTTTTTATAATTAGTTTGATTTTTGAGGATAATTATTAAATTATATGAATTCACTTAATTTTTATTATATACAGGTTTAATGTTTATTTTATTTAAAATAAATTTCAAAAAAATTAAACCATATTCTATATTTCTAAAAAAAAATCCCCAAATTATAACAATATAATAACACAAATTAACAAATCATTAACAATTTAATCAGACCAACAATTAAAATAAATTATTATGCATCAAAACAACACAAACCAACAATTAAAATAAATTATTATGCTTAATTTCTAAAAAAAATCTACATTCTATATTTCTAAGAAAAGCTCCAAAATTAACTAAATTTTATTATAATATACACACAACACAAATCAAGTTAATAAAATGGAAAAAAATATTGCGGTATAAATACCTCAGTTCTGCCAATATTTCGACAGAGGTGGCCAGACATGGTGCTGGTTGTATACTTTTTTCAAATTTGCAGGGGTACACTTTTTTTTTCCATTTTAGTTCAATGCATCATTTGTTTTTTCAATTTTAATTTTTTTAGACATTATTTGTTATGACTTTTGTTTTATTTTTTATTTTTTTAATTTTTATTTATATTTATTTATTCATAAATAATTTTTTTATATCATGTTCTCAATATACATATAAAAATATATAAATAGTATATGCATAATATATATAAAATACACAAAATAAATAATAATATATATGCAATATATACTCAGTATCCACCGAACATCTATACCAAATATTTATCAAATATTTACATAATATTTTTTAATTTAATATTTATATAATATATATAATATCTATATAAAATACACATAACGTATACAAATAAATATATAACATATATATAACATCTATTAAATATCCATAATATTAATCAAATATCTACTAAATATACGAAACATTTACACAATGTCTATGTAATTAAATTAATATTTAATTTTAACTTTTTTACATGTATAATATGTAAAATTTGTTTAAAAATAAATTTAATAATTTTTATTAATATATTTCTATATATTTTAATTTTTTATTATTTTTATGAGTGTTATTTGTTGTTTTTAATTATTTTTTTTATTAAAGTTAATAAAATTTATATGTTGAAAACTATAATCTAAAATACTATGTTTTATTAATTTAGTAGAATATTTTTGTTTAATTTATATGTTTTATTAATTTATATTAAAGAGTAAAGTATTTTTAAAATTTTTATTCGAATTTTAGTCATAATCAAAACTTACCAAATAAAAAATACAGTGATATTTAGATCTTCTATAGTTCGATTTTTATCGGAATTCAAAAAATTTATCAAATAAAAAATACAGTGAGATTTATTTTTTATCAATAATATATGATATATATTTGTCCTAAATTAATTCTATAGATGCAAACCAACTAATCAAACTACTCAGATTCAACAAGATTCTAAACTGTAAAAAAAATATCTGCAAGACTTTTTCCCAAAAAAGAAAAAAACAGGAAGCAAACTTACTAAAATACTAATTTCAACTTATATAATAAAGTTAGTGTTCAAACCCTCGATAGTTTCTCATTAAAAACTTTTATGTTCCCAAAAAGATAAAAATTGAAATTGATTTGCTCAATTTATATATAGCAGCATAAATTGATAAAGTTAAGATCATATACTATTTTTTTTCCTTTTGTAATTTCATCTGCAGATTTTTAAAGTTAGAGAAGATGATTGCAAGATTCAGTTTGGGGACACTTTTTACTGCAACTAACAATTTTAGCCAAAAGAATATAATTGGGGTTGGGATGAAAGGGACGATGTACAAAGGAAAACTCCCTTGTGGCTCATTAATTGCAGTTAAAAGATTACATGGATTTCAACATTTGGAAAATGGATTCATTCCCAGGCTTATGGTTTTAGGCAGATTAAGACATAATAACATAGTTCCACTCTCTGGTTTTGGTTTCTGCGCAGAATCAAGAGAAACATTTCTGGTTTACAAGTATATATCAAATGGCAATCTTTATAATTCGCTACATACTAAGGAAGATAGTCGCAGTTGATGAAATGGCCGGTGAGAGTCTTTGTGGCAATCAAAGTTGCAAAAGGACTAATTCATCTGCATAATAATTGTGAGTTTGTGATTGTTCATCTTAACATAAGCTCTCATTCTATTTTACTTGACAAAAATTTTGAACCCAAAATATCAGGTTTGGGTGGGGCATTGTTGCTTAGGAAAAATGTTAAGGATTTTCTAGTGAATGGTGGGATTGGAAAGGAATTGGATGTTTTTAAGAAGGATGTGTACAGATTTGGTATTCTTCTTCTTGAGTTAATAACAGGGGAAGATCTTGAAAGTAATAGTAAATATTTTCATTCTCTTAAAGAAAATTTTGTTGAACGAATCAGTGATCGTCATTCAACAAGATTGTTTGATTCTAGGCTCTTTGATGTTGTTGATAAATCTATAATTGGTGAAGGATTTGATGCTGAAATCTTGCACTTTTTAGGAGTTGCCTGTGAGTGTCTTCAGCCAGTTCCAAATGAATGCCCGACTATGATTCAATTGTACGAAAAAATAATGGCTTTCAAGAAAATAAGTAATCATACTCAAGGATTTGAGGAAATGTTGGATATCAAACCAATAGGTGCTCCCTCAGATCATGATACTATTGAGCTTGAGATAGTAGAGGACAGAGACATACTCAAATATGGAATGTGTGTATAAATAACTATATAATTAATTAAGTCCAATTGTAAATACTAAATATTGATATTCTTCCCTTTAAGGAAGAGTTATCTTGGTCCGTAATTTAGTTTAAATTTCAATGTAAAAAGCTATTCATAAATTGGAATTTATCACTTAAATAAATTTCAAGAAAAATTAACATGGAAATTTATAAGATTAATTTTTTTTTTTTTAAGAAAAGATCTAAGAACAATATTGATGTAGAATCATTCATTTGAACCTATCTTCCATTTGGATATATAATCATTGAAAATGCCATAAGAAAAAAAAAGTTATAATATTTATTTTATATATATCGACGTTGAAAATGTACCGCTCAAATAATAAATTAATAGTATATAAACTTAAATAATTCTTCCTCTTCTTGACGTGATCATAACGCATAAAACAGAACAAGAAAGTAGCTATGACTATAACTAAAGCGACTTTATAGCTGATTAAAAAACCAATTTCGAATGTTTTGAGGAACCTTTTGTGACTGTCCTCTACCGGAAGCTCTCCCATAACGCATATATCAAAGAAAAGAAGAACCAGGTTTATGTACCAAGAATCATTTGAACATAATGAAGTAAAACTTGATTCCTCTGATAAGTCAAGTCTACTCAATTCTCTATATAATAATTTACATCAATGGAATTTCCAAGAAATGGACAAGAAAAACCAAGCTAATTATGATAATTTGGGAAAAAAAAAATAGAGGAACTTGTTTGTTTTCTCCATTATTTAAGAAAGACTAAGTCAAGAAAAAAAAATTGTTTTTTTGCAGCAGTGTGGACTGGGGTGAATTATAGACCGGGATGAAAAAGAGAGGATAATATTAATAATTTAATAAAATTTTGATAAACATTGTTGTGCTATACCTAGCTGAATTGCAAGTGTATAATATCACAAATAAATAATATATATGTGAGTAGAGCATCATTTTTATGAGGAAGAAAATCCTAATTAAGTACCAAAGAATAAGTTATTTATTATTTGTAAAATAAATAAAGTTGATTTTAAATTTTAATTAAATTAATTGAACTAAACTAAATCTATTTAAATTTTACTCTTATAATTAAAATCTTAGGGTTAGATTTCTTTGGTTGATTATCTATAAATTTTGTAGGATATAATTTTATTATTCCTTTGACTGATATCTCTCGAAATCTAAAATTAATATTGAGATTAATTCATATATCTATTCTCATTATCACAAGAATTAATTCAATTTATTAAGATTTGTAAGAATATTTTAAATAATTTTTTAAGTGCAATTCTTATCTCTAAGTAAAAACTACTTAATTATTATTTTATTGTACTAATATTGTGCTTTCACTCTCTCTTCATCATGCAATATCTTAAATCAAATAATTATTAGCCAAATAATTATAAGCATTAAAAAAGATAACAAAACAATCAGAGGAGATAATATTTAACTAAATAATCATGAAGGTCTCGGTAGATAAATCAAAAAATAGTCTAACTCTAATTTATCGTTTAATTGCACATAATTAAAAAATAACTAATAAAAGAACTAAGGAAAACTAATGAAGACATTGAAACTAAAAGAACAAAAAAGTCAAATTCTAAATCTTCTTTAGGATGAATGGAACTATTGTTTGAACTTGAATTTCTCCAATAGCCAAGGCTCCTCTAGACCTCTCCAAAGAATTCTTGAAATCTTGAAGTAAAATTGAATAAATCTTGGATGATTAATTTTGGAACGAGGCTTTACTTTACAGAGGCTTAAGGGTCTTATAAATTGGTAAAGAATATACTTATTAGGCAATCTTTAGGTCTTCCAAACTATTTAAAATAGTTTTTAGGACAAATCCTTAAGAAATTTGAATTTTTAGCCGCCAGATGATTCATACGGGCATGCATATTGGATTATCACGCTCGTGCATAATTGCATCATGCTGCAGCTTAAAAACTTCTTCAGAAGACAGTAACATTTCAATTAGCATAACCGTACACTTCAAATATACACAATCATGAGTTTTATTTTCTTTTTGGTCCCCTTGCCTTCTTCTCTCTTCTTTCCGGTAGTCTTAAATTGATTCCTATGAGCATTGGATATGATTTACACGCCCATGGGAATAGATTTTCTGTAATTCCTTACTCCTTTGCTCCATTTTTGTTTTGCATCTCAGTTTCTCTTCATTCTTCATCATTTCTTACTCAAATTATGCCAAAAACTCACATTTTGTGAAATTATACTTCCAAATAGAGTTATTCTAACTTTATTAAAGAAAATACATTAAATTTAGATGATAAGAATGGAAATTAGTTAGAATAATCAAATATATATGTATAAAATATGGTTTTATCAAACATCACTATTAACTAGTTCAAATATAAATTAATCTAACTCTAACTAAATATGAAAATACCAAATAATTTTTTATTGATCTAGAATAATTAAATATAAACTAAACTAAATGGATATTTATATATTATTTTGTAAGTTGAAACTACGACGTTCACTATATATAGTTATGGAAGATATTATAGTTAAAATAATAAATTACTATAGTTAAATTATTTTACTGCAAAAATTTAATTCATAGCATGTCGTAACTATATTATATCATATCCATTCTCTATATTCTAAAGGTAGACTTATCTCATAATTTAACTGAAACTTTTAGAAACTCTTATATGATTATTGCATTGATTTATTATAAAATCGTCACTCATAATTTTATCACTTAATATTATTTAAATGCACATATCTATATCATCCAAAAAATACTAATATTTTTAAATACATCTTTATTATTGTCTAACATAATAATATAAATAATCTTTAAATAAAACCAAACGATAAGTACTAATATGTTGGCCTGATCTTTTCTACGCGCTTGTGAAAATGTAATATAGGATTCTACTGGCTTATCCTTCAAGATTTGAAATGTTTATATATAAAAAGGGTGAGTTTCACTACTCAGTGAATAGATAAATATGTAACAATGGAGGACAAATAAAGTTTAAATATTATACAGTTATTTACCAATATCATCGTTAATCAGCTGGATAAATAAAACTTAAAATCTCAAATATTTTTTTTAAGCATTTCTTAATTCTCATAATAATATGAATAATTCAGCACAAACACTATTTATATACACTTAAATATAATTCTATTGATCCAACTTCAATCCAAAAGCATATGATGACTTATTTTGCAAGTCCAAGAAAAAAAACTTCAATATATATGTACAAAATAAAACTCCCAAAGGATAACCAATTAATATATGCCCGAAGACTATATGTATATCAAGCGTTGTTTCCAAAGAACAGTATTCATAATTCTATAAACATCTATCATCAAGGCGTGATCATGTAAGATTATAACAAGAGTATATATAATTATTTATCTAGCACACTATAGATCAATCAGTCATAGATATGAAAAATCAAATTACCACTATTTGTTCTCAATTTATAAAAAAAATAAATATTACTCAAAAATAAATCATCTTGAATTCTATAAGTTCTTTTCTAAAATTATAAATATATATAATACTTTAGAAATATAATGTTACATATTTATCCACTCACCTGGGCCAAATATTATATTCACCTAAACAATATGATCCCTTTGGTATTCTACAATTGTAGCTGAATTCATTTCTAAAATAATATAAATATAAATATAATATTTAATTGAAAGTATAACCTAAATTTTACCGCTATTATGGATGTATGTTATGGAAACGATATGTGGGTTAGTTCTTAAATTTTAGAGATATCTCGGTAAACCGGTATCTCTTAAAATTTCTAAAATAATACTTCAATGAGTATTATCCAATTTCTAAGTTAATTTTCATCTAATTAATATTTTAACGTTATTTTTTGGATGTAAAATATTTATTAAATATGATATCAATTTAGGTTATTTATTTTAATAATAATAATGGCAAATTTTATATTAATTAATTAATTAGTTCAATTTCTTTTTTTCAATTATTTGTCAAATTTTTGACATAAAATACAATCTTATTTATTTTAAATTATATAATTTAATTTATATATTTATAATTTACTTAACTTAATTTTTAAAATAAGTTGATGTTTATAATAATGATTATAATAAGTAATTTATTAAAATAATATCATTTACTTTAATTTTTCTTATTTATCATATTTTAACACATTCACTAATAATAACAATTAATAATATTTATCTAGACATTAACATTATTTGATATTACTTAAATTAATTACTTAACTACATTTAATTTAACCACAATAATTTATATTAAATTTAATTAATACTAGTAATATTAATATGCTATTTTATTTACTTTTTAATACTTTATTTATATTTTATTTTCTAAAAATCACCTAAAATAAAGTTATAAACTTTAGTAATAAAATAATAACATTATCTTCCTTAGTTAAGAATAATTATTTAATTATCATTATTTCAAATTTTAATAATTTATGTTAAATCTAATGCTAAATAGTGATAGTTACTTAATTACTTTTAATTTAATTATAAAAGTTTCTATTGAATTTTATAATATTAATAATGATGTACAATTTATTTACTTGACAAATTCTAAATTTTAATTTCTAATAATTATCCCTAATAAAATTAATACTAATATTATTATCTACTTAAAATTTAACATCTCTAGTTTAATTTCCATAATAAGGTTAATTTATATCAAGTTTAAAATAAAATGTTAAATATAGTATCATTAGTAATTATTAAAATAAACCCTAAGTGAATTATAAGTATTAGTTATATTACAATAATAGTAATATTGACAATAGTAAATAATAATAATAATAATAATAAATACACTAAAATTGGTAATTAATTATAATTATGATAAATTTAATTGCTGCTTAGCATTAATTATGTTTTAACAATTATTATTCATTCTTAAATAATAACAATTTGATTAATACAATTATAATAATATAAATTTTAATTAAGTAATTAATTCCATGCTTCAATCTTTACAATACATTAGTCATTTAATTTAATCATTATATTTAATTGACTTGTTTTAACTAACTATTTTTTAAGTATATATATATGCATAATTATCTTGTTGTAATTCAATTATTCTAATTTCAAATTTTTATTAACAATAATAATAACAATAACAATAATATTAACTTTATTTACTATAACCACAACAATATAAATTTTTAATGAAATATTTAATTTTCTGAATCTCTAAATACAACATATTTACCATTTAATTTAATCATTATTTATTTTAATAATTAATAACCTTTTATAATAATATATTTATTTTAATGATTACCTTTTATAATAATATATTTATTTTAATGATTAAATATACCTATTTATATTTGATTTTTTAAAAATATATTTATAATTTGAAGCTTAAAATGAGAGGATTTTAAAAATATTCGAGTCGCCGACAAAAGAAGTCAAAAAATAGTGGCAAAGTTGATTAGAAAGTTACACAAGTAATAGCTTCGAACAACACATGCGGGCTTCTCCGGCTGCTGTTGATGGCGAGTTAGATGGCATTAGAAAGCTTATCAGTGACTAGTGCGTGTCAAGAAATGATGGCCGGACTGTGATAGATCAGGGGTAAAACACACTGTCCGATGATTCTCTTATCCCTCTCCTTTCTCTATATCTTTTTCTCTCTCTCCCGTTTCCTTTT
Source organism: Garcia nutans (assembly GCA_947685225.1). Taxonomy (NCBI): domain Eukaryota; kingdom Viridiplantae; phylum Streptophyta; class Magnoliopsida; order Malpighiales; family Euphorbiaceae; genus Garcia; species Garcia nutans. Next base: position 38,511,064 of record CANTUV010000027.1, read on the forward strand.
TTTTTTCTTTATCTTTTATTTTATTTTCTTTTTAATTTAATCTACCAACTTCACATGTCTTTTTATTCAATTGTAGTTGTACCTAAAAACTCCACATGTTTAAACAATTCTTTTATACCTAACATATTTTTTTATTTATTATTATTATCTTTTTTATTTTTATTTATTTATTTTATTATTATATTATTATAATTTTTTTATAAGCCATTACACATTAAGATATAAAGTGGCTAAAATAAATTAGACATTTTTCTACTAAAATATTCCATTGTAGTAAAATACACCAAACTTTTGCTATAAATGTTCAATTATATAGCAAATATTAATTATCATAAATATGTCAATTTTTTTAGCTAGCATGCTTGTTTCATCCAAATCATCAACTCTGCTATCCCTTGTTGGAGTAAGGAAGCTCATTTATTTGGGCGATTTTTCATGAATCTTGTGAGAGAGCGCATTTACTGACTTGACTTAATTTCATATTTAAAATAAAACTATAAAAGTAATAGGTTTATGGGTCTTTTATATTTATATCTCTCTCAATAAATTCATCTTTTTTCGATGTACGGTTTCTCTTATAATATTTAAATAACATCAATTAGCTACGAATATAAAATTTTTATAGTTATTTATTCTATATTTTTAGTCACAAGTTAATTTTTCATGGCTAATTATGAAAATAATTGCTATAAAATTTTACAATCATATTTAAAATATTTGATTTACTACTAGACTTAAAATGTTATAACTAAAGGCTAATTATTGCTTCGATAAATAAAAATTTAAATAAAAATTAATAATTTATTTCAAGAATTTATTTTTTATAACTAATGAAATTATAATTAGCTAAATATAGTTAATATTATACATTAGCTACCATCAAAAATTTTATAGCAAATATTTGTAGTTGTAAAGAAAAATTAGCCATATGTTTATTAAAAAAAACACACTTTTTTTACGAAATTTTCTATGAATTTATAAAATATTTCTGATTTTACAGATTATTTTATAACTTAACAACTTCTAAAAATTGAAAAATTATCCAGAAAAGTACAAAATGAAGGTGATTTTGTAAATTGTTTTGTAACTTGAAAGTTTTTACGAAAAATGATATTACTCTACAAAATTTTCTATTACCTTACAAAATAAATAACTTTGCACATATTATTTTATAACTTCATTTTACGAAATCCTCATTAATTCGTAAAAAAGAGTAATCTTGCATTTTTTCTAAGCTTGAAAGATTTTACAAAAATTTATTTGAATTTATAAAATTCAATGTAAAATTCAAAAATAAAGGTAGTCCTTAATTTAATTATTTAATTATATTATATAAACTAATTAATTATAATTATTTTTTATTCAAAACACTAATTATTTTTTACTTTAAACACATAATGCAATAATCTTAAAATAGTTATTTTTTTAAAAATAATCTTTGAATTAGTTATAATGTTATTGGATAAATAAATTATATTCCCTCAGTTCTCTTTATATAAAGAAAACAGAAAAAATACAGAGATTAATAAGGTAGTTAATGAATTTATTGATGTTAATCTATCTTAATTAGCCTTAGATAAGTATAACCATACAATTTATAATGTTAAGAAAGAGATAACTCATGAACATAATATTTTACGGAATATTTATGACATAAATTTTTATTTTAAAATGGATGAGATAAATTGTCTTCCACTTATAAAATAGGGGCATAAATTCGCATGTTAACAACATAAATCATTGTGTACAATTAAATTATTTTTATAAGGTGCAATACTTTGTAAATCTGTGTATAAAATATTAAAGATGAAAGAAAAGCATATATCAATCGTATACAAATCTATAAATTTCGGTACAAATATCAGTCGTCATTGAGAACTCTTTTTTCTTTAAATTATATAAATTTTTTTAATTAATGTTAAATGTACAATTAAGGATCCTAATTATATCTCATTCAAACTAGACATTAGGTCTCATTTAGAATACTAAAATTAAAAAAAAAATAGAGAAAAGGAAATATTGTGCCCTTAATTTGGTTAAACTTTAAATTTTCCTCCAGGGAACAAAATAGGGAAATGCTTTCTGAATATGTGGACATTTTGTATATCGAAATTTGTCTCCAAATGTGGCCTAAAAATAATAACCATGGCCTAAAAATAATAATTATGGTCTAAAAATTACAATATGTTGTTTAGCATAAATATATTTATTTTAAAATTAATCCACAAAATTCAATATGAAAATTTTAAATCATATCGATCGATATAATTTAAATTTATGCCTCAAATTTTTTAAATAATTAAAGTTCAATAGTTAAAATTAGTACTCATATTATGATACATGACAAGAACTAACTTATAATTATATCCTAATTAGTAGAATAGAACGCAACTTAACGAAATTTTTCATAGCCATAATATTAATTCATACATGGGAAAGCAATGCATATTAATTATATAGTTTATATTTGTCTGTCATTAGTCTCGCTTGATATGAAAATACAGTTACTTGAAAATGTAATTTTAAAATTTTTTAAGAAATACTCTCTAATAATTTTTATTTTAAGTATTTATATATATAAAAAATATTATAAATAAAAATTTTCTCAATATAAGAGACAACCCAGGGAGTATTTACATAAATTCAAAATTTTAATGATAATTGTCTTTTTTATAAAATAAATAATGGCAAAAATTCCTACGGTATGCATTTAACTTTTTCACTGCGTCCCTGTTTATGTCAATAAGGAACGCGTTAGCGCGCGTTGTCCAAAATGTTGAGTGTTTTTTTTTAAAGAAAAGAAATTTATGGTGAAGTCAAGATGGTCAAACGTATTAAAGGGACGGAAAAGTACGTGAAAACGCGTCAGAAATAACTTCTTTCGTTTATGGAAAAATTAGGGTAATTTCATCAATTTTCAATTTTTTTTAATTTATCTCATCACAATATTTAAATTTCAAATTATTTCAATAAAATTTTCAACTTTTTTTTAATTAAAATTCCTAACTCCATTTTTTAATTATCAGATTATGTGAATTTTATGTGATCTAACGTGAGTTATTTATCAAAAAATAAAAAAATAGAAATAGATAAATTTTAATTAATCGACTAAATATTTGATTAATCGATTAAATATTCAGTTCGGTTAATTAAATTTATTATATATTAATATATTCAGTTAATAATTTTATATTATTTTAGTTTTTAATTTAATTAATGGCTAATTGATTCAATTCGGTAATTTAATCATTAATAAAAAATTTAAAATAAAAATTTATTTAGTTATTAATTTTTTATTTAATTCTTTAATTATATTAATTTTTTATTATATACATAAATTTTTATTATAAAATAAAATTATTTTTTAATTTTTTAATAAATTTTGTTAAGTTATAAAAAATTTTATTATAAATTAAAAATTAAAAAATTCAGTTAATTAATTAAATAAACTGATTTAATTTAATTTAATTTAATTAATTAATTAAAATTAATTAATTTAAATAAAAATTTTAACTAAATTAATTTAATTACTGATTAATTTAATTAATTAATTAATCGATTGAATAAATATTTAATGTAAAATTTTTTTGATGTATAGATTAGCGTCATGTGCAGTCTACGTAATTATTTTTGAAGAAAAAATAGATCCAAAATATTTTTATTAATATCTTTATACATATCTGGTCGGCAGTATTATTTTTTTTTTATCACGGTCTGCTGGATTATTATTATTATTATTATTAGATAAAATTGACAATGACAAATATGAAAAAGCATCAGGAATATAAATATACACATATTAATAATTTGAGTATTATTATAATAAAAAAGTCCAAACACCCAAAGTGATAAACTCTGATTCGGTATACCAGCCTTCTATTTTTCATTCCCAGCACTATCCTTAATTGAAGTGCTATCAATAGTTCAACATTGGTAGACTCATCGTCCAGTTTCGTACTAGTAGTTCAACTAAATCAGTCTTTCTTGAATCGTATCAATCATTATTCTTCTTTCTTTTAAGAGTCTTTTTTTCAGATTTCAGATTTAAAATGTCATACAAAAGAAGAGCCGATACAGTTTTTCTCTGCACACTTGCATTTTCATTATTGGGTACTTTTGCTGCAACAATGGCTACAAATACTGATATTGCTTGCTTAAAATCCATTAAAGCTTCCTTGGAAGACCCTTATGGTTACTTGAAATATTCTTGGGACTTCAACAACAATACAGAAGGCTTCATCTGTTATTTTATTGCAGTAGATTGCTGGCATGCTGATAAGAACAAGGTCTTAAATCACAGACTCTGCTATGGGACTTAAAGGTCATTTTCCTGCAGGAATAAAAAATTGTACAAGCTTAACAGGACCTTTCCGGTAATGCGCTTCAGGGTTCAATTCCATCTGAAAATGACAAAATTTTACCATTTGTAACTAGTCTTGATCTTTCCTTTAACGATTTCTCTGGTGAAATCCCATCAAGGATTGCCAATTGCTCTAATCTAAATGCTCTTTGGCTTGATCACAACCGTCTAACAGGCCAAATTCAGAGAGAAATTGGTAGACTCAGTCGAATTAAGAGTTTTAATGTTGCTAACAATCAATTATCAGGGGAGGTGCCTGATTTTTTGAGTGGTGAATTCGAAGCTGATAGTAATGCTTATGCAAATAACAAAAGACTCTGTGGAGGGCCTTTGAGAAAATGCAGAGAGCGTTCGGTGAAATTTAAGTGGCGATTTGATTATTCATTCAAAGCTGCGTTTGTAATTGGGTACGTGATTTTTGCAATTTTGATTAACCAATTTTAGGGTCAAAATAGAAGGTGACTAATTTAGAAATTGAAAGTCAAAAATAGAATGTGCCTAATTTAGGTAAATGAAAGTAAAAAATGGAGGTGCCTAATTTTCATCAACCATTTTTGAAGTCTATATAAACCCTTAGCTCTCATTTGGAAATATATCCCAAAAAATTAAGTCTTCTCTCTTCCCTTTGTAATTTTTCTTTGATATTAGTAGAACAATTTTGGTGGTGTCCGAAGACGTAAGTAAAATTGGCCGAACCTTGTTAAAGTTTTGGTGTTCTCTTTATTAATTACTTAATAGCTATTTTGGTATAGTTGTGGTGATATTTTGTGCTAGTGATTATATGTCTAGAAAAATTATGTCTAAGCAAAGACTTGGTATTTAAGAGTGTCCATTGTTACCCACATCTCTTTCCTGAAAATTTTCCTAGTATAATTGTTGGTGCAATTGTTCACACACTATACATATTATTGATGGGAAATTATTCCAATTTTCACAACAATTAGTATCAGAGCCAAGGTTTTCTGAATATGCTCTGTGGTTGCAGCCTAGTCTGATCTTCCACATCAGAAAAGATTTTCTTGGATTATTTGTATTCCGCATTTGTTAGCTATTAAATAATTTTTTTGAAGCAAAAATGACAGATAACTCAGGCAAATATTCCACTTCAAAAGAGACAGCATCTACTTCGTCAATTTGGTCAAGGACTGCTGTGTCAAATGCTAGATTTGCAGTGGAGATTTTTGATGGTACGAGTCATTTTGGTATGTGGCAAAGTGAGATTCTAGATGCTCTCTTTCAACAAGGTCTAAACATTGCCATTGAAAAAGAGAAACCAGAAGACATTGATGAAAAAAATTGGAAAGCCATCAATCGTGTGGCTTGTGGTACAATTCGATCGTGCATTTCTAAAGAACAGAAGTATGCGTTCTCTAAGGAAGTTTTCGCAAGTAAATTATGGAATGCATTGGAGGAAAATTTTTTGAAGAAAAGCAGTCAGAACAAGCTTCATATGAAGAAGAGATTGTTTCGCTTCACTTATGTTTCTGGTACTACTATGAATGAGCACATCAGCAATTTTAATCAGCTGGTAGCTGATTTGATGAATTTGGATGTGACTTTCAAAGATAAAGATTTGGCTTTGATGTTGTTGGGGTCCCTTCCAGTGGAGTTTGAGTTTCTTGAAACAACTCTACTCCATGGGAAGGCTGAAGTGACTCTCTCTGAAGTAACTGTTGCACTATACAGTTACGAACTACGAAAAAAGGACAAGAAAGAGAGTTCAAGTGGAACAGCGGAAGCATTGATAGTGAGAGGTCGCTCTCAAAGCATGAAGAGAGAAAAGAAGGGGAGGGAGAAAGGGCATTAGAAGCTAAATTGTCCCAAGCATAGAAATAAAAGCAAATCTGATAAAGGAAAAGCTGTTGTGAATTCAAATGTAGCTGAGTGTGATGATGAAGACTAAGACCTTTCATTAGCTATTGTGTCATCAACAAGTTCTTCTAGTGTATGGCTACTTGATTCTGGTTATGGTCATTATATGTGTCCAAATCGGGATTGGTTCTTTAACTTTAGAGAACTAAAAGGAGCAACTATTTACACAGCAAATGACGGTCCATGTATGATTAAAGGAATTGGTTCAATCCAATTGAGGAATCATGATGGATCAACTAGAATACTGTCAAATGTTCGATATGTACCGACTTTGAAGAAGAATCTCATCTCTGTGGGAGTCCTAGAATCAAAGGGCTTCATTGTAAATGGAGCAGATAGAGTAATGAAAATCATCTCCGGTGCACTAGTGATAATGAAGGGATTAAGAAAGGCTAATAACTTATATTACTATCAGGGTAATGCTATTATTGGGACAGTAGCAGTAGTTTCCAGTAATGATCAAGAGTTGGAAGCAACCAGATTATGACATATGTGCTTGGGACATACTGGTGATAAATCCTTGAAACTGTTATCAGATCAAGGATTATTGAAAGGAGTGCAACCCCAAAAATTAGATTTCTGTGAGCATTGTGTCAAAGGCAAGCAGACTAGAGTGAAGTTTGGTACTGCAATCCATGATACCAAGGATATTTTGGACTATGTTCACTCAGATGTGTGGGGTCCTTCCAAGACAACTTTAATAGGAGGAAAGCACTACTTTGTAACATTTATTGATGACTTCTCTCGGAGAGTATGAGTGTATACTATGAAGACAAAGGATGAAGTGTTGTGAGTTTTTCTCATATGGAAAAAGATGGTGAAAACTCAGACGGGCAGAAAGATCAAATGTCTCCGCACAGATAATGGTGGAGAGTATAAAAGTGATCCATTTTTGAAATTCTGCCAAGATGAAGGCATTGTTAGACACTTCACAGTTATAAATACACCACAAAAGAATGGGGTGGCAGAATGCATGAACCGGACATTGGTGGAGAAAGTTCAATGTATGTTGTCCAATGCTGGGTTGGGCAGACAATTTTGGGCTGAGGCTGTTACATATGCATGTCACCTCATTAATCGCTTACCATCAGCTGCTATTCGTGGTAAAACACCTTTGGAGATGTGGTCTGAAAAACCTGCTACTGATTATGATTCCTTACGTGTATTTGGTTTCACTGCATACTACCATGTTAAGGAATCAAAGTTAGATTCGAGGGCAAAGAAAGCGCTCTTTATGGGGATCACCACTGGTGTTAAGGGACTTCACCTTTAGTGTCCAGAAACAAAGAAGATAGTCTTTAGCAGAGATGTTACCTTTGATGAGTCTACCATATTAAAAAAAGGTAACAAATGAAATTATTTAACAAACAGATGGTACTCCGCAGCAGGTGGAGTTTGAAAGAAGAATTGTTGACCCAGCAACAAATAAAATAAATAAAAATACTGCTATGGTAGAAGTGGAGTCAGATGAAGAAGGGGTTCCAACCCAAGAACCTCTACAGCAACAAGAATCTATTGCAATAAATAGGCCACGATGAGAGATTTGCAAACCTGCTCGATTTGATGATATGGTGGCTTATGCATCCCTAATTGAAAATGATGGCATTCCTAGCACTTATAATGAAGCTGTCCAAAGTTCAGAAAAAGAAAAGTGGAGGAAGGCCATGGATGATGAAATGCAGTCTCTTGGAAAGAATCAGACATAGGAGCTAGCTAATCTTCCAAAGAGAAAGAAGGCAATTGGATGCAAATGGGTATATACAAAGAAAGAAGGATTTCCTGACAAGAATGATGTTCGCTACAAGTCAAGATTGGTAGCCAAAGGTTATGCTCAGATGGAGGGAATTGATTATAATGAAGTATTTTCTCCAGTTGTAAAACATTCATCCATTAGAATTTTATTGGCCTTGGTAGCACAATTGGATTTGGAACTCGTTCAACTTGATGTAAAAACTGCATTTCTACATGGAGACTTAGAAGAGGAAATCTATATGACTCAGCCAGAAGGGTTCAAGGTTGCTGGAGAAGAAAAACTGGTATGCAAATTGAAAAAATTATTGTACGGATTGAAACAATCTCTGATGCAGTGGTATAAACGATTTGACAATTTTATGATGAGGCAGAAGTACATAAGGAGCAAATACAACCATTGTGTGTATTTGCGCAAGCTACAAGATGGATCTTTCATATATCTTCTCCTGTATGTTGATGATATGCTGATAGCTTCAAAGAATCTAGAAGAAATTGAGAAGTTGAAGACTCAGCTGAATCAGGAGTTTGAAATGAAAGACTTGGGAGAAGCAAAAAAAATTTTAGGCATGGAGATATGCAGAGATAGGAAGAGAGGGAAGCTTTGTTTGAATCAGAAACATTATCTGAAGAAGGTACTACAGCGTTTTGGATTGAATAAAAAGTCAAAACCTGTAAGTACACCGCTTGCACCTTATATGAAGCTCAGCTCATCTTCGTCTTCTAAAAATGAAGCGAAACAGGAGTACATGTCAAAGGTTCAGTATGCAAATGTTGTTGGTAGCTTGATGTATGCTATGGTGTGTACAAGGCCAGACATTTCACAAGCAGTTGGAGTGTACCTAATTTTCACCAATCATTTTTGAAGCCTATATAAACCCTTAGCTCTCATTTGGAAATGTATCCCAAAAAATTAAGTCTTCTCTCTTTCCTTTGTAATTCTTCTTTGATATTAGTAGAACAATTTTGGTGGTGTCCGAGGACGTAAGCAAAATTAGCCGAACCTCGTTAAAGTTTTGGAGTTCTCTTTATTAATTACTTAATAGCTATTTTGGTATAGTTGTGGTCGTATTTTGTGCTAGTGATTATATGTCTAGAAAAATTCTGTTTAAGGAAAGACTTGGTATTTAAGAGAGTCCATTGTGACCCACCTCTATTTTCTGAAAATTTTTTCTGGTATAATTATTGGTGCAATTGTTCACACACTATACATATTATTGGTGAAAAATTAATCCAATTTCCACAACATATACGTCCTATTGTGTACCTTGGATACATATGGGGAAGAAGGATGAGTTGATCACTATACCAGAAATGGTAATGTTGAGAGTGAGGAGCAAAAGCAAGAAAACAGAGCTTGACCAACTGGGTAGCTTGTCAACTATGGAGTTCCTATTGGGGAAGAGGTAATTTTCTTTGCGTACTTTTGTTTTATTCGTTAATTAGGCTTCAACCCATGTTTAAACTCACAGTCTCACACACAACGCTGACCCCAGCGTAAACTTTGTTTGACTGATGGTTAGTCATAGTTTCATCGAGGATGATATAATTTAATTTATTTATTTTAACTTTTATTTTTTTAAGGTATAATTTTTTTTATAATATTATGATTATTTATAAATCATTAATTTTTAAATCACAAATTAAATATTTTTTATAGTTTTTTAATTTTATCTTTTAAAAATATTTAAACTAAAATTTTTAAATAATAAATATATGATAATAAATATTTTTTTTTATTTTTATAGCATATTAAATTCTTATAAAATATTATTAAATTAAATAAAATTTTTTATTGAACTATATTATATCATATCACTTTTTAAATATGATAAATATTATTATTTACAACTATACTATACAATAGCAAATTATATTATATATTATTTAATTATATTGCTAGTCATTTAAATAAGAATAATAGTTGTTGTGATAATAGTTACTTTGGTTATTCACCTAATATTAAATATTAAAAAATAATATAATTTTTTTTAAAAAATTATGTTTGTATTATTTTTTAAATTAAATTAAATACAAAAATTAAAAATATATATTTTCTAGTTGTCCATATATAATTTTTATTGCATATTTATATAAATATTTATGTATAAAAGTAATATTTTTATTTTTATTTTTGATTGTTACCGGTTGTCCTAGGCAGCGGGCTCCCTAGGCTTCCTAGACAGTGGGCTCACAGTGATGTTGATGACTCCAGTATTCTAATAAGCTTGAAAATTGTTTACAGATTTCTACATCGGAAAATTTTGTTACAAGAATGAGTTACAAAGATCTCTGCAATGCAACTGAAAACTTTAGCAAGCCTAACATTATTGGGTTTGGACAAATGGGGATCATGTACAAAGCAACCCTTTCGAATGGTTGGTCTCTTGCAGTCAAGAAATTCTATGATTCTCAACAATCTGAAGAACAATTCATATCTGAATTGAAGATATTAGGCAAATTAAGACATGATAACTTAGTTCCACTCCTTGGATTTTGCAAAGAATCGATGAAAAGGCTTTTGGTGTATAAGTGTGTATTGAATGGAAACCTTTTCGATTGATTACATTCAGGGGAAGAGAAGAAAATGAATTTGGGATGGCCTTTAAGAATGGAAATTGCTGTTGGTATAGCGAAAGGCTTGGCATGGCTACACCATTGCTGCGATTTCCAAGTGGCTCATTTGAACTTAAGCTCAAAACGTGTTCTACTCGATCAAAATTTTGAACCCAAATTATCAAACTTTGGAATGGCAACTCTTATCAATCCGAAGGAGATTAACTCGAGCAGCAGGGGATTTGTCATGGATATCGAGTTCTGGGAGGAGTGTTTTCTCAAGGAAGATGTATTCAGCTTTGGATTGGTGCTTCTTGAGCTGATTACAGGGAAAAATGCCACTTCTTAGAACATTTCCGATGGAAGCTTGGATAAATGGCTAAATGATCATTCTTCTAGCTCTTCTTGTTTATATGATTTCGTGGATGAGCTTCTCAATGGGCAAGGACATGATCAAGCGATCCTTCACTGCCTTAGAGTAGCGTGTAATTGTGTTCAGCAAGTTCCAGAGCACAGGCCAAGTATGCTTGATGTATACATGACAATTAGCACTATTAGAACCAGATACAGCTATGAAGCATATGATAATTAAGGGCAATTTGTGCAACTGAAGCACAAAGAAAACAGAGTGCAAAATTGATGGAAGCAGAAGCATATGCTTGATTCTATCATGTTTTATAAATATGTTAGAATATGTCATAGAGCCAATTTATCTCTTATTTCAACCATGTACCTTAATCTTATTTGTTTTGAAAAATTCAAACAATTATGCTGGAAATAATATGATACACAATTTCATTTTTGTTATTCCTGCAATAAAATTTATTGAATAAAGAGGTGGAAATTTTGATTGAATCTATTTTCTTTCTAATTTTTGATGTCCACAATTCATTGCTGAACTTTTCTATATATGAAATGGAGATAGGATTAAACAGGTCTAAAATAAAGTTGTTTCCGAAGTAAAAAAAAAAACCACATTTGGCATATTGTGCAAAACTCCAGTTGAAAATTTTAGTAATTTCAATTGCGCAAAACACCATATTATTTCTTCAAAGGCACCATTTGGAGTGATAAGAAAGAAAAAATTATTTCTTCTTTTATGTAATTTTGAGTATTGTTTTCCTTTTATAAAAGAAATAAATAAATAAATACTTAATACATAAATGCACATATGTATTTATAAGAAAGAACCTACCGACACTCTATGCTCTTCAATTATCCTATCATACATCTCTACACTTAAAAAATGGCTCTATCATACATCTCTACACTTAAAAAATGGCATTATTAAGCATCTGAAGCAGCTAGTTATAAGCTCATCATTCAACGTAAATTACACGCGTTTGACAATCCATTTTCTTCATAAATTTTTAGCTCAATTTTTCTCTCTAATATTTTTATAATTTAAAAGTATAAAATAATAAAAGAAACAAAGTACAATAAAAATAAACTTTTTTAAAAAATAATATTTTATATAAATTCTTCTAAATTTATTCACGAAGGTCTGCCCAATTCTCTCTTTCGAATTTTCCCTCCCTAACCTCCACCATGGCTGAACTCAAGCTTTCTGGAAGCCGAGACCTAATCAGAGTTAAGCGCATTGGTGCCCACTCCCACATTCGTGGACTAGGCCTCGACATCGGCCTTGAACCTCACGCTGTGTCCGAGGGCATGGTAAGCCAGACGGCAGCCAGTAAAGCCGCCGGCATCATACTCGGACGGTAAAATCGCTGGTTGGGCTGTACTCCTTGCTGGACAACCGGGTACTAGAAAAACTACAATTGCAATGGGCATGGCGAAATCCCTTGGCCTCGAAACCCCATTTGCTATGATCTCTAGCAGCGAAAGCTTCTCGCGGGAGATGTCCAAGACTGAAGCTTTAATGCAAGTCTTTTGAAAAGCAATCGGGGTAGGAATTAAAGAAGAAACAGAGATAAATGAAGGCGAAGTAGTTGAAGTCCAAATAGATAGACCAGTGGTGGCTGGTGCGGTGTCGAAGTCAGGGAAATTGACACTGAAAATGACGGAGATGGAGACAATTTATGACTCGGGGGCGAAGATGATAGAGGCGTTAGGAAACGAAAAAGTGCAAAGTGGGGATGTGATTGCAATTGATAAAGCATCTGTAAAGATTACAAAACTGGGTAGATTCTTCTCTAAGTCAGGGGACTATGATGCCATGGGGGTCACAGGTGAAGTTCGTTCAGTGTCCGAATGGGGAGCTGCAGAAGAGGAAAGAGGTAGTACATTATGTGACACTTTACGAGATTGATGTCATCAATGGCAGGTAAACGATTTCCAGTGCTGATTTATATTATCTTTTGAAAAAGTTTTAACTTTTTATTTTGTGCTGTCATTTTATGGCTGATTGACCTTGTTACAAAGTTCTTCATTTGCTAAAATCAATCCTTAGTTGGTATGGAAATGTATGCATGTGTTGGAGAATTTTTAGATCCCTCAGCGTCATTAAAGAATATTCATTGTTGAATTTGAACTTTATCACATGGCAAGACTTAAAACCATTAAAATAATTCAAAACAATTTTGGAACCTTCAAACATAAAGAAGATTGGGGAAATAAGAACTCATTAACTCGTTATCTATTTGTAATTGATGAAGCAAATAAGAGCAAGCAAACATATTCTATAGAAAACAACTTGGATTATATAGAAAATGTGAAGAAGTAGAGAAACTTTACCGATTTTAACCTAACTCTCTCTATATTAATGGGGAAATTTTTGTACCTTTTGAATAAACAAGTGAGAGAAGATCACAAATGACTCTCTCTATAACAAGAAAAAAAATAATTCACAAACCTTCAATACATTTTTATTTCACGTGCATTCAACAGATGCTTCAGGTGCTTATTAATATCATTTTTTGAGTAAAGAGGTGTGTGATATGATATTCGAATAGTATAATGTGTTAAAAGGTTCTTTCTTACAAGAACAGGCGTGTATTAATGTATTAAGTGATAAGTGTATATTGACCTTATATTTTTTATAAGATTTAGATGAAATTGAGTTGAATTAATTTATTCTAAACTTATTTATATGTTTAAATTTTATTATTTTTGAATTAAGCTTAGTTTGAATTAATTTGTTATAGTTTTATACAAAATGAAATTTTAGGCAAAATTGAACTTTCAGAGCTTCAAGAAAAATTTTAGTAATGATAAAGTGCAAGAATGAAAAAGTAGTCGTCATGAAGTTGATAGAGGACATCTCAAGTTTTTTAGAAAAGTCTAGTTCATCAAACACTACAAGAATACAACGGATTACCGACATAATTTTATTTGTTGGTAATACCGAGAGAAAATATTAAAAAATAAAATTAAAAAAAAATCAACAAACTACAGACATAATATCGACAGATCTATTTGCCGACCGAAATTGTGTCAATAAATATGGATTGATATTATGGCGGGTGGATTTACCGACAAAACTTACAGATCGAAATTTATTTTTCTCAGTAGTACTGATGAAAAAAGATTCTCTCGGTAAATAATAGGTATTTACCGAGAGAAAATCTTTCTGTAAGTGAATAAAAAATTCAATATAATAATTATTAATTATATTTACTGTTAATTTTATTGAGAGAATTTGATTTCTGTCAGTAGTACCGACGAAAAAGATTTTCTGTCGGTAAATGAATAGCACAATAATTAATATTTATTTATTCAGTATTATCAAAAGAAATTTTATCTCTCGGTAATATAATATATTTACCAAGAGAAAATCTATTTTCTCGGTAAATTATCGACGAAAATATTTAACTGTCAATAAATGAAAAATCTAATATATTTATTGCTAATTTTAACGACAGAATCAGTTTTCTATCGGTAGTACTGACAGAGAGATTTTCTCTCGATAAATGAAAAGCAAAATAATTAACATTTATTTATTCAGTATTACCAAGAGAAATTTTATCTCTTGGTAATTTCTATCGGTAAATATATGGTCAAATTTTTATTAGAGACAATTATCGACAGAATAAATTTTCTCTCGGTAATGTCGACAGAACAAACGTTCTCTCGGTAATACCGATAGAAAACTCGTTCTCTCGGTAATTGAGTAGTAGATTGGAAAAATTTTTACCGTCAATTGTCAGACATTTATCGAGAGAAAATTATTTGTGTCGGTAATACCGACGGAAGCCATTTCTGTCGGTAATTTCATTGTGTCAGACAACTGATAAAGCTCTGCTTTTGAGAAAACTTACCGATAGATAAATATTTCTGTAGGTAATAAATAGTAAAATGATGAAATTTTTGGCTCCCTTTGATGTCATTTACCGAGAGAATAGTTTTCCCTCAGTAATACCTACAGAAGTATGTTTCTCTCCGTAAATTATTAGCGTCAGTCAGTCAATTAGTCAAAGTCATTTACCGATAGAAAAATTTATTTGTCGGTAAATTTACAGAGAGATTAAAGTGTCTCTAGATAAATTTACGGAAAGACACTTTAA
Organism: Garcia nutans; assembly: GCA_947685225.1. Classification (NCBI taxonomy): domain Eukaryota; kingdom Viridiplantae; phylum Streptophyta; class Magnoliopsida; order Malpighiales; family Euphorbiaceae; genus Garcia; species Garcia nutans. The sequence continues at coordinate 38,526,067 of CANTUV010000027.1, forward strand.
TCTCTCGGTAAATTTAACATATACCCTATCTTCTTCTCAATTTTTTTGATTTGTGTCACTGCTCCTGTTAATTTTTTGCTTTCTTTCTCCATTTTCTGCTCCTGTTACACGAAGAAGAAGAAGAAGAAGAGGGAGAAAGCTATAAGTATTTATTTTATTTTTTAAAATTTTTGTTAAATATTGTTTATGATTTTTATTTTTGTTGAATTTTTAATTTATAATAAAATTTGTGTTTTGTGTTATTATTTATATTTGTGTTATTTAGGTTGATAATTGATATTTATTTGTTGGTTGTTTAAATTTTTAGGATAGTTTTATATTTTTGCAAAAATATATTAGAAAATTGATTTTTGTTTTACAAATTTATATTTACTCATAATATTATTTTAGGAAAGTAAAAATTTTTATAAAAAATTTAGAGAATTTTTATTTTTATTTTAGGCAGTGTATGTATGTATGTATTATTATTATTATTAAATTTTAAAAAATTTAAGTAAATTATTTATTTGATTTTTAAAATTAATTAAAAAAATTAGATTATATTTTCTAAGATTTCAAAATTTTAAAGATATTTTTTGAATTATTTTTGGTATTTATAGTATTATTTTTGTGTTTAATATATTTATATTATTTAAAAAATTAATATTTGTATTGTTGTAGATTTTTGTATAATTGTTTAAAATAAAATAATTAGGTAGAATGAATTACTTTTATAAATTTCAGTAAAATAAATTTAATTTTTAAGGTTTTTTAGGGTAAAAAATAATTTTTTAAACAAATTTAAAATAATTATATATTTTAAAATTTTTTGTAAATATAAATATTTTAGATTTATTTTATTGTTGTTATGATTTTTTAAAAATTTTATGTAATTAGATTTAATTTAATAAATTATAGAATAAAAAAATATAAAAATTTAAGTATTTTTATGGTTATAAAATATTTTTTTGAGAAATTATATTTATTGTTATATTTTAAATTTTATTTTGGTTTTTATAGTATTATTTTAGGGTTCTAAATTTTTGTATAATTTAAAAAAAAAATAGGTAGAATGAATAAATTTTTAGTGATTATTTTACTTTACAAAATAATTTTTTTGACAAATTTAATATATTTATATTTTTTTAAATTTTTTTATAAATAAAAATATTTTAGGCTTATTTGATTGTTGATAGGGTCTTTTTAAAATTTTAGTAAATTACATTTAATTTAAGTAAATTAGATTTTTTTTAAATTTTAGTAAATTAGATTTAATTTAATAAATTTTATAATGAAAAAATATAAAAATTTGGAGGTTATTTTAATGGTTATAATGTAACACCATTATATTCTATAAACGTATAATATACATACTTTCAGTATGTAAGATATGCATATACAATATAAAAATATCACAATTCGGTTTGGTAAAAAATTTTATATTCCCTTATTACTCAAAATATTTATACAAAAACATATGTATACATATGTAAATATACAAAATTCTCACATTACTTAATTATTTAAACATCCTTTATCATTTATAATGTATATACATATACTTTTAAAATATAATATAATATACATAATGTCAAAATATAATATAAAATAAAATATGTATATGCTGGCAAAGTGACACTATCTTATTGTAGCACAAACACTTCAAGCTCTACTAACACAAATCTAGACCCGATTTGGTCTAGTAGAATTCTCTGGCTCTATCGGATTACCCCTGTCACTTGCGTATCGGATTACCCCTGTCACTTGCGTAATGAGTTACAATCACGCTAAGCAGAAGCCTAGTGGTACAAAATTTGATAATAATAAAGTTCAAAAAAATAATACTAATACAAAATGTTCATATGCCATATCATCGCATGATATTCAAGACCATTTTTGGATGTATACTTTTATCACTTGATAATTCACATCGACACATACACAAGCATGGTCTTAAACAACTAATACATCATTTATCTCTCTTTCTTTATCAGTTTCATTCATTTTCTTCTTTTTTTTTTGTGGCTATGGTTTCATTGAAGCTGGGTGAGATGAAAAGTATTGTTAGAAGTTTCAGGTCTCTGACAAATAGTAGCAAGACCTTTTTTAAAATCAAGATGAACAAACTCACTAACAACAAAATTTAACGGTAGAATCTGCATCTTGAGAAGTACGCTTTGTCACCGGATATACAAATTGCCGTCGCCTGCCATCCTTGCGTTCCCGGCATCAATGCTGGTGTTGTGTTCTAAATTGCCATCCTTTTATTTTCTGTTTTGGGTAGTCATTTGATTTTCTGCTTTGATTGAGAAAGCAGCTACAGTGTTAAATGTTGATTCATAATCATGGCCATAGAGATAAAAAAAAGAAGAAGTCATGTACTATAGAATTTTATACCATGATTTTGTGGATATTATATGATATCTATACCATGATTGTGCTACTGCTGTAATTAAATTGTAACTAGAATTTCAATACTCTTATTTGAAATTATATGTTAATCAATAGATTTGAAGCTTGATTATGGTTGGAATTACCAACTTTTTGCATTATAAGATAAATAGCCAATTAATGAGCTAATAGCCTAATGATAAATGGCCAAGTTTGAGTTTGAAAGATTTGTTGGCAATTCTTCCCATGAAAAGTCATAATTAATTTGTTGAATATTTAAGAGATAAACAATTAGTAGTTGAGCTACTCCATCATAAATGAACTGAGTTCAAAATGTATAGATTACTTATTTTAATTTAACCTCTAAATTTTATCAGCAGTGAGTTTAACCTTCCAATCTTTTAATTTTGTGTTCGTTAAATATAAATTGCCCATTTAACGACGCATTTGTGCGAGGAGAAACAATTTAAAATGCTCATGTAGCTAATTAAAATGACAAAAAAGTCACCCCAATAGTTATTGACAATTATCACTATCTCCCTCTGTAACCTAACTATCACCATTTTAACCACACCTAAAAACCTCCATATTCTGTCTCCGCTGCTCTCTATCACCGGCGAAGAAAACGTCGAAGAGCTTTGAAATGCCAGTAGCTTTAATCAGTCATTCTGTTTGTGCAAAGAATCGAATCCAAATTAGCAGATTGTTAGAGGTCTGATGGCTAATTAATTGCTTGAGTTACGAAGGTATCTTCAATAGCTTCGAAGCTATGGAGATAAGGAATGAGCTTTTATGGGTTTGGCCCGTTAATAACTAGCTTCACCTTAGGGATTCCATTAAAGCTTTTCCTTTGATTGGTCACAGAGGAAGAAATATTGATATAAGCTGATAGAAGAAAAATAAGAACTTTTTATTTGTGAATGAGCGGGTGCCATTTATTTTTATTTTCTACAAAAATAAGTCATTTAATGGTGTTAGAGACTCCCTTAAATAAGGGGCCTAAAAAGATTATTTTATAAAAAATTGAGCTTATTTGAACTAAAAAAATATATGATTTATTTATATTTGCACGATAAATTTAGAGATATTTTTTACATATTTTCTTTTTTTAAATTAAATTTTAAATATTAATAACTTTAAAATTTTAAAAGTAATTTATTATTTATTATTTTAATAATATTATTAAGTATTATAATTATTTATAATTATTTAATTTATAAATTTTAATTTATTATTTTGATAATTATATTAATTATTTTAAAATTTGATTATAAATTAAAATTTAGGATTTAATGATTAGATTAATTATTTTGAAATATGATTATGATATGAATTGAAAATTTAGAATTTTGTGATTTGGTTAATTATCTTACATTTTAATTATGAATTGAGTTTAGGATTATGTGATTTGGTTAATTATTTTGTAAAAAAATATTTTATTATATAAATGTATTAAAAAATATTTAATTTAAATAATTTGTTAAAAATATCTCAAAAATATTAAATATTATTTTAAAAATAATATATATTGTATAATTTTTTAAAATAATATCTAAATATTAAAATAAAAATAATAAAAATTCTAACATTTAAATGTTTAATATAAAAATAAAATAAAATATTAATGTTAATATTAATTATTTATATTAATTTATTAATATAAAAATATAATTAAACATAAATTTTTCTATAATTTTTTTTTCTTTGGAATTTTGTCATCCGTTGACCTAAATCCTAACCCCGACGCATATATAATTGTGTCTTACAGCATGTTCTAGACTATTGTTATGTTATCAAATGCGTCAATATTCATTTTATTGCAATTTATTATAATAAGACAAAATTTTATATTATTTTATAAATTTAATACTTTTAATAATTCAACCTTTTAATATTTCTTTACATACAATAAGTTTTTTATTTTCCTTGATTTTAATTTTTCATTTTATGTAAAATTTTAAATTTATAAACAAAATATTATTTAAATTTTAAATTTCTTTATAATTGAAGCAAAAAAAATTCTTTAAATGCAAATGATAAATATAAGAACAAGAAAAATAAATATATGAGCTAACGTCTGCTTAATTGGATTTGGAATGCTAAATGTTTGCTGTCAGAGTGAGGATTTTTGAGAATATTAATAAAAAATAATATTTAAAACTTAAGATATTATTTTTTTTATAAATTATATTTTTAATATCAAACCATATAAAATTATAAAAATTATACGATTATCGGTCGTAACTCAAAATTTTTAAATAAATTAAAGCAATCACTTATAAATTAATCTAGGTATCCCATGAAAATATATTTATTATTTTTAATTATTACATCTGAAAGACTACTTAAATTAAAAAATATAATTATATATCAAAATAATTATTAAAGGTGTCTCAAAAGAAATCAAAATAATTATTAAAGTATTTCCTCAAATTATAAATTTAATTTTATATGTATTTAAAATTTTAATAATATACTGTAAAAAAATAGTAATATAATTACATTTAGTTGAGCATCTTCCACAAGGCTACAAAATAAAATTAAAATATATATAATATGAAAAATATTAATTTAATATTTTTTTAATAATTATATATAAAAAAGAAAGACATTTAAAATTCAAATTTAAAACCTAAACAAAAATAATAAATTCTCCAACCCATTATACTGCACCTTAAAATAAAATAAATACATGTAACAACACATTTCAAATAAAAATAAAGATGTTTTTAAAACATAGAAAATAGATATCCAAAAAAATTAAAAATTTTATTTATAAAAATTTTTTTTGCTGCTGATCAATACTTCACTATTCACTCTTCTCCCCCACGCGGCCATGCCTATAAAAAGGCAAGGAACTCTCATTTGCGTCTGTAGAGATTTAAGAAACAGAGAACTTATAGAGACGAAAATCAAAGAACAATGACTGATGAAGTGAGCAATAAGCAGGTGTCATTGAAGAACTATGTTACAGGATTTCCAAAAAAATCTGACATGGAAATAATCACTTCTTCTATTAAGCTCATGGTCCCAGAAGACATTAAAGATGCAATTTTGTACAAGAATATTTGTCTTTTGATCCTTATATGCGTGGTCGCATGACCAAGCTTGATAGCCCTTCCCTGTTTCCTTCCTACGAACTAGGAAAGGCCAGTGAGTCTTATAATACCCAATTGGTATTTTTTTTTTCTTTCCAATTCTGTTAGTTTTTTGTTTATTGGGTTTTTGAAAAGATTGCATTTTGTGTTTTTCTTGTTATTTTCATGGATGTTTTGAAATTTTCTTGATGCCATTATTAGTATCCATGAGACCCTTTAGACCAATCAACTAAGATCAATTAAGAATTAATTTCAATTTCATTTCTCAATAGGACAAGAATGCTTGAGATTTGAGAACGTGGTTTTGTTATCCTTCCATCTTGTTTTGGTTTACTGTAACATAATGATTTTTTTTAATGCTGTCAGTGATCATTTGGGGCTTCCATATCAACTCTCTTTTCAATGTGTTTAAAAATTTAATTTTCTGCATTTGGTGACTTGGTGTTTTGAATTATGCAGCCCATTAATGGATATGGAATGGTGAAAGTCTTGGATTCTACACATCCAAATTACAAGAAAGGAGACCTTGCTTGGGGTTTTACTGGATGGGAAGAGTATAGTCTCATTGTATCACCAGAAGTTTTAATTAAAATTGAACAAACTGGTCTGCCCCTTTCCTACTATACTGGAATTAGTGTTTTTCTTTTTTCAACTTTTTTTAAGATTTTTTAATACATGAAAGTGGCAATTGAGATAATTTGTTGTTTAAAGCATTTGGAAAATATAAATTTTTGTTGCATGGAACATTAGACTTTTCTAGAGCTGAACATACTAATGGTCAAAACTAGTATTGTTGGCACTTTTTGCTTGATAGGCATGCCATGTATGACTGCCTATGCTGGTTTTTATAAGGTTTGCTTTCGTAAGAAAGGAGAGTATGTCCATTTATCAGCACCATCTGGTGCAATTGGTCAGCTTGTTGGGCAATTTGCAAAGTCATTGGGTTGCTACGTTGTTGGAAGTGCCAGATCCAAAAAAAGGTGAGACAATGTTCTTAAGCATTACATAATGTGTTAATTGACTGGATATTCAAAGTCGATTCCCTCTGCATTCACTTTCAAGAATAATATATCAGAAGTTCATTGCTTTGAGTTTATTTAGTTTACTTGTTCCCAAGTAGAAAATTCGTCTTATTGTCTAAGCTTTCTGTCTACAACAAACAGCAAATATGTGTACAAGACCGTTGATTTTTGAAAGCATTTTACTTTAGAGAAGAAATACAACCCAAGCATAGACAGAACTGTAGTTTAAGAAACTAGTTGTTTTATTCTCATGCTAGTTCATTGTTAGATTCGTTAGTTATTAGGGAGCCTTTTTTTCTACTTCTAAAAGATCAGCCTGCTAATTTTTTTTCCCATCTTTACTTGACACAAGGTTGATCTACTGAAGAACAAGTTTGGTTTTGATGATGCTTTCAACCATAAGGAAGAGCCAGACTTAATTGCAACTCTTAAAAGGTCAGGAATGTTAAATTTTAAGCATAGTTCTCAAGCTTGGAATTCTCTTACTACATGCGAAAACATGGAAATATAATTTGGATGTCATGTTTAAGAAACAAGATCCCTCTTGTAGATGATGATTTAGTATTTCTGTAGCCAAAGAATTGTAGGTCGACTTCTAAATGTATGTAGTCAGTGTCCATAACGAAACAATGGTGATGCTACAAACCTTTTCATTTTCACAAGATTTTGTGACGTCATTTTAGTAGAATTCTGTTACCAGCAACAAGAATAATATAAAAGTTGTTAATAGGCATTTGAAAACAAAAATACTTCTCAATCTCTCAATGTTCTATGTTTCAATATTTGAATGCAATCTGATATTGATTGTGATATATTGAGTGTGTCAGGTATTTTCCTGAAGGTTTAGATATTTACTTCGAAAATGTTGGTGGAAAAATGCTTAATGCAGTGCTTCTTAGCATGAGGATTTGCGGTCACATTTCTGTGTGTGGAATGATCTCTCAGTACAATCTTGACAAGCCTGAAGGTGTACACAACCTAACATCTATTATTGGCAAACGAGTCCGCATGGAAGGATTCCTAGCTGGTGACTTTTATCACCTTTATCCCAAATATGTTGAAATGGTTATGCCTCTTATCAAAGTAAGACTGTATATGCAGAAGATGTAGCAGAAGGACTCAAGAGTGTTCCCACAGCTCTAATAGGACTATTCACTGGCCGCAATGTTGGAAAACAAGTAGTGATTGTTGCTCGTGAATGAAATTATATAATCATAGTCCCACTGTAAATTATGCTTTACAGTTTCTTTTAAAGAGTTCATGCGAACGTATTTTGTTTGTATGAAATGGTCCTTTGATCAGTAAAGTTTTCCAGTTTTTGCCTTTTGACAAAGTTGAATGTTCAAGTATCATGTTTTCTTTAACATGTCGAGTCTTTTGAATGTTTGTCATATTAGGTGACTGCTAATTAATGAAAATATAAATTGTTAAATTCCATAGTGTTTTTTCTCAAAAGCTACATATTTTACTAGGATAAAACAGAGGCTAATTGCAGTACGAGTAAGAAATTCTAAGTTGTGACTGCTTTTGGGAGGTCAAATTGCTTCAGGTCAAGCCTAGGTGGTTCGAAAGAGGTATAAATTTTCAAGCAAGTTAGTTAGGAGGCTTTTGTTATAAACTCTAAAAGCTTGTGCGATTTCATATAATGTCAGCTAGCATAGCGTCATTCTAAAGGGAAATTCACAAGCGATTTCTACCCCAGGATGCATTGATATCCACAGATTAATGGCACTTCAATAATGTATTTTAGGAAATATCACCAATATTTATAGATTTTTGTGCCTATGAGCTGAGGAGCAGTTACCAACACATTTGAAATTTAAATAACCCTATTCACTCCTAAATTCTTTCTCCTCTACTTTCATCTTATTAATCTATTGCTCGATAATTTCTCTTTGCAAATTTATCTTTATGCAAGTTTCATTTCTTATGGAAACCACAAATTTCTCTTTGTTTTCTCCACATTCCCTAGTACAACTTCATTAATGGCTGTTAAATAATCAAAGAGCACCACTATCTCTATTAAAGTGGTTTATTTAGTACCAAATATATATATTTGGAATTCTTTTCAAGGCAATTCAATAGTGGACCTACATTATGTAGAGTTAGTCTAAAATCCCATTCATCGCCATTTATGATGATTTATCTAGGTGGAGAAATAACCAACAAAGACAAGAGCACTTTAAACTGAGAATGCCAAAGAAAAATGAATGAATTTGATTACCTCTAGCTTTGAGGGTTTGGTTGAGGTCCCCAAGAACAAAGATCCTTCATCTTATTCCTTCATCATTCTGAGCACTATTTAAGGATGCCTCGTCCATATTTCATGAATCATTGTTGTCTAAATTTTGAGTCAATGATGTGATGATTCTCTCCAACTCCATCAAGTTTGAAGTTGTTTATTTTGCCATGGGCATAGTCCCAAATCCCACCTTATTATAGGTATCTTCAAGATAAGTATGATCAAAGGAGGCTAGTCCTCGTATAATAAAATAGGTCGCCATCTTTTCATTGACAAGGAGAATAAAGCCAACAATTATAAGAATATATTTGTTGTTATTTAGGTGAGCAGTGAGGATCCTGAGTTCCCCATTGGCTATTCAAACCACTTCATGGTCACTCCTTTTGAAATAGAAGACCTTCTGGTTCTAAGCAATGCTAAGAAGGTTGTTGTGGATACACTCAACCATCGGACTTGTAGTATGAAATGTTCAGGCTTAACATCAAGTTTTCCTATCTCTTGCATTCCCATGTTTAGGAGATAACTTATTTTTACTTAAAATTTATTTATGATATTGTGGCTATTTGTAGACGTGCAAGGAGAATATCATTATGACATTACAAAGGAGGTGGAAGGGATCAAACCCATAGACATTGATTTGGATGTCAAGCTTCCTAATATGGATAAGATACTTAGCGAGATAATGCCTCACCATATACATAATAATTTTCTTATCTCCAAACATCCTCGTCGATAACAACAAAAAAAGTATGAGCAAAAACGCTCCTACAAGAACGATTTGTTGGCTAGTTGTTCTCCATGTTATTTTTCAAGAGAGGATCTCTCCTATTGATGATAGGAGTGTGCTTAAGTCGACTTGGGATGGGTTTACCCCTAACCCATATCACAGCCCAAGTACACTTTGTTTCTCATTATTTAGCCTATAGTTCGACTCTAGGCCCAAATAGGCTGAGCTACTTTATATTAGTCGAGCCAGCTGAGCCCACAAGTTGGCCCATGAGCTTCTCATTATCTTTTTTTTTTTACATTTTTTTCTTTTCTTGTAATTTTTTTTACAATACATGAATATATATATATTGCATATATACTAAAATATTATTTATTTTATATTATATAATATAACATTATATATAATATTATATATAATAATAAATAATATCTCGAGCTGAGCTGGGTTGATCTAAGGTAATTTATTTCTAGCCCGAGGCCCAACTCGAGGTACTTTAGCCTTCATATGAGAGCTCTATGCGTGGCTTGCTATATTTAAAACCCGATCCAACCTGGTTAAGCCAAACCATGTCACCTTTACAGACCAATTGAACAGCCCTAATTGACAAGGGAAAGCTCCTAAGATTTACAAGGAGCAGAAGGAGATCAAAAAATTCTTCCTCGATGGACCTAGTAGGCATGGTGGTGATCCATATACCCCCTACCAAAGCTGATTTTGATACTTGAGTATCTCCTTCTCTAAGGGCCCCTCAAAGACCCAAAGTGTCTCATCAGTCTTCTAATGAGACTCTTTTTATTTGACTTATTACAACTCCAACTTCTACTACTCTAACTCATGCTACTTCCTGAGGTTACTTGTTCTTTAATTTTTTGCTTGATTCTTTACTTTTTTTTATCTTATTATATCTTCTATTTCAAGATATCTTTATGGGACCTACTCCCCTATATCAGAATGACCATAAAACATATTAGGAATATCATGAGGGGTCGTTATAAGCATCCTTGTTAAGGTGAAAGTCCCACCTAAAAAAAATGACAAATATTGAGGATTGCAATGGAGGAAAGAATAGAAATCCTATTAAGCCTCCCATTGAGGTAGTGATTAGTAAGGAGAGAGATCAAACAAATCTCATTAAGTCTCAGGCCTCAATGCAAGTGCCAACGAGGGCAATGTGACTACTTCTAGCTTAAACTCAAAAAGCTCCAAAATTGGACTTTCCTCTGGAGATAACTAGGCAAAAATGTTCATTTCTAATTAGAGGCTTATAAAGGCATTGTAGGGATGCCAAAGCTCAACAAAATTGACAAATCTTATCAATAGTCTTTAAACCTTGTTGTTGGCTTGACCTTCTTACCTAAGTATTTTAAGACGTGGTTGGTTACTATTAATGTTTTTAAAATAAGACCGAATATCAAATCGAATTGATAATTAGCTTATGATTCAAATGAGTTGACTCGGATTTAATAATATAGTAATATTATGAATTTTTATTTATATATATTAATAAAAAATCTAAAAATCATATAAAATTTTAAAATGAAAGTTTAAAAAAAATAAAAATCAATTTAAAAATCATATGTTAAGTCTAATATATATAAAAATTAATCTAAAATTTTTTTCTTGTTTCTATTAAAAATTTCTTAAAATTTTGAAAATTGATTTGGTTGAATTCAGTCCGATACAATTGATTTTGACTAATTTTTTATAAATTCGTTTTCAGTATTTTATAAATTGGATCAATCTTTGGTTTCTGGTTTAGTAGATTGGTCCGGTTTTAAAAGCGCTAGTTGCTATAGAGGCATAAATGTCTCTGCCAACGAAGAAGCATGCAATAGTCTTCTTGACGAGTACTATTTAACTCTGCTAGCAAATGTATATTTTGTAAAAAACTAACCTAAATGAATCTTGTTTAGAAACAGACAGTTTTTAGAATTTAATTCTTTTAGTATAAAAAGAGGATTATAAAATATATTGAAATCATACTATTTTGTAAAAGTGTAGCTGTTATATATACATAAATATATAATTTCTTAAAGTTTTAATATTATTAGTTATTATTAAACAAATATAATATAATTAACAAATAAAATAATTAAATTCATCATTTACACACATAGTATTTGAAATAATTCTGATAAAAGAATTCATTTTAATTTTATTGAAAGATTTAAATTAAAATGAATTGAATTCCTTCAAGCAAGTTTTTCCAAATGAAATCAAAGTGATTTTTTCCAAATAAAAGGCTGCTCTCGGGGATGCATAGAAGAACAGGAATTTGATTTTTGCTTTAATTTTAAATTAAAATTAGAGTATTTTAATGTCTGTATATTCTGATGTGATGTTCAAGTTTTATTCCTGTTATTTATTGACTTTGAATTCTAAGTGTTAACATTTTCGATGAAAATTTAAGATATATAGGATTTTGCCATTCAAAATTCTAAAGAATACTTAAATTTTGTCATTCAAGAGAAGAAATTTAAAATTTTACTTTTTTAAAAATTTAAAAACTTTTAATCGTAATGTTTAATGATATGGAAGAAATGAAGCCATTAATTTTTAATTTTTTTCAAAAGATTTAAAAGAATAAAAAAAAATTGCCCATATAAAAAAAAATTGTCATATATCTCCACCACGAGAAAGAGAAAAAGAGTCTTAAAATCCATTTTAGTATTGCATGTTCTATATTATTATTATGTAATCAAATGCGTCAATATTCATTTTATTGCAATTTATTATAAGAAGACAATATTTATATTATTTTCGATTTGATATTTTTAATAGTTCAACCTTTTAATATTTCTTTACATACTATAAGGTTTTTATTATATTTTTCATTTTAATTTTAAATTATCTTATTTTATATAATATTTAATAATTTTATAATCAAAATATTATGTAAATTTTAAATTTCTTTTGTAATTTCATATTTTTAAGCGTAAAATATATCTTTAAATGTAATGGATAAATATAAGAACAAGAAAAATAAATATAAGAGATAATGTCAATATATTTTTGTTTAGATACAGAATTTTGAATGTCTGCTATCAGAGTGAGGATTTTTGAAAAAACTAATTAAAAATAATATTTAAAACTTATGATATTTTATTATTAATTTTTATAATTTTAAATTATTGTATCTAAAAAAATATTTAAATTAAAGAAATTACCATTATATATCAAGATAATTATTAAATACTTTACAGTATTTCCTTAAATTAGAAAACTGATTTAAATTATAAAACTGATTTTGTACTTATCAAATAAATAAATAAAACTGATTTTGCATTATATTTAAAACTTTTCAATAATAAATTCATTACGTTTAGTTAAGCATCTTCTAGACTTTTTTTTGTATCGGAAAGTATCTTCTAGACTTCTACCGTAGTTCTACAACAAGACCACAATATAAAATTAATATATATAATATGAAAAATATTTAATTTAATATTATTTACATATGTATATAACACATGTCAAATAAAATATAAATTTATTTATTACATAGAAAATAGTTATCCAAAAAAATAAAAATTTATGTTCATAATTTTTTTTTTGCCGCTTCTGCTGCGAATCCAATTTGACCAATACTTGATTGTTCACACTTCACCCCCACGCGGCTACGCCTATAAAAAGGAAAAGAACTCTCATTTGCGTCAACAGAGATTTGAAAAACAAAGACAGAACTTACAGAGACGAATATCAAAGAACAATGGCTGATGAAGTGAGCAATAAGCAGGTGTTATTGAAGAACTATGTTACTGGATTTCCAAAAGAGTCTGACATGGAAGTAATCACTTCTTCTATTAAGCTCAAGGTCCCAGAAGATAAAAAAGATGCAGTTTTGGTCAAGAATCTTTACTTGTCTTGTAATCCTTATATGCGTGGTCGCATGACCAAGCATGATAACCTTTCCCAAGTTTCTTCCTTCGAACCAGGAAAGGCCAGTGAGTCTTACAATATCCAGTTGGTGTTTTTTATTTTTTTAATTATTTTTTTAGCTTTTTGTTCATTGGGTTTTTGAAAAGATTGCTTTTTTGTTTTTTCTTGTTATTTTTATGGAGGTTTTGAAATTTTCTTGATGCAATTATTAGTACCCATGAGACTCTTTAGACCAATCAACTAAGATCAATTGAGAATTTTCAATTTCATTTCTCAATAGGACAAGAATGCTTGAGAACGTCATTTTGTCTTATGTTGGTTTATTATAACACAATGATTTTTCTATGCTGCCAATGATCATTTGGGGCTTCCATATCAACTCTATTTTCAATGTGTAGAAAAATTCAAATTTCTGCATCTGGTGACTTCGTGTTTTGAATTATGCAGCCCATTAATGGATATGAAGTGGCGAAAGTTTTGGATTCTACACATCCCAATTACAAGAAAGGAGACCTTGCTTGGGGTTTTACTAGATGGAAAGAGTATAGTCTCATTGTATCACCACAAGTTTTAGTTAAAATTGAACATATTGATATGCCCCTTTCATACTATACTGGAATTTTAGGTCAGTGCTTTTCTTTTTCCGAGTTTTTTTAAGATTTTTTAATACATGAAAGTAGGAATTGAAATGATGTGTTGTTTAAAGCATTTGGAACTTGTAATCTTTTGCTGCATGGAACATTGGACTTTTCTAGCATTCCTGATGGTCAAAACTCATGGTATTGTTGTTACTTTTTTGCTTGTTAGGTATGCCGGGTATGACTGCCTATGTTGGTTTTTATAAGGTTTGCTCTCCTAAGAAAGGAGAGTATGTTTATGTATCAGCAGCATCTGGTGCAGTTGGTCAGCTTGTCGGGCAATTTGCGAAATCACTGGATTGCTACGTTGTTGGAAGTGCTGGATCGAAAGAAAAGGTGAGACACTGTTCTTAAGCATTGCATCTTATGTGTGAATTGACTGGCTATTCAAAGTTGATTCCCTCTGCATTCACTTGCAAGAATAATATGTCAAAAGTTCATTCCTTCAGTTTATTTAGCTTATTTGTTCCCAAGTAGAACTATTTGTCTTGTAGCTCTAAGGTTTTTGTTTACAATAAACAACAAATATAAACATAGCACCATAGATTTTTGAAAGCATTTTGTTACAGAGAAGAAATACAACCAAAACATAGACAGAACTGTAACTTAAGAAACTAGTTGTCTTATTCTCATTCTACATCATTGTTAGAGTAGTTTTCATTCTTCTTCTAAAAATCAACCAGCTAATTTTGTTTCCCATCTTTCTTGACACAAGGTTGATCTGCTGAAGAATAAGTTTGGTTTTGATGATGCTTTCAACTACAAGGAAGAGCCAGATTTAACTGCAGCTCTTAAAAAGGTCTGGACTATTAAATTTTAAGCATAGTTTTCAAGCTTGGATCTTTTATTTTGCGATTTCATTTCAGTAGAATTCTGTGACCAGCAACATGAATAATATAAAAAGCTGTTCATAGGCATTTGAAAACAAAAATACTTCTCAGTCTCTCAATGTTCTACTTTTCAATATTTGAAGCAATCTAATGTTGATTGTGATATATTGTGTGTGTCAGGTATTTTCCTTAAGGCATAGATATTTATTTCGAAAATGTGGGAGGGAAAATGCTTGATGCAGTGCTTCTTAACATGAGGATTTGCGATCGCATTTCTGTGTGTGGAATGATCTCTCAGTACAATCTTGACAAGCCTGAAGGTGTACACAACCTAACATCTATTATTGGCAAACGAGTCCGCATGGAAGGATTCCTAGCTAGTGACTTTTATCACCTTTATCCCAAATATGTTAAAATTGTTATGCCTCTCATCAAACAAAGTAAGATTGTATACGTAGAAGATTTAGCAGCAGGACTCGACAGCGCTCCCACTGCAGTAATAGGACTATTCAGAGGCCGCAATGTTGGAAAAAAAGTAGTGGTTGTTGCTCGTGAATGAAATTTTATAATCAGTCCTACTGTAAATCATGCTTTACAGTCTTTTTCAGAAAGTTCATGAGAATGTATCGTGGCATATATGTTTAAATGGTTTATATTTCCTCGATGTCTGCATGAAATAGCTCTTTGATCAATAAAGTCTTAAATTATTAGCGGTAGGTCCAAAATGTTCTCAACAGGGGGTAATAACAGTAATAACATATTCTTATTAGTCTCAAAATCACACTTCACAAACCAGCTATCTCAGATTGCATTATGATTAGAAATATGGAAAAACAAAAATTCATAGATTATAACCAGATAGACTACTAACTCATAAAAATTAAAACTATGTATATACAAAATAAGTATGAGACAAACAGCAGAATTTAATAAACCAGTATTAACATATTTAGTAAGAGCAGACTAAATCCAGTTAAAAAATGAATATCAAAGATTGGAGTTCTTAATTTGCCACAGATACAGCGTGTTGTTAGAGCCATAACTTAATTCCAATTCCAAGCCCAATAATATATCAATCAATCTTCTTTTGTTCCTTAAATTCTGTTAGCTGAGGAAAAAGTGCACTGGGAACAGAAGCCAAGGTAAATGAAGAGGACAAAATCTTATTATAGCTAAGCACATGCAACTGACTGAATTGAGCCATAGACCATCAAGTGAAACTAAAACCAAATTTATCTTATCAAGAAATAGCATTGTCCTGATCATTTTTGAGTCCATCGTAAACAAAAACTTGGGAACATTTAAGCACCAAAAAATTTATACATTCTTAATAACAAATTTCATGCAACCAAGTACTTGAACCATAAAAAGATTGTAACAATTCATACCAACCAGCCATATGAACTAATTTCAGGTGTTTAGTCAAAGTTAGAATAAGAAAAAATGTCGACAAGGCATGTGGGCCCCACCAAGGAACCCGTATTTGATCTCAACTAAGGTCTACTAATATAATTTGGCAGAAAGCCGTTATTTGAAGAAATTCCAATATCAGTCATCATCGTGGTGGGCTAACTTCCCACATCTGCATTGAGAAAGTTCTTTTCCACATCTTAGTCCACATGCAGGCTAAATAATTCCACCTTAATTTTAAGAAAACACAAAATAACTCAAGTGAGCAAAAGGTACAAATAGCCAGAATTTTTATAGCTGGTAATTGATCATATGAAATTTTTATTCAATAAATACATTGTTATAGAGTTGAAGTTAAAAATCTAGACTTATGACATGCAATACAGTTAACTAATTAACATTAATCAGAATTAACAATAAGATCAACCAAAAATTTATGCAATGCGCTCAATCAAGTGCAAGTTTCTTAATCTGCCAATAACTCCTACACCTTTAAACAGGCACCATATGCTTGCACTCACAATAAAAGGAAGAAAGTATATGGCTGTTCATGAATTTAATCAACCAGTTATTTTAAATCATCTGAAAATATGATTGATGGAAAGCATGGAAAAGACAAATTATTATACATAAGGTGCCATGAAAAGCAAAGGAAACATGCAGTTATCAATCCAAACACCCAACAACAAAAAAGGTTACATGAAAATTTCAAGAATCGTGGCTTCTTGTTTTCTTCTATGAATTATTATTAGGACATGAAAATTAGTAAATACTGATATTTATGGAAAACTTAGGCTTTGTGGACCAGGCTGGACAGAAATAATCAAGAATCAAGGGCTTCATGGCAGCAAAATTTTTTGCAGCCTAAGAGATGAGAAGTAGGTGCACAACAAGTTAACAACTGAAACAATTACTAGTCATCATGTATTAATAATCATAATGTACTATGAAAATGAAAGGCAGTAAGATGCTATAACAGCAATATGATGCAAAACAATCTTTAGACGATCTTAATGGTAGCTAAATAGAAAACAGTATTCTGTTCCTGATATATCCTAATTTTAGCAACTGGACCATTGATGCGTCATATGTATTCCAGAGCTCTATTCCTACACTCTTGATTCCTTAGAAAGAAAACATATTCTCAAGGAACTTCTTGCAAGTTTAACCAATGGAAATTATGGAATGATTAAGAGAACTAACATGGCCGCACTAAAACTTAAAGTTCTCATTTCCAGCTAAACTAGGATGGGAACCAGGGCGGATCCCTTTATATTTCAAACATTATACTTGGTTTCATATTATTTTGGAAACTTCAAAAAACAAACATACACCAACAGATGGTATAATGAAAAAATCCAAGTTTTCTAAATTTAAGATATGGGAAATTTGACATGGTAAAGTCGAACAGAAAATGGAAACACATTTTTGGTTCATTAAATGCAGAATACAAGTAATTCTCATAGCGATGCTGACAGAGAACTTAGTAGCCAAAAGGATGTAAAATTGGCATACACCAAACATTATTATCGTTCATAGCCCATATCACTTGAAATTATAGTAGGCTACTGTATTTACATAATACATACATTTATTTAATCATATGCATATTTACTCTGTTTACAATATGTATAAATATTTAGGACTTTCGGCAGACAAGAAACTCTGCATTCAATTCACTTGTCCAGATGACCGACTTAAACAACACATTAATCATTAATTGTTTATTTCATCTGCATTTTTTTAAAAAAATGGACAGGATAAAGTTCAAAAATCTTCATTATTTTTTTAATGGACGGAATAAAGTTCAAAAATCCTCACCTCAATTGTTAGTGAGTGCTCTGAGATATCCACAATTTTTGCTCTGAAAATGTCGACCAACCACATGATCTGGCAATCAAATCATCAGCAAATAAAATGTAACCAGAGTTCATCCATGACTCATCTTGGAACATTTGAAGACTATCAATGCTTAACGACCAAAAGATTACCTCAGCACGGTAATTAGGATTTGCATCCACTTTTATAAGCATTAGCTCACGTTCTACCTGTGGCTCATTGGACAGATCTTCAACCTGGCTATCAGATAAAAAGTAAGAAATTGAGGAATTAGTCTGATGCAAGGAATTAGCTAGAAGACTATTATTTATATGTGTGTATACATATATGCAAATAGGCAACAGAAAATCCATATTGAGATATCAGCCTCTTCTTTAAACAGAAAATCAAAGCACAGTCTTAGAATTGGATATTTACGGTTCTTCAAGTAACAATTTGACAATGATTACATGAAAAACTAAATACCAGAAAATTGTTGATTACTATAAAAACTGCTTTGCAAGAACGGCATAATAGCCCCACTGTGAATTGGAAAACCAAAAGTTTGGAATGGAAAGCACAGGATAATATAGCAACCTTCATAACATTGACTAGTTTCTGAAGCTGCTCTACAACTTGTTGTAGAACCCTTTCAGTTCCAGAGACAACTATGGTGAAGAGTGCCTTGTCCTTGTTTAGACCAACAGCAAGGGACTCAATGTTATATCCCCTCCTTGCGAAAACTCCAGCAATTCGATTGATCATCCCACTTTCATCCCCAACAAACACAGAGATAGTATGCCGCCTCACCCTGATGAAGCCATTACAGGAGGCAACAGATTACAAAACTAAACACATCAAATTCAACAATCAACACAAAAAGAAAATCCAATAAAAATCAAACGAGAGTTAAAATAAACGAAAACAAAAATTAGGAAAACGGAATTCACATACTTTGATGCGGCCAATGAAGGAGCAGAGGAATTAGTGAATAAGTTGTTATTATCAGTAGCTGTAGCAGATGCCATGAGCTTCCTTTTGAACTGGTATTTGTTGGCAGTGCATTTCGAAATTGCCAAAGATGCAGAAGCATCAACAGTAGATATGAAAGCAAAAGGCCGATAAGGAGAAGAAGAAGATTTTAAGGTTTGAATTCCTACGGAAAATGCTGAAGATGTAGCCGCCACGAGAGAGATGAGCTCGAGAAATGGAGATGGACTGTGACTGGTGTATCTGAAAGCAAGCGCTCGGTGGGTACCAAACTTTGTATATGTATATGTATTAAATAACAAATAATAATAATAATAATAAAATACAATTTGAAATTGGTACGACGCCGTTTTCATTATTTAAACAAAAGGAAAGGGATTTAGAAACCTGTTCTCTCAGGCTTCACACATGTTTGCTTTGCCCTCTCGCTTCCCTGTTTCAGGATCGTCTGATAGCCCCGTCGGCCGTCACTGTGATTGAAATCGCCGCCGCCCTACCGTGCCGCCGCCTCCTTCTCTACCAGCTCTCCTTAACTGTCTCTCTCTTATCCTGTGATATCCCCGTTGGCTGTGGCTCCACAAGCCAAAAATTTAAGGTTAATCTTTTTTTGTCTTTTGATTGTTCAATTTCGCTTTTGGTAGTTTTGTATGGTCAATGGAGATTTAGTATGAAATTTAAACAAAAGCCTCAGCGGTAGTAAGTGATAATAATAATAATTATGGGCCTTGTAATCATAGTTACTATCTTCAAGACCTCAAGAGAAATTTTTATTGTGATTACTGCTTTTATTCATTTTGATTGCTAAATTATTTGAAAATCTCATTAACATACACTTGCAGAGGTCAAAAACCCTCCTACCCATACGCATTGGAGTTCATGGCTCTATGGGGACGGGCTCGTGCGGCTTCATCACCGCTCTTGTATGGGTTTCTTTGGAAACCTGCTTCTCGCCCCTCCTTCAACACTGCTTTTCGGAATTTATCCACTGGTACTCTTTAATTTGTTTCACATTATATTCATTTTCTGCTTACAACACTTAATTTTTTTAAGAAAAATCAAAGAACTTCTTAAGAAAAAAGAAAAGAATTTCTTTCCGGATTTGAATGTTTTACCTTCATTCCCATGATTAATTTCTGAGAATTTTAAGTATGGGTTTTGTAAAAAGGAATTGGAAAATGATTAGTAAAGAGAGAGATTGCATTTTCAGAAGGCAAAAATTTACTTATGATCTGAAGGAATGTGATTTTTTCCTATGGTGGGGAAAAGGAGGAAATGCTCTACTAGATCCACATTCTGTAACAAGCATGTAACCCAAAAAGGGGTTGTTTTTGGATTGGAAAGTTTCTTATTTGTTGTAAAACTGTAATTTTTGAATTTATATCAAGGTCCATGGTGTTACCAGATATTTCACCAAGTTTCCGTTTCTTTTGTTTTAGAAGGGTAATGTTCGAGTTTATTTGCTGTTTGATGGAGAACTGGAGAAAAATAATGGAATAAATGAAATTTTGAAGGTCGTTGTCTTTGTCGTTGTTTTCTTATTTGTTGTCGTTGTCGTTGTCGTTGTTTTCTTTTTTGAGAGAGTGGAGAATTCTTTTGTGAATCCTCAGGTGATGATATCAAATGATGTAATGGAGTTTATTGTTTAAAGTAATGTTACTGTAAACTTAAAAGCGTTATTTTTATTTAAATTTATTGGTCGCATAAAATACCAACATTTTGTTCTTACTTTCTCTCTTTTAAATTTTATTATGACAGATACAGATGATACTCTTTCATTGCGAGACAAGATGATGAAACAAATGGTTCATCTTGATATCAATGCTCAAGTAGGAAGTTGCATGCCACTGGCTTCTATGCGAATTGGAACATTAATCCACAATATTGAGATGAATCCGGGCCAAGGTGGCAAGCTAGTTCGAGCTGCAGGCACTTGTGCTAAGATCTTGAAGGAGCCAACAGAAAAAGAATGTTTGGTGAAACTGCCTTCAGGTGTTGAAAAAATGTTTAATTCACATTGCCGGGCCACAATTGGCAGAGTCTCAAACCCCAACCATAAGACTCGAAAGCTTAGGAAGGCTGGGCAGAGCAGATGGTTGGGTCGAAGACCAGTAGTTCGAGGAGTGGCAATGAATCCAGTTGATCATCCTCATGGTGGAGGTGAAGGTCGGAGCAAAAGTAGTGGGTCCTTTGGGAGAGTGTCACAAACACCATGGGGGAAGCCAACTAAGTGTGGCAGGAATCAAGAGCGAAAGAACAAAGGCACTTTTGGTTTGTATCAAGCACCAAAGAGCAGGGGAAAAGGTGCCAGGAAATATAAAGACAAGAAGCAGGATGGAACTTCTAAATGATTTGTTTTTTCGTTCCTCCATTTTGGATACGTGGATTCAACAGACTTAAATGTTTCCAGCGCCTGAAATTTCTCATCCAGAAAATGATTATGGGTAGGTCTACTATACACATCTGAAATGAAGTTTGTTTTTGGATGAAGTTAATTCTAGGTTGTTTTCATTAGTTCAATTTTTACTGGTTTTGATATCTGCACCTTCATAAGTCTACAATGATGCACTCTGCATATGTGCACACTGAGCGCTATTATTTGCAATTTCAATGGTTCGAATCACCTTTATTTTATTACATGAGGCTAACTGTCGGTTCTTGTAATGCATAGTGTACAAACTTTTAAGGAATAATTTCTTTCTTGATTTCTAATTTGCAAGTTACACATTAACCGTCCCATGACTGGGAGATTTGCAGATGCTCCTGAATTTGAATAGGGTAATCAGTTGAGCAAAGTGAACAGAAATTGTTTCTGAATATGAATACATCTGTATTTATCTTTGGTGATTACCTTTCAGTTGAATTGATATTTTAATTTAGCCAGCTACGTCTTTATAATCTATAGTGTCTATTCCTGTATGACCATGATACTTGAAATGTTGTTTATTATAACCCTGTGTGATCAGCTACTAGAAATCGCACAACTATAAATGACTGGAAAATATGATTATAAAATATTGAGTAATTCATCATTAAAATTTAATTAAAATTAAAAATAAATTATGAAATGGTGGATAAAGATATTACTTTATATTAATTATGACAATTATTAAGTAATTCATCATTAAAATTTAATTAAAAATAAAAATAAATTATGAAATGAAGGATAAAGATATTATTTTATATTAATTATGACAATTACATGTATTTTACTAAATTTTCATTGTACGTAATTAATAATTTTACGTTTACACATAAAATATATTAATAAAGATAATTAAATAAAGATGTATGTTTGTAGTTGATAGTAAACATTTTTGTAATTATTTTAAAATTTTTAATAATTTTTTAATATAGATTAGTTTTTGAACTGAAAAGCTGCATATTCTAATTTCTTTTAAACTTTCTAGTGAAAACTAGTTGGAATTGGAAATACAGCCAGTTCTAATTTGTGGGCTTTTAAACACAAACCAAACTGGCAGAGACATAACGAAAATTCAGCTTTAATCTCCACATAAGATTAGGGATTAATTTCAGTTGTTTGATTGTGAAATAAAATTAAGTTTTTGACTTTAATATCAGATTACACGACCCCAGAAAATAATAATAATAATAATAATAATAATAATAATAATAATAATAATAATAATAATAATAATAAAGAAAGATAATTATGCTAAATTATATTTTCTTATTACGTTTAGGGAATAATTTACTTATTACATTATTAATGCCAGATAATTAATGTATGTATGCCAGATAATTAATGTATGTATTACGTTTTAGGGAATACTATATTATATAAAAGTCAACTATTCTTTTTGTCAACATTAATAAATTTTCTTATTTTCGCTATATGAATAAGATACAATTGGTTTCTCACCAACAATGTTAAATTTATGAACTTTGCTGTTGGGTTTGATGCAATTTTAGGATATGTACACTTATTTATTTTGTTCCTCTTTTCTATTATAAAAATTGAATGGTTGACATGTTAAATGATTTTTTTTGTGGTCTAAATATCGTTGATGTCTGTTGTTAATTGATTTTTTTTTTACTTGGTAACAACTAATTAATTTGCCATGATGCTTGATACTTCTTTAGGTTTTTTTTTAAAGAAAACTTCTTTAGTTGAATTTTGTTAAATTGGTAGGTGTTGACACAATATCATGTCACATATTTCATTCTCACGTTGTCATTTAAATTTTTAAAATATTAAATTTATTATTTATTATAATAAATAAATATTATAGATATTTTTTTGAAAAGTTTAAATATAATTAGAATATCCTATTTGCTATTAATAGTAATCAATTATTATTTAATTTAATAATATAAATTAAAATATTTATTTAAAAAATTTAAATACGTTTAGGAATCTATATATTATACTAAGAGGATGTTTGGTCTAGCTTATAAAAATTAGTTTATAAACATTAAATACTTATAAGCTAATATGAATATATAAGCATTCAAAATTTTAAATAGTTACATATTTATTTTAAGCGCTTATAAATAAATGATAAGTACATAATTTATTTTGTAAAAAATAACTTTTGTGCACATATATTATTGAAAAAGAGGATATAAAATTATATTCCCTCATTCCCAAATAGCTACACTTACTTTCCTTTTTTTGTTTGTCCCAAATTACAATTCACTTATCAGTTTGATAGATTAGCTAGCATGTTAAATATTTATATGCTATTTATTAAATATATCATATGCTAAAATAAGAATATAATATATATATATATCTGTATGTTTAATAAAAATAATTAATTTTTTTAATTTTTGTAAAATGATAAGTGAGTGTATCTATTTGGGATGGATAGAGTATTATTAGGAGAATTGATTAAAATAAATAAAGACAATATAATAAATAAATTGATTAAACTAATTTATAAGTTAGTACTTATTAACATTAAAATAATAAGTTGATGTTCTAATTTTTTTAGCTTATATGCTTATAAAATTATTTAAATAAATATATCAATTTAAATTTAAATCTTATAATCTAATTTGACCAATTTATAAGTTAAGTAAAATACCCTCTAATATGGGAGTCGCTAACACAGTATCGTATTACGTTTCTTGCTTTTATATTGCAACTTAAAATTTTAAAATCTTAAATTTATTATTTATTAGAATAAAATTATAGATATTTATTTAAAGAGTTCAAATAAGATTAGAATATCATATTTGGTATTAATAATAATTAGTTATTAGTTAGTCTAATAATATAAATGAATTTTTTTAAATATTAAATTAAAGATATCCATATTAAATTTAATATTAAATTTTTTAATTAAATTTATTATTTATTAAAATAAATAATTATTATAGATATTTATTTGAAAAGTTCAAATAGGATTAGAAAACTCTATTTGACATTGATAATAATTAATTGTTATCTAATAATATAAATTAATTTTTTTAGATATTAAATTAAAAATATATATATTAAATTTATTATTATTATTAGAATAGATAATTAATAAATTATTATAGATATTGTTTATATTAAGTTTTAAATTAAAATTTTAAAATAAAAAATTATTTATTTATTAAAATAGATAATTAATAAATTTTTATAAATATTTATTTAAAAAAATTAAATATAATTAGAATATATTATTTAATATTGATAGTAATTAGTTATTATTAAATAAGATAATAAGCTATTAAAAATTATATCTTTAAATAATTAAAATTATCTAGATATTTATTTAGAAAACTCAAATAAGATGACTATATTTTATTTGATATTGATAATAATTAATTATTATATAATTTTGTCACTTAAATATTTTAAAATATTAAATTTATTATTTATTAAAATAAATTATTATTATTGATAGTTATTTAGAGAGCTCAAATAAGATTAAAACATTCTAGTTAGTATTAATAATAATTAGTTATTATTTAATAATATGAATTAATGTTTTAGATATTAAATTAAACGGTGCTTGATAATAAGTTTGGTGGTAAGATTTTTTGTGATATATAACTTATTTCATAAATTCTTAGTTATCTTCTGATCGAAGATTTCATATAAAATTTCAAATTTCATTGGACAAATATAGTTAAAATATAGATAAGATATTCTCATCAACTTCTGTCTTTTTATCTTCATTTATTATAGTTGTTCTTATCAAATAGCATTTTACACAAATTATTTTGGTCAAGATTTCTTTTATCTTGACTTGAAACTCATATTCAAGTAATTACTCAAAATAAATTACTTAAATATTCGAGTAATACTATGCCTTTGAAAAGTTTCACGCACACCTCTCTACACATCTGAACTCTCTCAACACGCAAAGACATATATATATATATATATATATATATATAGGTAACAGAGCCGATTAACAAAGCTTTATGAAAAAGTTATTGGCCAATTTGGTCAACAAAATCCAATTAGCTAAAAAAAATATTAACTAAATTGATTAGTTATTTTTTATCAATAAAAATCATCAACTTTCATTTTTATTAATAAAAATTGCCAACTTTTGAACAAATAAATTGAAGGTAAATTAACACAAATCAATAAAATAGCTTATAACTTGGCTAGAGCAGCTCTATCATATCTTAGCCTCACTAGTTGAGTTCAGACTTTAAATTTTATTTTTAATGAAGTTTTGTTAGATTTTCATAATTAAAAGACCTTATACTTGGGTATAAAGAGTTAGTCTGCCAACTAGGGTTTGATTTTGATTTTTGGGTTATTGCGTTTTATTTTATTTATTTAGTTTCAATGAAATTTGATTTATCTTAAAAAAATAAATTAAATTCCATAATTCAAATATTACATTTATGGCAAAAGTAAAGTAGCTTCAAAGCGCATGATTGTGGATCAGATGGGCAATCATTTTACTTTCCTCTTGTGATTGACAAGGAGACAAACATTGGATAAGAATAACTAACTTTAAATGGAAGTTTGGGACCCATTTATACCCAACTTCCAGGTTTGCAACAATAAATGGCAGAGTGCTACCACTGACTTATTATTAAATTTTTTATTTATTAAATAATTAAATTGTCCTAACTGCCGACTCATATGAGTCCCATATAATTCTTCTTACGAGTCCCATAGAATTCTAATATTTTCACGACCTAGTTAAAATCACGTCTCACTTTTATAATTTTTTAAAATGTTATATAATTATAAAAAAATGAGGTGTTTTGAAAATTGAAAATTAAAAAAATGAATATTAAAAACATATATTCTTGAAAATATTTTTTATTTGGGAGTATTTTTTTTTTATAAAAATTCCTCTTTTAATTTTTGAATGTACACTTTTCATATAACACTAAAAGAGATTAACGTATAAACATATTTTTATTATACTAGTATCATATTTATACATTATTCACCTCACTCAATTTTAAATAATTTAAAAAATACATGTATATCAATATATTTATACCTTTTATTTTACTAAAATTTAAATATTAATTACCTAAAATTTAACCTCTATTTTTTATTTTTTATTTTTTTGAAAGAGTTATTTTATTGTTAAATTTATTTACTTATGTTTTTATTCTTCTACCATTAGAAAATTTTTAATAATTTATACAATATTTATAATTTATAAAACATAAATTTTAAAAATAAAATTTCCTAAAATATATATGTCAAACTTTGAAAATTCTATGAGTTTTATTTATAAAATCTATATATTTTTAAATTATATACTATTAAATTTATCACTACTTTTCTAAAATAAAAATTACAATTCTTTCTAAAATGAAAAATTATTAGATAAGATAGAATTATCATATTATGAAGATGATATAATAGTCTCATCCAATAATTATCAGAAAATATTTTTTTTATAAATTATTGGTAAATAAATTTAAGAGATTAATATAAAATTAAAATAATATATTATAATTATTTTTAAAAATAATTATTTAATAACAATTAATTTATAATAAATATTTTTTTATTAGACGAAACTACCGTACCAATCTTACAATGTAATAATAATCTCTTCTAAAACTTACATGAAAGCCGCCAACTATTATTTATTATATGCATAATTTTTTGTTTTAATAAATTAAAATAAAAAAAATTCTGACTCCGTCACTCCGCGTAGATACTAAACATGGTAGGGCTTTTCAGCATTTCTGACTCCGTCAATTCGCGTGGATGGTAAATGGGTGGGCCCATATTACATCCAGCTAAGCTACAACTGCCACTTGTTTGCAAGAAAGTTTTTTTTTTTTTTTTGGCTCAGCATGGCAATGGCAAATTGGCGATCAGAAAAAAAAAAAAAAGCATGGTCCGGAGAAAGCGACATTTTATTCTTTTGCCTTTCTTTTCTTTTATTTTTTATTGTTATTTTGTCAAAACAACAAATCATTCTACCTCCTTTATTTTCTACAATCTATTAATTTAAAACACTTCTTATTTTATTCATGGACATATTTGATTTTATTTATTATAAAAATTTAATATTATATGTTTTATTTTTTACAAAAATTTAGGATTTTAATTTATTTATATTATGCATTAAATCATCATGAATTATGGGTTAAAATTATATTGAGAGCTCATATATATTATATATGCATAGCGAGCTAATCCTTCTCTTCTTAAATATATCTGTTGCAATTTTTCTTCTATATTATATATGCACGGCGGGAGAGCAAGCTGACTTACCAATAATATTAACTATTAAGTTCTATCTGCAGTCAAAATTTAATAATCAATCCCACTGAATTCACTCCAGATTGAGTCAAAACTAATATATGTCCTCCAATCAATTTTATATTAGTTCCATCGACCCAATTATGAATTTGATAGATACAAAGATACATAAAATTCAAAATTAGTGAATGGCTTAATCTCATAATAAATTTGTGTCTAAAATTTTATTAGTCATAACTCTTATAAAATATGTTACAACCTTAAAATAATAAATTTAACCATTAATGAAATAGATTAATGAGAAAAAT
The DNA here is from genome assembly GCA_947685225.1 of Garcia nutans. Classification (NCBI taxonomy): domain Eukaryota; kingdom Viridiplantae; phylum Streptophyta; class Magnoliopsida; order Malpighiales; family Euphorbiaceae; genus Garcia; species Garcia nutans. The sequence goes on from CANTUV010000027.1 coordinate 38,554,058, forward strand.
TATAAAAAATAACATTTTAAAATTTTTTATTTCTATTATAATCACTAAGAGCGAATTGAGAGGGGGCATTTTGTAGATAATGTAATTGTAATTCAATATATGTATTTTTGGGTTTATATAAATAGAAATTTATAAATGTTGAAATAAAAAAATAAAAAATAAATAAAATTGAGAAACATATACAAAAATGGCTTTTGTATTTCTTTTAAGCTATGAAGAGACAAAGAAATAGCAAGAGAAAAAATATTAATTAAAGAAAAATTTTACTATTATATTATTAAATCACATAATTTAACTAAAAGGAATCTATGTATATATATATATATATATAATTATTATATATATAATCAGAGAAAAACTAGTGGGGGCTTGAGTTCCACTGGCCCTATGGTAAGTCCGCCTGCGAATAAGTGATATTTGACATAACTTATTAATTGTTCAACGTAATTATAAATTTTAAATTTAAATTAATATATTTATTTAAAATATTTTATTAGTTTGTAAATGCAAAATAAATTATACATCAAAACATAGTCTAATAAAAAATATATTTTTTCTGAACATATTTAGATTTGATTCTTTATTCTCTACATTATAAATATAGTCCTTCTAATTTATAAAATTTAATCATTTTATTGATTAAATTTTTAATTTAACTGTATAACTCATAAACTTATATTTTTTAAAATTTATAAATATATATTTACTAAGTTATTAATATTTATATAGTTATTAATATATCTATTTGAATATAAAAGATAAATATAATTAATATTTATTAATATTATTATTTATTAATAAAAAATAAATAAATATGAGAGTGAAGTAAAATTTCAAAGAGAATTTTTTTTATATTTTTTAATTTTTAAAGGCAAGTCAAACTTCCTCAAAATCTACTTGTACATAGTAACTGTAGAATAACGAACCGTCGAACGTGTTAATTAATTAGACGTATCATAGACGCGCATGTACTGGATAAAGAAATGAAAAATTAAAAATTTAACGGCTTTCTGTATTTCTCAGAAAAAAGAGCAAAAAACATAAAACCTCCAAATTTCACTCTTTCTTCTTCAAATCTCCTTTCCCTTTCCTTTCGTTTTGCTCGGATCTCTGAAGCCACTTTCTGCCCATTCATTTCCTTTTCTAACTCTCCCTCTTTTGCCCTTTTCTTTCCTCCCACTTCCCATCGCTCGATATCGAGAGCAACCTCTCCTCGCCTGCGGGACGCTTTCGATCCATCGAGCAAATTAATAAACAACCAATCAAACACGACCTAACGACAGAAGAAATAGCTCAATTGGTATTATTTGTTCAACAATATGCATATTAATACAACACTAGTAATAATATGTAATAAAGACGAGGATTGTTATTTGTAAAAATTATTATAATTATAATTAATAAATGGAAGGAATTACTAAGCAATTGAAAAGAGGAATTTCTCGGAAATTCTCGACTGGATCGTTGAGAAGAACATTTAGCAGGCGGTTTTCAAGGCAATCATCTCTTGATCCGAGGAGGACTAATTTAAGATTTAGTTTTGGGAGGCAATCGTCGCTAGATCCTATTCGCCGGAGTCCGGTTCACGATGAGCTATTTGCGGTGCCGGAGAATCTTGATTCTACGATGCAATTGTTGTTTATGGCTTGTAGAGGTGATGTGAGAGGTGTGGAGGATCTGTTGAATGAAGGTATTGATGTTAATAGTATTGATTTGGATGGAAGGACTGCTTTGCATATCGCTGCTTGTGAAGGACATGTGGAGGTTGTCAAGCTTTTGTTGGTTAGAAAAGCTAATATTGATGTTCGTGATCGCTGGGGGAGTACGGTAATCTGCATTTTCATCTTTTCCATTTCCTGTTTCGGTTTCGGTTGGAAGAAAAATTGAATTAATCCAATTCTTGATTTTATATATAACATATTAAGTGATTTCATTTGAACAGGCATGTGCTGATGCTAAGTACTATGGAAATGTAGAGGTTTACAATATTTTGAAGGCTCGAGGAGCTAAAGCTCCGGTATTATTTGAATTTCTTTTCCTTTCTCTTTTTTGAGCATAAGTTGCTTTTTGATTGAATCTGTGAGGATTGGTGTTTTCTTATTTTTCATTTTTCCCTTTTAGAAAACGAGGAAGACGCCAATGACGGTTGCCAATCCTCGAGAAGTACCAGAATATGAGCTTAATCCGTTGGAGTTACAGGTTCGGAAGTCTGATGGCATCTCAAAGGTATGATTTATTTCAAGTCAATCGCGCTTTTTTGATGGAGTTTGTGTAATGAACGAAGTTTAAAGGTTAATGATGGTTTTACGAAGTTTTGAGGCATCCCTTTTTGCTATGCTTGATCATAAAATTAATTATCAAGCCTTCTTTAATTTGGAATTGGTTCTCTTCTTTGTTGACAACACTCTTTTCCCGGAGGCAAAATGGAGATTAGCGATGTTTTCTCCTCCATTTCTGTTTGACAGATAGCTTTCATTAGTTGGTATTTGAAAATTGTTGTTGTCTATAATTTCCTAGTGATTGCTTCGTGCTTGATAAAATGAAGTTTAATAAGTATTTTGCTTGCTTTGTTATTCATACAAGATACAGAGTTAGAGTTTTGTTAACTTTTTACTTGATGCTGATTCCGCATTATATATTTTCCACTAAATGTACCAATTACCATGTACAATTTCTAATTTGACTTTTTTGTGTGTTCCTTTGATATCAGCTACAGTAGTCACTCTGCATGGGTCTTCTGGGATTAACCTGTTTAATTACTAGGAAACATTGTTACCATTCATTTTTTGTCAGTTTGACAATTTTATTTCTATTTCAACATTTTGTTTATTGAAAAGCCTTTTTTAAATTCAAAAAAAGAGACTGGGTTTTAATTTTTCTCTAAAAACTATGATATTGTTTCGAGTAGTAAAATATAAACGAAAATTGTGCAATGTCTCTATCCTTTTGAATAATCACAGGTTAAGAACTTTGCATGTGATTAGGTGTGGATATTTTCTATAACAAGGAACTGATTTTGTTATTATTCACTTGATGTCCTATCAGAACTGTTAATGAATATTTTCTGTAGCAGGGTGCATATCAAGTGGCCAAATGGAATGGCACCAAGGTTACTGTAAAGATACTTGATAAAGACAGCTATTCAGACCCTGAGAGCATGTACTTTCTAACTTTGCTTTCATTTAATTTTTAATTTGTTTCTAAGTATGAGCATGCTCCAATTTCTGATCTCAGCAATTGAGATTAATAGGATCAATTTGGTTACATCTTGTTTAGAATTGGCATATATATATATATATATATATATATTTGCTTTGCAATAATTAGGCCTTCTATGTGCTTCATATTTGACAAAATTTCTCTAGCCTACACTTGTTCATGTCTATATGACATTGTTGCACTAAAATTCAATTTTATTATATCTCTAATTGTTACTTTTATATTTTTGACTTAATGAAAAGCAACTAACGAAAGCATAACTCTTTTTTTTTTCTTATTGAAAACATAATTCTTCTTTTTCTTATATTTTAGTAACATTTTATTAATACTTTTCGGATTTTTCTTTTTTTCGTATCATCTTCAGATAAAACTGTTGAATCATAAGATTAAAAAGTTACCGAATGCGATTAATAGCGAGGCCTTTGAGGAATATAAGAGGGCTAAGAAAGAGGCAAAGAAGGCTGTTAGTGTAGCTAGTGGCAGAGCCTTAGAAGAGATTTATCAAAAGTTAGGTACTAAAGAGGGAGAGATGGGCATTTATAAGATTGCAAGGATGAGAGAAAGGAAAAGCAGAGATTTAAGCCAAGTCAAATGTATAAAGGACGAAGATCAACGGGTGTTGACAGGAGATGTTGAGATTAAGGAGAGGTGGAAGGCTTATTTTGAGCAGCTATTCAACCCTGAACATGAACAAGATTTTCAAGGTCTTCTTGCAACAAATGGTTATATGTCAAAGAAGTAGGCACTAACCATTTTTTTAGTAAAAAATGGAGGTACCTAATTGTCAAAAATAGAGGTGCCTAATTTAGGACATTGTCAAAAGTGGAGGTGCCTAATTTGGGGAATTGTCAAAGTAAAAAATGGAGGTGCCTAATTTAGGTAATTGTCAAAATGGAGGTGCCTAATTTATTAACTAATTTCACCAACCTATGTTTTTTGAAGCCTATATAAACCCATCTCCCTCATTTGGAGAATACACCTTAAAAATTGAAGAAGTAAAGAGAAGAGAGTGTCTTTGAGAGAATTTTGTGAGGAAAAATTCTTGTTCATAATTGAGTGAGGGTTGTGAGTGTTTGTAAACACATTGTATTTTTCTCCTTAATATAAGTCTGCAGCAGCTCCGGAGACGTAGGCATAATTGGCCGAACTCCGTTATCAAATTCTGTGTTAATATTCCGCATTTATTTTTTGCTCTCCTACTAATCTGGTTTAAGGGAATAGAGTGGTAATCACCTCAATTTCCCAACAACTGGTATCAGAGCTTTGGGTGATAAATTCTGTCAATTTTTTGTAAGATTACTATTCACGTGAATAGTGAATTTCGTGAATAGTGAAATTCTGTCGGCAATTCTGATTTGTCGACAAAGGTGTCCTAGTACACAGTGGTTTGCAGAAACAGTCAGAAACGATCCAAAGGAGTCCAGATTCGAGTGGGAGCGATGGCTGCAGATGAAGGAAAAGTGAGAATTGAAAAATTCGAAGGTGCGGACTTTGGCTTATGGAAGATGCAGATAGAAGATTATCTGTACCAGAAAAATTTATATCAACCTCTCTCAGGAATAAAGCCAGAAGGCATGAAAGATGAAGAATGGAATCTTCTCGACAGACAAGCCCTTGGAGTTATTCGATTGACATTATCACGAAATGTTGCTTTCAACATCGCCAAAGAAAAGACCACAGCAGGTCTAATGGCGGCTCTCTCCAACATGTATGAAAAGCCATCAGCTTCAAACAAAGTTCATTTGATGAAGCGGTTATTCAATTTGCAAATGGCAGAAGGGGCATCAGTAGCCCAACATCTGAATGAATTCAACACAATCACAACCCAGTTGAGTTCAGTAGAAATTGAATTTGATGCTGAAATTCGGGCTTTAATTCTCTTATCATCTCTACCAGATAGTTGGAATGCTACCGTTACAGCGGTCAGCAGCTCATCGGGAAAAACCAAATTAAAATTCGATGATGTTCGGGATCTGGTGTTGAGTGAAGAAATTCGACGAAGAGAATTGGGTGAAGCATCTACCTCTTCAGCTTTACACACAGAATCTAGAGGGAGAACTTTAGAAAAAAGTTCAAATCGTGGCAGATCAAAATCTAGAAGAGACAAATCTAGATCGGGAAAGAAAGATTTCAAGTGTTATAACTGCGGCAAGAAGGGTCACTTTAAGAAAGATTGCCGAGCGCCAAAGAAAGATAGCGGTGCACAGGGATCTGCAAATGTGACCGAGGAAGCAGGTGATGCCATGATTCTAAGTGTCAACAGTCCAATTGAATCATGAATTTTAGATTCTGGGGCATCTTTTCACGCCACTCCGTGCCAAGAAATCATGGACAACTATGTCAGTGGTGATTTCGGGAAGGTTCATCTAGCTGATGATGAAACCTTAAAGATCGTAGGAAAAGGGGATGTCCGATTAAAGTTGTCAAACGGGAATACCTGGAAGCTGCAAGGAGTAAGACATATTCCTGGTCTTAAAAGGAATTTGCTCTCTGTAGGACAACTTGATGAAGATGGTTATGGTACAACCTTCAAAAGCGGTGAATGGAAGATTACCAAAGGAGCACTCGTCATTGCTCGTGGTAAGAAAACTGGCACTCTCTATATAACCTCAAACTTAGAAAATGTTATTTCAGTAGCAGATGCAGATGAAAAATCAAACCTATGGCACTAAAGGCTTGGCCATATGAGCGAGAAAGGGCTGAAGACGCTTTTGTCAAAAGGAAAGTTGCCGGAACTGAAAAGTATCAATGTCGGCCTATGTGAAGATTGTATCTTTGGAAAACAAAAGAAGGTCAGTTTTTCAAAGATTGGCAAGACACCCAAGGCAGAAAAATTAGAGTTGGTCCATACCGATGTATGGGGACCGTCTCCAATTCCATCTCTTGCAGGCTCATTGTATTACGTCACATTCATTGACGATTCAACAAGAAAGGTATGGGTGTATTTTCTGAAGAAGAAATCAGAAGTCTTTGATACATTCAGAAAATGGAAGGCCATGGTAGAAAATGAAACTGGTTTGAAAGTCAAACGATTGAGGTCTGACAATGGAGGAGAGTACAGAGATAGAAGATTCAGAGAATTTTGCGCAAACAGCGGAATCAAGATGGAGAAAACAGTTCCCATGACACCGCAACAGAATGGCGTAGCTGAGCGCATGAACAGAACTCTGAATGAACGTGCCAGAAGCATGAGGATACATGCTGACTTGCCCAAGAATTTATGGGCTAAAGCTGTCAACACCGCTGCCTACCTAATCAACCGTGGGCCTTCAGTACCTCTGGATGGTGGAATACCAGAGGAAGCATGGAGCAAAAAAGAGGTAAACCTTTCACACTTAAGAGTGTTTGGTTGTATCTCTTACATACATATAGATTCTGCTGGAAGAAGTAAATTGGATGCCAAGTCAAACAAATGTGTCTTTGTTGGATATGGTGGTGATGAGTTCGGTTACCGATTTTGGGATTATGAAAATCACAAGATCATTAGAAGCCGGGATGTCATATTCAATGAGAATGTGATGTACAAAGACAGATTAAATGCAAAATCAAATAGCTCCAAGATAGATGTTGAAAATAAGGAATTTGCTGAGTTCGAGGATATTTCTGGAAATGATGTTCAGAATAGTCCTGAAGTAGAGGAGCCAAGCATGCCGGAATTGAGGCGCTCCTCCAGAATTACAAGACCAATCCAACGTTACTCGCCTTCTTTGCATTACTTGTTGCTGACAGACAATGGTGAACCAGAGTGCTACGATGAAGCAATACAAGTGGAGGATTCAATCAAGTGGGAGTCTGCCATGAAAGATGAGATGGACTCACTCATGTCAAATCATACATGGGAATTAGCTGAACTACCACAAGGTAAGAAAGCACTTCACAACAAGTGGATTTACAGAATCAAAGAAGAGCATGATGGAAGTAAACGCTACAAAGCAAGATTGGTTGTAAAAGGTTTTCAACAAAAGGAAGGTGTTGATTATACTGAAATTTTCTCTCCAGTCGTGAAGCTTACGACAATCAGACTGGTATTGAAAATTGTAGCCGCAGAAAATTTACATCTTGAACAATTAGATGTAAAGACAGCATTCCTTCATGGAGATTTGGAGGAAGAGATCTACATGAAGCAACCAGAAGGCTTCATTAAGGCAGACAAGAAAAATCTAGTGTGCAAGTTGAAAAAGAGTTTATATGGTCTGAAACAAGCTCCTAGACAGTGGTACAGAAAGTTTGATAGTTTTATGAGCAGCAGCGGTTTCACAAGATGCCAAGCAGATCATTGTTGCTACATCAAGAAGTTTGACAATAGCTTTATTATTTTATTGTTATACGTCGATGATATGCTCGTTGCAGGTTCAGACATGCAAGAGATTAAAAATTTAAAGCAGGAATTGTCAAAACAGTTTGCAATGAAAGATCTGGGTGCTGCAAAGCAGATTCTTGGAATGAGGATCAAGAGAGACATGAAGTCGGGAACTTTGATGTTATCACAGGCTGAGTACATAACCAAAGTACTAGCCAGATTCAACATGCAAGATGCTAAATCAGTGAGCACACCTTTAGGTGTTCATTTCAGACTCTCCAAAGAACAGTCACCGAAGACGGAGGAGGAACGTACACACATGGCAAAGGTGCCATATGCCTCAGCAATTGGGAGTTTGATGTATGCCATGGTTTGTACCAGACCAGATATTGCTCAAGCAGTGGGAGCTGTTAGCAGGTACATGAATAATCCAGGCAAGGCACACTGGGAAGCAGTCAAATGGATTTTCAGATATCTTCGAGGTACCACAGATAAGGCGCTTTGTTTTAAAAGTGGAGATACGACACTAGCAGGTTATGTGGATGCTGACTTAGCTGGAAATGTTGACGTTAGAAAGAGCACTACAGGGTATGTCTATACTCTAGGAGGTACCGCAGTGAGCTGGGTCTCTCAATTACAGAAGATAGTTGCTCTCTCCACAACTGAAGCAGAATATGTCGCTGTCACGGAAGCCAGCAAAGAAATGGTTTGGCTCCAAGGTTTCTTGGAGGAGTTGGGCAAGAAGCAAGAAAATAATGTCTTGTATTGTGACAGTCAAAGTGCTATACATCTAGCGAAGAATCCGTCTTTTCATGCCAGAACAAAGCACATACAGTTGCGGTATCACTTTATCAGGTCACTTCTGGAAGATGGGATTTTGAAACTTGAGAAGATTAGTGGAACTCAAAATCCGGCAGACATGTTGACGAAGACGGTGACTATTGATAAACTGAAGTTGTGCTCAGCTTCAGTTGGCCTACACTAGTATCAAGGTCGTAGAAGAGTTGTTGCATTGATCAAGATGTGAAGACAGATTGAAATCGGTCTTCAAGTGGGAGATTGTCAAAGAAGTAGGCACCAACCATTTTTTTAGTAAAAAATGGAGGTACCTAATTGTCAAAAATGGAGGTGCCTAATTTAGGACATTGTCAAAAGTGGAGGTGCCTAATTTGGGGAATTGTCAAAGTAAAAAATGGAGGTGCCTAATTTAGGTAATTGTCAAAATGGAGGTGCCTAATTTATTAACTAATTTCACCAACCTATGTTTTTTGAAGCCTATATAAACCCATCTCCCTCATTTGGAGAATACACCTTAAAAATTGAAGAAGTAAAGAGAAGAGAGTGTCTTTGAGAGAATTTTGTGAGGAAAAATTCTTGTTCATAATTGAGTGAGGGTTGTGAGTGTTTGTAAACACATTGTATTTTTCTCCTTAATATAAGTCTGCAGCAGCTCCGGAGACGTAGGCATAATTGGCCGAACTCCGTTATCAAATTCTGTGTTAATATTCCGCATTTATTTTTTGCTCTCCTACTAATCTGGTTTAAGGGAATAGAGTGGTAATCACCTCAATTTCCCAACATTATATCAGCTGGTCTAGGAGGATCTTGCATAGTGAAGTAAGAGAAGCCTTGAAGTATATGAAAATGGGTAAAGCTTGTGGCCCGGATGGTATTCCTATAGAGGTTTGGAAGAACCTTGGAGAGGTTGGAGTTGCCTGGTTAACTAAACTCTTTAATGCTATTGTGAAAGGACGTAAGATGCCGAATGCCTGGAGGAAGAGTATCCCGGTACCCATATATAAAAATAAGGGAGACATTCAATGTTGTACAAATTATCGGAGTATCAAACTTCTGAGCCATACTATGAAATTATGGAAAAGGATTATTGAACACAGATTGAGGAAGCTTACAAGAGTTTCGGATATTCAGTTTGGGTTTATGCCAGAGAGATCTACCATGGAGGCTATTTCTCTTCTAAGAAGACTAATGGAATTGTATTAAGAGAAGAAGAAAGATCTCCACATGGTATTTATTGACTTGGAGAAAGCCTATGATAGAGTACTAAGAGAAGTGTTATGGTGGGTTTTGAAGAGGAAAGGAGTCAGCGGCAAATATATCAACATCATCAAGGACATGTATGAGAATGCATCCACTAGTGTGAAAACACCTGGTGGAGACACTGAGGCTTTCCCCATTACTACCGGATTGCATGAAGGTTCGGCCATGAGTCCATACTTATTTACCCTGGTTATGGACGAGCTAACCAGAAGCATACAAGACGATGTTCCTTGGTGTATGTTGTTTGCTGATGATATTATTTTAATTGATGAGACTAGTGCTGGTGTAAACCGTAAGTTGGAAGTGTGGAGAAAAACCCTCGAGGACAAGGGTTTTAAGTTAAGTAGGAGTAAAACGGAATATATGCACTGTGAGTTCAGTCTAAGGAAGAAGCAAGAACATGAGGTTAAGTTGGATGGAGTTTTGGTTCCTAAAACCAAGCAGTTTAAATATTTGGGTTCGGTGTTCCAGAATGATGGCCGTATAGATGAAGATGTAGCTCACAGAATACAGGTAGGGTGGTTGAAGTGGAAGGGTGCGACTGGGGTTCTATGTGATAAGAAAATACCTCTGAAAGTGAAAGGTAAATTCTATAGGACGGTTGTTAGGCCTGCGATGCTCTATGGTAGTGAGTGTTGGGCACCAACGGGACAACATTTACATAAGATGAGTGTGGTAGAAATGAGGATGCTAAGATGGATGTGTGGACATACCAGACTGGACAAAATTAAGAATGTTCATATTCGACAAAAAAGTCCAAGTAGCGGATGTCGAAGATAAGGTGAGGGAAGGAAGACTTAGATGGTATGGACATGTTTTAAGAAGACCTCCTAATGCTGCGGTTCGTAAGTGTGAGAATTTGTTGATTGAGGGGGCTAGAGGTCGCGGAAGACCTAGAACTGTGTGGAATGAGGTGATAGCAAGAGACTTACGTGCCTTAGATCTTGATGCGGATTTGATTAATGACAGACTTGAATGGAGACGTAAAATCCGTGTCTTGGAAGAGGCCTAAGGCTGGAGTATCTTTTTTGGTGTCTTTTGAGCTTATTTTGTTGAGGATCCATACAGCCGACCCCAACTTATTTGGGACTAAGGCTTAGTTGTTGTTGTTGTAATAATCTTTAACCCCAGCCTTGAATCCAACACTTACTGTAGTCTCTGTTTGCAGTGACATAAGTCCCAAATTGCAATTTGCGTGAAATTTCTTTTATTTCTGAGGCAACTGCTACAAGATCAATGATTTTGGGGCTTGGGGAATACAAAATCCTCTTTAATCACTTCCTCCTTGTTAATATGTCCTTTACATAAGGCACTATATTGTCTTACTTGTAAGTCACATTCATGACATAAGAGGACCTTCTTCTTCTTTTGATTTCTTTCGTAAATTTTATTGGCGAGTCTTTATTAGTATAAATTTATAAAAAATATATGAGATATTTTTAGAAGCAAGTTCAAGCTACTCATAGACCTTATCTAAATGTTATGAATGTTCAATGGCATAAAACAATCAAGGAAATCCCAATTGGCGTTCATGGACACCTAGTTCAAAATTTTGGCACCTTCCAGTAATAAACTAAAGAAAAATTTCTATATTCTTTTTTTTCCTTGTAATGGGATCTCATTTTCTACTTATTGGTAATACTCTTTAGTTTGCAGTTTCAAATGCCAACTTGTCATTAGTTTCTAATGAAAATGGGCATATACATATAGGTAATACTTTGTAGTTCGTAGTCTCAGCCAAATTTGCAGTTTCAAGTGCCAACTTGTCATCAGTTTTTGATGAAAACGTGCATGTTCATGCTAGTATTTTCCTCCACTTGTGTTGATTTTAGAGTAAGAGAACAAAAAATTTCTTTAATTCCACACTGTCTGAAGAGGTATACAATGCTACATATACTTACATATATTATGGCCTATCTATATTAATGAAACTGCTAACTACTATCAATATTTTAATGCTAACTACTAACTGCCAACACTCCCCCTCGAGTTAGTACAAAAATGTCACATATGCCCAACTTACAAATTAAAATGTGAAAGTTTCTATTGTTGAGTCCTTTAGTAAATACATCAGCCAATTTGTTTGATAACATATGAAATAGACTTAGAGAACTATTAACTAATTTCTCTTTTATGAAGTATCGATCTATTTCAATGTGTTTTGTGTGGTCATGTTGAACTGGGTTTTGAGCTATGCTGATGGTAGCCTTATTGTCATAGAACAGAGACAACTTGTCTTCACTAAACGATTTCAATTCCTTTAACAACTTTCGCAGCCATAGTAGTTCACAAACACCTTACGCCATAGCTTTGTATTCTACCTCTGCACTTGATAAAGAAACCACGCTCTGTTTTTTACTTCTTCAAGTAACTAAGTTTCCACCCACAGGTGTGCAGTAGCCAGAAGTCGATCTTCTATCATCAAGAGATCTTACTCAATTTGCATCCGTGAAGGCTTCAATTCGAAGATGACAATGTTTAGAGAAAAGAAGACCTTTTCCAATAGCAGACTTAAGATATCGTAGAATTCAAAAGACTGCTTGTAAATAGGGCTCACGAGGATCATGGATATATTGGCTAACTACATTAATTGCATATGCTATGTCTAGTCTACTGTGTGAGAGATAAATCAATCTCCCAATCAATCTCTGATATTTCCCTATATAAACTGCAGTTTTTGTTCCTGTTTGCAGTTTATGATTACTTTCTATAGGAGAATCTGCTAGCTTACAACCTAACATACTTGTTTCTTAAAGAAGATTCAAGATATTTTTCCTTTGTGAGATAAAAATTTCCCTTTTTGATCTAGCCACCTCAATTTTCAGGAAATATTATATTTTTTCCAGATCTTGGATCTCAAATTTCTGGGCTAAGAGTTGGCTTAGTCGGGCTAATTCTTCTCTATCAACTCCAGTTACCACAATATCATCAACATAGACAATGAGTAGAAAGATTTTTCCCTTAGAGTGTTTAATGAACAACGTATGATTAACATTACTCTGTTGATATCCAAAGGAGACCATGGCCTTACTAAATCTGTCAAACCAAGCTTTAAGAGATTGTTTTAACCCATACAGAACCTTCTTCAATCTGCATACCTTACCTTGTGTCTCTTTGCTCTCAAAACCTAGGGGAATCTCCATATACACTTCTTCTTCTAGATTCCCATGAAGAAAAACATTTTTACACCAAATTGTTGTAAGTCCCAATCAAGATTAGTTGCACAAGTCAATAATATTCCGATGGTATTCATTTTAGCAACTGGAACAAATGTTTTTTCTGATAATCTACTCCATAGGTCTGAAAGAATCCCTTAGCCATTAGTTTAGACTTATATCTTTCAATTGAACCATCAATTTTGTGTTTTACAGTAAATACCCACTTGTAACCAACCAATTTCTTTTCCGATAGAGAGGTGATAAGTTCCCTAGTTTTATTTCTTTTAAGGGCTTTCATTTCTTCAGTCATTGCTTCTTTCCATTTGGAATTACAAATAGCCTCTCTCCAGTTTTGTGGAACAGACACAGAGAAAATAGATAAGACAAAAGTTCTATAGAAGGGAGACAATAATTTATATGAAATAAAATTAGATATGAGATGTTTAGTACAAGACCTAGCTTTTTTCCTATGGGCAATGCGCTTATCTATTGTTCACTAGATTGGAGGTGATTGAATTGAAATTACTGGAGAATTAAGAAGGAAAATCAGTTTAATGATATATATATATATATATGTACAATCAAGAGGTTTGATCGCATAAATATGTTTCTTTTAAAGAAGCATACTTTGGATTATGATGCATGATTTTGAGATATTTATTTGTACAATTTAGTAGTTTTGAGTTACATATTTATGTTTCCTTTGAATCTTTGGGTTGCCTGTGAATGGTTTTTTGTTTCTTAAATTGTAAAATTTTGCAATAATAGAACAGTTGTTGAATGAGGTTCACCCTATAAGGCTTATAGCGTTAAGGTCCTATGTTTGGGATTGAGTCACTGGACGAGCAACATAAAAATCAAATCCAAGATACGGGTTTTTGCTCTTATTTCGATACCTACTTTTTCTTATGGTGATGTGAATAATGCAACTCGCTTAAGGGAGTCGCGCACCTTGGAACTCTACGGAAGCTGCCTACCTTGACTGCTGAAAAAATTTACTTATTTTATTCATGCATAACTTTCGTCTTAAATAGAGGTTTACAAATTTGGAAATAAGATATAGATCTTAGTTTTCCTATTCTAAAGAGGAAAATATAAATTATGATGGCTTAGGAAGTTTTTTTCCTATTCTAAATAGGAAAATAAAAATTATGACAGTTTAGGAAATTTTTCTATTCTAAATAGGAAAATAAAGTTATGACAGCTTACGAAATATTCTAAATAGAAAAAGTAAAAAATATGACAGCTTAAAAAGTTTTTATTTAAACTAATAAAGATATTCTCAGAACCAAACCAGAATCAATTATTTCCTAATTAATTTCTTCTAATGTTGCCTTCTTGCATCTGAGATAGTTTTTGCCTACAAAGGAATCTATAACATTTCTTCCTTCATGGAGAAAAAGCTTGTCCAAAAGCTTGAAGTCTGGGAAGGTAGTTTTGAAATAGGCACTATACGACCTTCTTCAATTGGAGGTAAGGTGGACGGAATATGCAGCAATTCACCCTTGAATGGATTGAGTAAAGAGACATGGAATACATTATGGATTTTGCAATCCTTGGGTAATGCAAGATGATATGCAACTGTCCCAATATGCTGCAGAATCTTAAAATGACCATAAAACTTGGGTGCTAGCTTGTGAAAAACTCAGCCAGCCATGGTCGTTTTGGGGATATGGATGGAGCCTTAACCACACATGAGATCCAGGAGGAAATTCCACCTCATACATCAAAGTGTTATAGCAGTACTCGACCCATGGAATCCACTCCACCCATTTGGAAGGACAATCCCCAACAAAGCATCTCAATTACATTTCAATCATATGGTTCACAACCTCAGTTTGACCATCTGATGTGGGTGATAGGCAAAATGACCTCAGTTTGACATCCTAACTCAAATCTTTTGTCTGGCAAAATAACATTCAACCTCTATATGTTTGGTTCTTTCATGAAAAACTGGGTTAGAGACAATGTGAAGTGCAACTTGATTGTCACAAATCAGTTTCATGCTTTTGATTTCTTTCAATCTTAATTCTTGAAGAATTCAATGTAAGAAGATTAAAAAAAACTCTTAATTCTTGGTTGATTTAGCATATCATATATAAGCTTATTTATACAAATTATAGCCTACCAATTAATAAATGAAACTACTAACTACTACCAAATTCTTCATTGAATTATCTACTAACTACTGTCTTTCAAAGCTCTCCCTTAAGTAGTGCAAAAATATCACACATGCTCAACTTGCAAATTAACATGTGAGAGTTTCTTTTGCTGAATCCTTTAGTAAACTACTACCAAATTCTTCATTGAATTATCTATTAACTACTGTCTTCCAACGCTCTCCCTTAAGTGGTGCAAAAATATCACACATGCTCAACTTGCAAATTAACATGTGAGAGTTTCTTTTGCTGAATCCTTTGGTAAACACATTGCGAATTGTTTATTTGATGACACATGAAATAGGCTTAGAGTACCATTAACTAAGTTTTCTTTAATGAAGTATTGATCTATTTCAATGTGTTTTGAGCAGTCATGTTGAACATAGTTATGAGCTATGTTGATGGCAACCTTATTGTTATAAAACAAGGACAACTTGTCTTCACTAAATAATTTTAATTCCATTAGCAACTTTTTTAGCCATAGTTGTTCACAAGCACCTTGTGCCATATCTCTGTACTCCGCTTCTGCACTTGATTGAGAAACCACGCTCTGCTTTTTACTTCTCTAAATAACTAAGTTTTCACCCACAAGAGTGCAGTGGCCAGACATCGATCTCCTATTATCAAGAGATCTAGCCCAATTTGCATATGTGAATGCTTTAATTCGAAGATGACTATGCTTAGAGAAAAGGAGACCTTTTCCAGGATTAAACTTAAGATATCGTAGAATCTGGAAAATTGCTTGTAAATCGGGCTCACGAGGATCATGTATATATTGACTGACCACACTAACTGCATATACTATGTCTGGTCTAGTGTGCGACAGATAAATTAATATCCCTACCAACTTTGATATTTTCCCATATCAACTGCAATTTCTATTCTTGCTTGCAGCTTATAATTACTTTCTATAGAAGAATCTGCTGGCTTACAACCTAACATACCTGTTTCTTGAAGAAGATATAGGATATATTTCCTTTATGAGATAAAAATTTCACCTTTTGATCTAACTATCCCAATACCCAGGAAATATTGTAGTTTTTCTAGATCTTTGATCTCAAATTCCTAGGCTAAGAGCTGCCTTAGTCAAGCTAGTTCTTCTCTATTTCTAGCTAGTTCTTCTCTATCATCTCTATTTACCATAATATCATCAACGTAGACAATGAGTAGAGTGATCTTACTCTTATAGTATTTAATAAACAAGGTATGATCAACATTACTCTATTGATACTCAGAGGAGACCATAGCCTTACTAAATTTGTCAAACCAAGCTCTAGGAAACTATTTTAACCCATACAAAGTCTTTTTCAATCTGCATACTTTTCCTTGTGTCTCTTTGCTCTTAAAACTCGGAGGAATTTTCATGTGTACTTCGTCCTCTAAATCTACATGAAGGAAGACATTTTTTACATCAAATTGTTGTAGGTCCAAATCCATTTTAGCTGCACAAGTCAACAATATTCTGATGGTATTCATTTTAGCAATTGGAGCAAATGTCTCTTGATAGTCCACTCCATAGGTCTGAGTGAATCCCTTAGCTGCAAGTCTAGCCTATTTTTCAATTGAACCATCAACTTTATATTTTATAGTAAATATCCTCTTGCAGCCAACCAATTTCTTTCTAGAGGGAGAAGAGACATGTTCCCAAAAGTTCCATTCTTTGCAAGGACTTTTATTTCTTCAACCATTGCTTCTTTCCATTTGGGATTATAAAAAACTTCTCTCCAATTATATGGAATAGATACAAAAGAAATTGACAAGATAAAGGCTCTATAGATAATGAGTTATATGAAATAAAATTAGATATAGGATGTTTAGTACACGACCTAACTCCTTTCCCATGAGCAATGGGCCTATCTAAATCATTAACTGAATTAGAATGTTAAGAAGACTTACTAGAAGGATCTAAAGAGTTTTCAGGCTGTGAGAGTAATTCTTGACGTGGCATAGACTGCATGATAGCATCCTCTACTTTATTTCTCCTTGAATATTTCCTCAAATATGGTCTATCCAACATTCTTCTTTTGAATCAAAATCTCCCCCTGAATAGGACTTTCTTCCTGAATGAGAATATCTTCTAGAATATGATTATCAAGAGCTACCAGAGTAGGATTTTCCTCTTCTTTCTCATTCTCCCCCTAAAGAGGAGATTGGGGTAAAGTAAAGTAGAGCTCAGATTTTCTGAAAGTAACATCCATACTAACAAAGTATTTTTTAGATGGAGGGCGGTAACACATATATCCCTTCCGAGTAAGAGAATAGCTAAAAAATATACATTTAAGAGTTCTAGGTTCTAATTTTTCAGCATTTCTAGCATGAACAAAACAAACACACCCAAATACCTTTGGAGGAATAAGGTAAGAATTTTTCTTTAGCAGAACTTCTAAAGGAGTCTTAAAGTTGAGAGTTCTAAGAGGCATCCTATTGATAAGGTAAGCTGCTATTAGAGCTGCATCTCCTCAATATGATTTGGGTAGATTCATGGTGAACATAAGAGCTCGAGCTACTTTTAAAATGTGTCTATTTTCCTTTTTGCAACTCCATTCTGATCACTAGTATAAGCACAACTAGTTTGATGTATTATCCCATTAGACTTGAGGTAGGCATAGGACCCCATATCAATAAATTCTCTTCTATTATCTGTTCTAAGGATTTTAACCTTAGCATCAAACTGACTGTTGATCATTTTATGAAAAGGTTGAAAGTAATAATATACATCACTTTTAAGAAGGTACAACCCCTGCCTCTGTAAAAACACACATCCGCAAAAAAAAAATTTAATAGAACCTAGCAAAGCTTTGATACCATGAAGAATTCAATATAAGAAGAGAAAACACTCTTAATTCTTCGTTGATTCAACATATCATATACAAGCCTATTTATACAAATTATAACCTACCAATTAATAAATGAAACTACTAACTACTACCAAATTCTTTGTTGAATTATCTACTAACTACTAACCACTAACTTCTATCTTCCAACAATTCTTGAAGGAGTTGTTTTATCCAGATAAGTTCACATATTGTAAAAGCCATAATTCGATAAAGCCATAATTCGATACTCTGCTTTAGCACTTGATTTAGCAATTACCTCTTTTTGCCTTTCTAAAAAATCAAATTGCCTCCAATCATGATGCAATATCCTAAAGTGAACTGCCTATATAAGGGAGAATATGCCCAGTCAGCATTAGAGTACCTAATGATATGGTGATTCCTCGAGTTGGTGCTCCTTTAAGGTATCTAAGGATTCGAATTACCGCATCCCAATGATCATTACAAAGAGTTTGAAGAAACTGACTTACTGCATTGACTGCAAATGAAATATCAGATCGTGTGAGTGTTGGGTAGTTTAATCTTCCAATTAACCTCTGATATCTTCCAAGGTCTTTTAACGGCTCCTCTGTCTAGCAACCAACTTAACATTGAGATCCAGAGGAGTATCTGCAAGCTTACGATCTAGCATACCTGTTTCTTCTAGTAAATCTAGGGCATATTTCCTTTAGGAGATAACAATTTTTGCTCAATGCCCAGAAAATACTTTAGTTTTCTAAGTTCTTTGGTTTGAAAGTGACTACAAAATATTTTTTCAAATGACAAATTTCATCATGATCATAGCTTGATATGACAATGTTATCTACATACACAACTAGATAAATGCATTTTTCATCCTAAATATTATGTCTGAAGAATACTGAATGAAGAGATTGACATTGAGTCATTCCAAATTCTTGAATCACTGAACTGAACCTTCCAAAATAGACTCTTGGAGATTGCTTCAAACCATATAGTGACTGCCACAATCGACAAACCAATTGAGATTTTCCCTGAGCAATAAATCTAGGATGTTGCTTCATATACACTTCTTTAGTTAATTCTCCATGAAGAAATGCATTTTTAACATTAAGTTGGTGGAGAGTTCAGTGGTGCATGGTTGCCATAGAAGTAAGAAGTCGAACAGAAATAATTTTAGTCACTGGAGGAAAAGTATCATTGTAATCAATGCCATAAACCTGAGTGTATCCTTTAGCAATAAGGTGTGCTTTTAGTCGATCAATATGCCCGTCAGGTCCAACTTTCACAATAAAAGCCCATTTGCATCCTACCGTATTTTTTCCTTTCGATAATGAAACTAACTCCCAAGTTCCATTACTATATAATGTTGTCATTTCCTCAATCATTGCATCTCGCTACTCCGGATGTTGTAATGCCTCATTTACAATCTTAGGTATAGTGACATTAGACAGGTTAGAATAAAAAATATTATACGAAGGTGATAAGCGATGGTAGCTGAGAAAATTTTATCTTGGATATGGGTTATGAGTGGAATGATTATCTTTATGGATGGCAATAGAAGGTGTTTCTGCTTTTGCCACTGGCATGACTATAGTGGGTGACGATGGAGTAGGAGCGTTATTAGGATTTGGCATTGCACTTATATCAGAGGAAGGACCGATATTATTAGCAGAGAGATAAGGTTGTCTTGAGTAAACTCGGAAGGATGGGTTTTGTGTTGTCAAATCTGTTTATGGAGAAGGGAGACTTGGAATTGGAAGAACATTGGAGATGAATTTTGTGTTTTCAGTACTTGATGAGAAATATGGTGATGACTCAAAGAATGTTACATCGGCAAAAATGTAATACTTTTTTGTTGTTGGATCATAGCAATTATAGTCTTTTTGAAGTCGCGAGTATCCTAAGAACACACTTGATGAATTTGGGCTTCAGTTTGCCCACCCCCCCCCCCCTAAAGTGTCATCATGAATAAAACAAGTACAACCAAACACTCATAATGGTAAGTGATAAGGATCTTTTATTACAAATAAAATAGAATGAGGGATGTGATGTTATAGCACTGAAGAAGGGATTCTATTGACTAAATTGTATGTAATAAGAAGAGCATCACCCCAAAAATAAAGTGGAATATTGTGATGAATAAGAAGAGTATGAGTCATTTCAATAAGATATCGATTCTTACGTTTTGCAACTTCATTTTATTGAGGAGTGTAAGCACAAGAGGTTTGATGAGTGATCCCTTGTGAAGACAAAAAATGGGAGAAGAAAGAAGACAAATATTCCCTATCATTATCACTACGTAAAATTTCTATTGAAGTATTAAATTGATTTTGGATTTTTGCAAAGAATTTTTGAAATATAGGAAAAAGTTTAGAATGATTTTTCATTAAAAATTTATAAGTGCAACGAGAATAATCATCAATAAATTTAACAAAATAGTAAAATTTCATATTTGTACTGAATTGACTTGGACCCCATATGTCTGAGTATACTAATTCAAACGGACAAGTAGCTCTATTATTGAGTCACGTGGGAAAAGAATTATAAGTTCGTTTCCCAAGTTGACATGACTCATACTCCAAGGAAGATAAGTTGAAATACTGGGAGCAAGTTTCTGAAGTTTGTGAATACTTGGATGACCAAAGCGGTGATGAAGAAGATCGACAAAGTGTTTAAAGTGAAGGCAACCAGTGAGTTTGGGTTGTAGAGATGATACAGGCCTTGTGACTCATGTCTTGTTCCAATCGTCTTTCTCGTACTCCGTTCCTGCATAATAACAGAATCATCCACAAAAGTAATAGAACAATCAAAACTCTTTGTCAATTTACTGATTGAGACAAGGTTATAAGGAAATGCAGGAGTAAAAAAGACATTATTCAAGGAGATGGAAGGTAATTGAATATTTTCAATTCCCTTAATTGCAATTTGTGAACTCATTAGCAAGAGTAACATTAGATGAAGTGGAAGTAAAAGTAGAAAAATAATTTTTATTACCAAAGATATGATTAGAAGCATCAGAGTCTAGTATCAAAGGGCCAAAAGGAGGACTCTTAGTATGACAAGCAAAGAATTTACTAGATTGTGAACCACCATTCTGTTTCATAGCCTGATACTGCAGATACTTATTGTAATTTACCCCAGTTAATGAATGGAGTTTGATTTTTGGGTATTTACATCAGGTAAAGGAAGTTACCTGTCTCCTTGAGTTTGGACAACATGAGTTGCAGGTCGATTATTACTGGAATGATTATTCCTTTATGGCTTGCCATGCAGGGCTCAATGAGTTTTTTTAGTATGGCCATTTTTGTCATAATGAGTGTAGTGAACCCTTGAACCTTTTCCTTTGCTTCTCCATGGACTTCCATGTTTAGTTTGAATAGCTAAAACAGATGACTCTTGTGTCACCGTTTGATGTTGTGGTTGAAGAAATCTGCATGAGCTGAGCTGAGACATCCTCTAATGAGGGAATAGTGGGACTTGTCAAAATTTGATCTCGAACAGAACAAAAGTTGGGTTTTAGTCCAATCAATGCCAAGACCATAAAAAAATTGTTTCTTTGTTCTTGTTTAGTAATCTTTTCAAAAGAATGCATGAGAGAATTAAACTCATCTTTTAGAGTTTCAACTTATCCTAAATAACAAGCCATATCCTAAGAACTTTGCTGGAGATGGACAAGGTCAGACACAATTGTATAAATACGTTGAATATCATTAGTGTATAGTGTCTTTGCCTTAGTTCAAACTTTATAACATATTTTATAGGATTAAAACAAAGTAATTTTGGTTCAAGACAGTGCTACAACAAACTATATAATTGAGCATTAATTTTAGTCCATGATATTTTATCTTTATCATCTATATTAGTAGCTTATTTTTTTCAGATGATTACTATAATCCTGACCCTTAAATCATAATTCAACAGATGCAGCCCATGATACATAATTATCAATACCACATAATTTGACAATAGTAACAACAAGAGTACCAGAAATAGAGAAAGGTGGTTTGATCAAACTTGAAGTGTTTGACATTGTGGATTATTGAATGGTTTTTTTTAAAAAAAAAAAACTAAACAAATAATATTTGATGGCAAAATCACCTTAGTTGAGCTACGGCCAATAAGTAGCCACAAACAATTGTTGTCAAAAAATCAAAAGTTCGCCACCAATGCATGCAAAATGAAGAGCCAACTTCACTGGACGAGTCGTATGCGGAATGAAGAGTCGACTCCACTAGAAGAGTCGCGTCGAAAAAGGGTCACTGGAAAGTGCCCATGCATTGGCGCGTGGATCGCCGGTTAGTCGTTTCTGGTGGTGCGTGGGATTCCAGCGATGAGACTTTAGGGAAAGGTTGATCGGAGTCTAGCACTCCCAAGGAAAGGGGCTGTGAGTGAAAAAAGATGGGTCGGATAGGTATGCACTATTGTCCACCAAGAAGTTACCGAGCATGGAAAAAGAAGAAGAAGAACGAAAGGAAGGAGAAGAGTACTAAGGCTCTGATACCATGAGAAAATAGCAGTTTCTCTTATTTTCTATATTACTTAATAAACATGTACAATTCTATTTATAGCCTATCAATAATAAATAAAACTACTAATTTCTAACTATCACTAGTATTTTGTATTGAATTATCTACTAACTACTATCTACCAACATTTATATAGCTAAATATCTCAATAGAGGCCAATCTACGATGGTCTTGAATTTGTTAGCATCCATTGTGACTCCTTACGTGGAAATATATGGCCCAAATAGGTTACTTGTTGCTGGCCAGCGGAACATTTGGATCTTTACAAATAGAGTTCATGAGCATGAAGCAACTCAAATCCGACTCGCAAATGTGACTAGTGATCCTCCCAGTTTTTGATGTACCCAAAGATGTCATAAAAAACACAAGTAAAAAGTATTATAATTGTTCTCTGAATACCTCATTCATTAGTGCTTGGAAGGTGGAGAGAGCATTGGTCACACCAAATGGCATAATGAGGAACTCAAAGTGGTCATGGTGGGTTCAAACTGCTGTCTTTTCAACATCCATGAGTGCTATTTGAACTTGATGATATCTAGAGTGAAGGTCAAGTTTGGTAAAGAACCGAGCCCCAAGTAATTCTTCAAGTAGTTCATTCACCACCGGAATTGGAAATTTGTCTTTGATGGTCTTAGCATTGAGTTCTCTATAATTAACACAGAAAAGTTATGTTCTATCATGTTTTTTAACTAGCAGCACGGGAGATGAGAAGGGTGATTGACCTGGGCGAATTATGCCTTGTTGAAGCATTTGCTCACACTACTTTTGAATTTCATTATTCTGAAAGTGGGATACTAATATGGTCGAATCACCACTGGACCCGCTCCTAGATCTAAAGAGATGTGGTGGTCATAGGAATGCATGGGTGGAAGGCTTGTAGATTCCAAAAATAAATTTGCAAATCCCTTTTGTAATTTTTCCAAGTTAGCATGTTGTGCTTTTGCATTTTGCAAAAGATGCAATTGAGGTCGAGAGTGTGGTTGTTGTCTGTGGAGTGTAATTTGCTACTCATTGAGATCAAAACTCATGGTCAAGGATTTGAAGTCCCACAAAATAGGGCCTAAAGTTTGCACCCATTGTGTTCCCAAAACAAGATCAGATCCATCTAAAGGAAGCACATAAAAATCTGTAGTAAATGAAAAATTGGAAACTGAAAATTGTATTCCCCTACAGATGCCTGAACTCGAGACCTTCTCGCCATTAGCCACAGGAACACTCAAGTTTTCTTGTGCACGATTAGCAATCCCAATCATTTGGCAGCTCTAGAACTAAGAAAATTATGAGTGCTGGCTAAGTCTACCAAAGTTGCAAGGGCTGCTCATGGATTACCAAAGTTGCAAGGGCTACTCATGGATTACAGCCTTCATTTGCATTGTATTTGCTTGTCTTTTCCCTGGTATGAAATAGGATGGCAAGTTCCCTTATATCCTTTGCTGCCTTTGTTGGTTCATTGTCTTCTATTTCCAACCAAAAAATGTTTTTTGCATTGATGGCCTGGTACATACAATTCATCACAATTGTAATAAATGCCCTTGGTGCGACTCTATGCCAGTTCCCATCTTGTCAGCTTCTTTATGAATGGAGAGGAAGCATTGGTACAAGCAGTTGTCGTCTGGGGATCAGACGTTTGGAAGTGACTTTATTTGTGTAATTTTGGAAGTTTGTATAGGAGGAGGATTCTTGAGTTTTTTGCATTGATGGCCTGGTACATACAATTCATCACAATTGTAATAAAAGCCCTTGGTGCGACGCTATGCCAGTTCCCATCTTGTCAGCTTCTTTATGAATGGAGAGGAAGCATTGGTACAAGCAGTTGTCGTCTGGGGATCGGACGTTTGGAAGTGACTTTATTTGTGTAATTTTGGAAGTTTGTATAGGAGGAGGATTCTTGAGTGGGCTTGCCCTAATTGCAATTTTTTTTTTCAAATGCTCGTGCTGGACTCATTGCATGAACCAAGTTGGGTGGGCAATGGAGTTCCACATCAATTCTGATATGATTGATTAAGTCTGTTGTGAATAAATCCACCCGTTGATCGGTTCTCAGAGGTGTTTAAGTCCTGTGTTTGGGATTGAGTCACTGGAAGAACAACAAAAAAATCAGATCCTAGATAAGGGTTTTTGCCCTTATTTCAATTCCTACTTTTTCCTATGGTAATGTGAATAATGCAACTAATTTAAGGGAGTCATGCACTTTGGAACAAGGGAGTTGCCTACCTTGATTGCTGGAAAATTTTACTTGTTTTATTCATGAATAACTTTCCTCTTAAATAGAGGGTTTACAAATTAGGGAAAAAAATTATAGATCCTAGTTTTCCTATTCTAAATAAGAAAATAAAATTTATGACAGCATAGGAAGTTTTCCTATTAAATAGGAAAATAAAGTTATGATAACTTAGGAAGTATTCTATGTAGGACAGCTTAAGAAGTTTTTATTTAAACTAATAAGGAAATTCTCAGCACAAAACCAGAATCAATTATTTCCTAATTAATTTCTTCTACTGCTACCCTCTTGCATTTGAAGTAGTTTTTGCCTACAAAGGCATCAATAACACAACGTCCAGATTCAAATTTATTTTGGAGACTTTAGCTCAATACTTAAATGTTATAGTAGAAGTGTAGAATCCCTACACGAGGAGGCTTACATTGTCCTGTATTGTGTGCTTGCAGAGTGTGAGAACACTCTTGAAGATGTTTCTGAATTGTCTTGTTTGATTTATTAATAATTATTTTGATTTGTTAGGAAGTTTTATGTAGAAGGCTTAGCCGAACACCCAATTTCTTCATGTGTGATTATTCATTTTTGTTCTTTTGATTTACGGCAAACAGTACTTTGCTGCAACATGAGGCCGGGAAAACAAACTTAGTTGATGGAATTGGCAATAGCCTTAAATTCAATTCTGCTAAATGGAGAAGAGAAATAAAATAATAGTGGCCAATAAGATTAATTACAAAATTTGTTTCTCTGGAAATATAATTACCAGGTTTTCTAAACATAGGAACTTTGTGCAAGAGGCATAGTGATGTTACTATTCAAAGACATTACACAAAAAGAATTTAATTTTCTAGCTTGGAGGGAAATTAGACATTATTAGTTCTATATTTGGATGAAATTTGAGAGATTCGTTTTGACAAAATATGTGTACTTAAAAAGTGTGTAGTTTTGTGTAAATTAGTGTAGGCAATAGTTATATTTTGATAAATCAAGACATTGCATTGTGCTTATCTCTGTGTAATGATTCAGTTCTACTGATGGGATCATATGCAGGAAATAAGAGGCATTTTCATGAAGAAGCAAAAGAAAGATAAAAGTTGGAAAAACAGATAATTTGGAGCTTCATGAGCACTATTCTGTTTGTGTATCGGAGATGAGGATGAATATTTGGGATTAATTGGGAATGAAAATGAAACATAGTTTTTATCCTATTGCTCTGTCAAGGAGCTGTGTTTCAGTTCCTTTGTACAATATGTGCAAAAGTTCGTCTTTTGATAGTATTCATGCATAGATTTACAAAAATTTACTTTTAAGATGGAAAGAAAGGGGGTAATGTACTGTTACGCATTTTGATGACTATAAATGAATTGAAATGAAAAAAATATTTTGTCATAAGTAATTTATTTCCCATGTTATATTTTTATGCCAATACAGTTTATAGTGGAGAAGCAGAGTTCAATGCAACCTAGTAATTTTAAGGTCTTTTCATTACTTTCAATTGCAAAATTTTATTTTTTATTTTTTATTTTGCCTTTCTTATATTCTGACCAGAGAGTATTTATCAAATGTACTCTTCAAGGAAATGAGTAAGCATTGGGTTACGTTTGAAAATTATGGAATGTTTAATTTTTTGAACTAAGGCAACCTTTTAATCTTTTGAAATAAGGCCACCTTATCTTAATGTTGTACGAAAAGTTCTTCCAATTAATTCTCATCTCATAATCTAATTTGATAATGTGAAAGTTTAATTTTGAATTGATAATTAATATTGCCTGCCTTAAATAATAATCATAGTTATGAATGTATAATATTTTTTTATGTACTTTTCAAATATATAAAATGTAAATTTATGAAAAATAACTCTTTAATTTACTTTTCTAATTCATTTCTGAAACTTACGTCTCTTTATTTGTGGTTAATCATCGTTTTCTTTTTGTTTTCAATGATCTCTCTCACGATCAAATCATATACTTTCAACAAGGCTTGGGTTTACAGCATTTGAAAAAAATATACTCTTTATTATATTTTTTAAAATTTTTATTTTTTTATCAAATGTATTTTAATAATTTTATTATAATTTTATTATTAATTATGTAAAATTTATAAACTCATAATAAACAAATTATAGATTTATTATAAACTAATAAAAATTTAGTATTTTAATAAATATTTTATAAATTTTAATATTTTAATAAATAATTTATAAATATGGTAAATTTATATTTATTTATTTATTTTGTGTTTTTGTTAAAAACCTTTATTAGTTTAGGATATTGTGTTCCGAGAAGTCCAACTGATGACTAAATTTGATCGTTGACATTTTAAGTTAACGGGCTTTGGTTATCCTATAATGGAAATTATATGTTATTTTTTAATGTTTTGGGACTTTTATAAAACCATAAATAAATGAATACATTTTTTTACAAAATACTACAAAATAAAAAAAATTATATTTACACTCCTAAAAAAAATTGAACTAAATTTTTAAAAATATTTCACTCCTTACTAAAATAAATTTTTTTTTAATTTCATTGTAAAATAAATATTTACAATAAATAATAAAAATTAATATTTTAAATTATATTTTCAACATATAAAAAATAATAATAATAAATATTATTGATAAAAATAATAAAATAAAGTAGAATATATAAAAATATATTAATAAAAATCATTAAATTTATTTTTAAATAAAATTTACATATTATAGATATTAAAAATAAAGTTAAAAAATATTAATTTCGTTATGGAGATATTTGATATATGTTATGTAGATATTATTGATGTTTGGTAGATATTGTATGTGTATTATTTCTATGTGTATAAGTTATATGTATGATATGTAAATATTATGTGCATGCTGTAGAAATATAAAAATAAAAAGATAAAGTTTAAAATATTAAATAAATTTTGTAGATTTTTTGTAGATATTTTATATATGTTTGATAAATATTTAATAGATATTATATAAATATTATAAATGTTTGATAGTTATTATATATTATTTATTTACAAGAATATAATATTAAAAAATTATTTTTAAATAAAAAGTATAATAAAAATAAAAAATAAAAAAATAAATACCACCGTTGAAAAAGGTGAAGGAGAAAAAACAATTGCGTCCCAACAAAGCAATAAACAAAAACTTTGGCCATAAAAATTAAAAGTATCCATCAAAAAGTGGCGATCCGCGTAATTTTCTCTAATTTGTTTTCTTAAAAATACTTAATACTTTGTAAAATTTCCAAAATATTTTTTAAAATTTAATTAAAAATAAATTATATATATATATCTCTAATATATTATATATTATCTAGTGGTATATTATATTTATATTTTTGATAACTGGAAGTGATTTTTTGTTTTAAAAAATTTGATTGAAGAAAAATGAATACTTTTTAAAATTATATAAAGTTGTATTTTATTTTTACTTCAAACTCTTTTTTAATTTAAAATTTTAGTATAATTTTATAATAAAAATAAAGACAGTTTTTGCTCAAAAATTGTTTCAAATTTATGATATAAATAATAAATCTTATTTTATTTTCTTAATTATCTATATTCATTTAATAATAATTATTTAAAAATTTAGAAGATTATATTATTATTATTAATATTTGAAGATTTATAGAAAGGAAAAGAGAAATCATTGATTCTGAAAATTAGCTTGAGTATTCATTCAAGTTAGGTAACGTACATACAGAAGCAATGGATACAAAATAGTAACACAATATACAATCCAAATAGGAAATATAATATTTACACCTAAAATCAAGGATATTCTCCTAAAATCAAGGATATTCTAACATTCCCCTCAAGCTTAAGTATGCATATCATAAGCTTTTAACTTGTTGCAAATATATTCAATATGAGGTCCTCTTAGAATTTTAGTGAGGATATTCAATGACTGATCATTAGAATTGACAAAACCGGTATTATTTTATCATTATTTAATCTTTTGTTTGGCAAAATAATAATATATCTCTATATATTTTGTTCTTTCATGGAAGACTAGATTTAAGGTAATATGGAGTGTTGCCATTGTAGATCAATATCACTGGATCCATATTTTCATGTCCTAATTCATGAATTAGCCGCTTCAACCAATAAGTTCATATGTAACTAAGGCCATGGGTCAATAATCTATTCCTCCACTCTGCTGCAACATCTTTCTTTTTAACTTTTTTATTATATAAGATTTTCCCCAATGAATATATAATACCATGAAGTTGGTCATTTATTTGAGGGAGAACATATCAAATCAGCATTTGAATACTCGATAATTTGTGTATGTCCTCTATTTTTATAAAACAAACATTGTATAAGAGCTCCATTAATATATCAAAGGATGCATATTAACACATTCCAATGATTATCACATGAAGCTTGAAGAAATTGACTTACTGTACTTACTACAAAGGAAATAACTAAGTGAGTGATGGTGAGATATTGAACTTTCCAACTAATCTCTGATACTAACTAAGGTCTTTTAGTGGCTCCGATATTAAAAGCCTGGGTTGCTAGATTTTAAACCGATGAAAACCGTTATCTATATTATAAAACTGTAAAAACCCTTATGGACCCAAATGTTAAACTTATTCTCAAATAATGGAGCCACTAAAAGACCTTGGTCAGTATCAGAGGTTAGTTGGAAAGTTCAATATCTCACTATCACTCACTTAGTTATTTCCTTTGCAGTAAGTATAGTAAGTCAATTTCTTCAAGCTCCATGTGATAATCATTGGAATGTGCTAATATGCATCCTTTGATATATCAATGGACCTCCTAAATAAGGTTTGTTGTATGAAGATAGAGGACATACACAAATTATCGAGTATTCAGATGTTGACTTGATAGGTTCTCCCTCAAATAAATGATCAACTTCAGGACAATCTAATTCAATTCGGTTCAATATGGATATTCGAAGTATTTTCTTAAAAGGCAAAAAAGTAAATATATTTAAAACTTTTCCAATCCAAATACACATACTATTCATAATTTAATTTTAAAATTAGAAATAAAATTGCAAAATTAAAAGTTAAAAATATTTAAAACAAACAAAAAAAAGTATAACAAAATAATAATTTTTGTTTACTACCACCATCTCAAGTAGTGAAGTCCACTGTTTACTTAAAACTGCTACTTCAAATTGTGAAACTCACTATATGCAGTTTTTTTTTTAATCTCAAGACAATATAATATTTAGCATTAATAAAATAAATTACTTTAGTTGATACTCATTTTTAAACAATCATAGTTTTAAATTATGTATATTAATTAAATATATTCGATCATTTTATGAAGTATTAAGTAATATTTGATTATGGTATATTAAATTTTGTTAAAAGTTGTAAGTATATTTAATTCATATTAAATGAAATATATAAGATAAATTATTAAAATATAATTGATTTTTACAGTTCAAAATAATTCAGTATGGTTCAACACAATTCGATAGAATTTTCGATTCAGATATTATCTAATCTCCAGAACCATACAAATTAAAGTCAACAGTATAGTTCAGTTCAATTATAGTAAAAATGTCAATGGTACAATTCAGTTTTGGATCTTTTTCTTCGGTGCTTTAGTTTCATTTAGAAATATCCAATCTCCATGCATAACCCTAATCTCCACCATCCCAAGGGTTGTGAGAATCACATCGTAAACCTCCAAATATGTATCTAGAAATTCAATTTAAGAATGAGGAGAAATGAAAAAGGTACCATGAATTAGCTTCACGAAAAATTATACCTTATCGTTTCATCGATGGTGATGTAATTGATAAGCTTGGATGGAATGTTGTATGACTTCAGATGTTCTCTGATATAGATTGGTTAATGTTTGCTTCTACTCACTTCCCCAATTATAAGGAGACCACTTTGGAATTTTTAAGTTCTTTTCATTTCACTCATCCTCACAAAAATTGCACTCACAATGGGAAAGTCTTATGAATGTGGATTATCAATGGACTATGATTGAGTTTGGTAATTCGATTGGGTTAGTTGGCTTATAAGGAACGAATAGGAGAACTGAAGGGTTTGTTGAGCAAGAAATCTTAGACACGATTAGGGGGAACTAAATAGATTTGATAGTAAAATTTCTAAGGCATCCAATTTTACCAACCATTTTTATAGATATATACATGTTGTGTTGTCTAACGCTATTTTTGGTAGAGAGTATTGTTAGGGTGTAGTAAATTCTATGAACTTCATTTTTCTATTGTACCTTGGAAAAGAAAACTTTCAATTTTGGTTTTTATTTTACAAAGCAATGTTAGGGTTTGTTGTGTTAGTCTAAAGGGAAAATTGTGATTTGGGGCATACTGACTAAAATTGCTAATTATTTGGCGATTCATTTTTATAATCTTGTACCCATACCTAGTAAGAGTACAATTGATATGGCAACTATGCTTGCTATAAAGTTAGCTGAGAAGAAATGATGGAGATACATTCTAAATGGACCTAGTGATGTTAATCTTAAGGATGTGGATGAATTATTTCAAGATTTATATGAAGAAGAAGAAACTGAGTCGCAACATTCCCCTTCTCACCAATGTGGTGTTGGTCCTTCTATTCCTTCTACTTTTCTCAAATCTTTATCTAACTAGTTTAATTTGTTTGAGCAAGAGATGCACTGCAGGAACTAAGGTTGTGAGCAAAGATTTGATAGAATGGAGCATCGATTTGATGGCATAGAGAATGAGGTCCACATTATTTCCACTTAGATCACTGGCTTGAGCAATCAAATCACCTCATTTTTTGCTCAATTTGGATTGTACTACTCTAACCACAGCAGCCTCCTCTACCACCTCCTGATTCTGATGACTACTGAGGACAATAGTATTTTAAGTTTGGGGGAGTTTTCCTCAAAATTTTTTATGAAGTATCTTAATTTTAATTTTGGAACTTGTTCTTTTTCTCTTTCTTTTTATTTTATTTGGAATTTTTTAATTTTATTTAGGATTGTGTTAAATTTTTTTGTTTTTATTTATTTCAGATATTACTTCATTGAAAATACTTATTTTGATATTAGGAGTGGATGCAAAAATATTTTTATATTGCTTTATTTAAGTACTTGAGTAATTGACTTAATAATGGGCCAATATTTGTTTGTAATTCTATGATGTTAACTTATTTTAGATATACTTAAATTTTGTTATTAAAATTTTAAAAAGTTCAGTCAAAGATTTGGTGAACTTCCATGTTTTATAGATTTTGATCCAAATGAATTATTGATTATTAGTCGAAAGTGATTAATTGTGTATGCTTATTTATAGAGAGCTCATATTCTGTTCTCATTTATTTTAAGATTATCTTTTACCTAGGCCAAGAACATGTTTAAAAGAACTCTTGAGGTAAAATTGAACCTTGCTAAGTAGGTAAAAAGATGATTTAGACATTGTTTGCTGAGCAAAACTTTTATATCCATCAAATTTAAACATTGCCTCTTGTTGTCCCTTTTGAACTAAAGTTGAAAATTTTTAGCTTACTGTTCTTTTTCGTTAAAGTATTCCTAATAACGACCCTTTTGATTTTGATTATCTTTTATTTATTTTCATTATATATGTTCAATTGGAGATATAAATTAAGTATATCATAGCTCCTACAAATAAGCCTCTTAATTAAAATTAAAGTTTGAGGGAAAAATTTAATGTAATAGTTAAAAAAGAAAAGAAATAATAATAATAAAAGAAATAAAAAGAAATAAATTGAATAAATAAATAACTCCCTTATGTTAAGCACACCAAGTAGAGGAGGAACAAGCCACATCAAATAAAGAGCCAAAGTGAAGGATTCTCCAACATCAACTATAAAGATGCACTCAAAAACTTGAAAGGAATTTCAAAAGATAAGAGACCTAAGTTATTAAGTGTACTTTAACCTTGACCATTTTAAACCCCCATTATAAGCTTATAAAAGGCCTTTTGATTTTTCATAAGTTAGTGATGTCTATTAGTGGAAAACGTTTACTTAAACATGCATATGAGAATAGACGAGTTCTTTAAACTTTTTTAAACTATTTGATGAATACAAAGGGATATGTGCCTATCTGAAGTGCAACAGTTGGTTGCAATTGACTAATTTTATTGAGCAAAAGAGATAAGAATGAAATAATTAACATGTGGTTACAGAACTAATTTTAGATTTAAATTTTAGAACTTTTAACTGCTTAAATTTATGTCTATTAAAATGCTGAGAATAATTGACGTATGATAAAGCTTGTTGTGAAGAATTTTATTCTTATTGCTCAAGGACAAGCAATAAACTAAGTTTAGAGGAGTTGATAAAACCATATTTTGTTCATAAATTATGATTATTCTAACTCTCTTTTTGTTGATTCCAATTGAATTTAATGAGTTTTATTTGATGAGTTATAATAAATTATGGATTTAAGTGAGGATTTACAAAATATGAGTTTTCAACTGCTTTTAAACCAAAATTTGAAAAAAGAGCAGAAGAAAATTGTGCAAGGCAAAAGTAAGGTCATTGGCACACCCATGGATGTCATTCCCATGTACCTGGAGGTTATTTCAAGCTTGCCAAAGAAAAGGAGAAGAAAAATTATGGAGGCCATAAGCTAAAACTTGTCCATGGTCATGGCATCTCAAAGACATGCCTATGGATACCATCTATCTACTATATGTGATGAGAAGAGAATTCCAAAAGCAAATTTAATCTCACAATCATGGCATCCCAAGGACATAACTGTGAAGTTCATTAAGATACTTCCTAGAAGAGGAATTTTACGAGCTGAATATGTAAAGTTAAGCATGATTGTAGGGTCCCAATGCCACCACCGTGGAAGATATATGGCGGCTAGAAATCCAAATTTAATAGAAAATATTTCAAGATTTGGTTTCCTATTCAATTGATGTTTCCCCAAATCTATCCAAAACATTTTCCTACTTAGGAAAGAAGTTCCCCAAGCTTTATAAATATCCAAGCCTCCTTCTCAATTGAAGTTACCAATTATTATTGCAAATTTTTGTTTATTCTTGTAAGAATTCTTTGAAGAGAGAGGAGGCTTTGTCTAAGAAAAAGTTCAAGATCAAGAAGCTCCATTGAATTCAAAGATTTTCAAGTTTGATCTTTATATTTTTCTTTGGCTTCATCATGTCTTCTTCTACTTTATTTACTTCTCTAGTTTTAATTTTAGTTATGAGTAGATAAAAACCCTATTTAGTGTTATATTGATTTTTTAATGGAATAGTTTATATTTATTTGATTCAATTGAAGTTTTTCTTATGATTATTTTGTTATATTGATCATAATGCAATATTTATCTAGCCAACAAATATTTGAATTGAGATATTGTGTGATGAAGTGAGAGTGGAAGCACAATATTTGTTGACATAAGATTAAGTTCAATATTATATTTAGTACATGAGAGAGATTGGATCTTAGATTAGGAGAATCTAACCAATACTCAAAATGAAAACTAAAATTGAATCAAATATCTTAGGAAACTCATAGTTAATCAATTAAAATAGTATAGCCTTAATGCAAAAAACATTAGATTTAAATCAAAAGTAATCTTAGTTTTAGTTCTAATTTATTTTAGTTTTAATTCCAAAATTTCTGCTTACTCGAATAATACTTAGAATATTCTTCCTTGTGAGAATGATATTACACTCATCACTTTATTACTTGTTAATAATCTGTGTACTTGCAGTTAGCTAGATTAGGCCCCAATAACAATTCAACTACACCTACTATATTCATCAAGAAATCGATTTTTCAACACATAATAGAGCATTAAAACTTAATAAAACACATGATCCACATAGTTAATTCATTCATCAACAATACCCATCAATACCATTCCATCACACCTACCACATTCATCAAGAGGTTTATTTTTCAACACATGCATCACTTTCCTTCCATCAGAAAACACTTAACACCCAACACAGTTCATTTTAAAAGCAAATTTTTTTAAAAAAATAATAGTAAAGAAAATTTATTGGTTGATTTAAAGAATGAATGGTGATTTCATCAGATTATTTTTGGGCTTTTGCTCTATGTAAATGCTACGAGAATGAATGCTACTACGAATTTCTTCAGATGATCAGTTTTTGCTCTCTTGATGGATCAGAGTTAGGGATTTCAAATAAAGAGAGAGAGAGAGAGAGAGAGAGAGAGAGAGAGAGAGAGAGAAGGGAGAAAATTAGAGAATAAGGGAGTGGTTTTGAAAAAAAATTCTGAATAGATTAATTAGGTTTTTTTAGTTTGAAGGGTAAATTTATCCAAAAATGTCCATTTAAGGTTAATAGGATCTAAAAAATATTGAAGTCTTGCTCCAGGATATGTTTGAGGTTAACTCCCTAAAAAATTAAATATATGAGAGGTGAAAATCTCACCCACAAATAATCAAAAAATAAAAAGAATTTACACACACACACAATGTAAAAATGGAAGATTATGGAATTAGAGACTAAAAGTAAAGTTAAAAAAAATAGAGGATTTAAAACATGAAATATAAGTTAGAAGCTAAATGAAAAAAAAAAAAACTTTTAGGGGGAAAATGTGAAATTAAAAATTTATAGATGAAAATTTAAAAAGAAAATATCATGAGCTAAGGATGCAAATAAATAAATAGCAATATTAACTGAGTTTTATTAAAAAATCAAAATTAATTCATTTAGATGAAGGTGCATTTCTTCCCTTTAAGTTATAATGAAAGTGCAAATTTGCTATTAAACTAATTTTCGATCCAAATAAGTTAGGGCTTTTGAAAATACAACTATTTTGGCCTATCTATAAACAGAGCAAATATCGACGTTATAAGAATGATAATTATGTACATGTCAAAATATTTGGGGCAAAAATGTACCAATAAAAATTTAAAAATATATATTTTTAAATAGTAAAAATATTTAAAATTTAAAAATATATATTTCAAAAAATATATTTAAAATTTTGAAATATATTTAAAAATATATAAATTTAAAATTTAAAAACATAATTAGTATAATATAAAAAATTTAAAAGTTAAAAATATATTTACAAATATATTTAAAAAATAAATTCAAAAACATATTTAAAAATATATTTGATTTGCAGGGATGAAGTGCGTGGTTGACTTATGTGCTGCTTCTGATAGCTGGAGTAGGGTTGATTTGGATGATGTTCCTTCATTGAATAATTTAGGATATGGTTATATAAAAACCATGTAGTGATAATCAACAAGTGGTTGGTGTGAGTGGTTCGACACTCTTATCCCTTAAGCATGAGAACATAAGTTCGATCATTGTGAATGGAGTCACCATTTGCTGGGAGCATTTTACCTCTTAGTGGGCCGACCCGATGCGAATAAGATTAGTTTTGATCTAATGAATTCAGGGATACCCGTGGTTATACAAAAAAAGAACAATGTGGTGATGCAGTTTGGGATGAGTCATGAACAAAGCATTTTAAGCTAGAAATTATATTTATCAACAAAGCTTTCACAATACTTGAGGTCAATTTTCAATTTGTTATTTTGTAATATATGTTTATGTCAAAATTAGTTAGCAGAGACTCTTTCCTATCATATCTATAATTTTTCTTAATTTAGGAACATATGCACAACTGTATATTTTACCTATTTCCCATATATATAGGTCCTTGTATCTTGTGTGTATATACATTGAAATATATTGTCACACCCCATTTTTGCAAATGTGATGATCCTAAGGTCTAGATAGGCTTAAGGTCACCAGGCACTACGTAAAACCTAACTAATTTATGAATTCATATAAATTAGTTAATTGCACTAATAAATTAAAACCTTATTTTAAAATTTTATTATTTACTCATAACTTTATGTTATATTATTATTACACATTTATTTTTATATTATATATTACACACAAATATTTTTTTATTACATTATGGTTTACTTCCATAATTTATCAAATCATTCACAAAAGTATTACAGAGCAACTAGAGTATATCACAAACACAATTATTTAATTACATATGATAGTATTTGCTAATTACATATTTCTCAAGCTTTTTACTGAAAGAAAAAAATCAAGAAGCTGATGGTTTTGCCAATCCATTCCCAAAATAACATTAAACTCTAACACTAGTAATTCTATCAAGTCAGCACTTATAGTATTGTCACCTATCATTACTTCACAAGAGGGGTATATATTTTTAACAATAATTTCTTCCTCTGAAGGAGTAAATACAGTGAGGAAATTATCAAGTAATTTGAAAGGCACATGTAATTTGAAAGCAAAATAGGTGGACACAAAAGAATGAGTTGCCCCTGAATCAAACAATACCCTTCCTTTAACAGACTGGATGGAAATGATACTAGTAATAGCTGCATTTGATGCTTGTGCCTCCTGAGGTGATAAGGTATACACTCTCCCTCTACCCCTACTAGATGGTGATTATAATGTAGGTCTCTCAGTAACACTACCTCTTTCAGAACCTCTTCCAAATCCATTAGATCTAGGTCTCCTTTTCATCTGCACTGTTGTCTGTGACGTTTGTGGTCTTATTTCTGCTGCAATCAAAGGATAATCTTTAATCATATGATCTTTTTTCTCACATTTAAAGCATGCCCTAGTCTTCCTATAACATTCGCCTCTATGCATCTTTCCACAAGACTGACATGGATTACGTATAGGAGGCCTCTGGACATTAGTACTAGAAAATCCATGAGTAATAGTCCCAGATGACCTTCATGTAGGTGGTTTAGGTGAAAGTCTCATTGAAGTTCTGGGTGGATTAATTTGTGGCATAAATTGTGATTGTTGCCTGGCACTAGATGTTTTTGCTTCTTCCCTGCCTCTCTGTCTTATAAAGCTTTCAGTTCTCGCCTTCTTCTTCTGTTCTCGGGCTTCCATCTCCCTATTTTTTATTATTCTTACTTTGTCCACTAGTTTGAAATAAGATTCATAATCATGAGTAGCCAAAATCATGTACAGTGAATTAACTAATCCCCGTCTGAACCGATGTATTCTTGCTGCTTCATTTGATACTAAAGCAGGTATATACTTACTCAACTGATTAAACTGTCTTGTATATTCAGATA
Source organism: Garcia nutans (assembly GCA_947685225.1). Taxonomy (NCBI): domain Eukaryota; kingdom Viridiplantae; phylum Streptophyta; class Magnoliopsida; order Malpighiales; family Euphorbiaceae; genus Garcia; species Garcia nutans. The sequence continues at coordinate 38,591,514 of CANTUV010000027.1, forward strand.
CTGTCATACCAGGTGTTTGCACTAACCTCTCAAACTCTAACGCCTTGGTTTGCCTAACACTTTCAGGTAGAAACTCTTGCAATACCATCTCTGAAAATTGCCCCCAAGTTAAAAGAACATTTTCTTTCAATATTTCAGCCACAACTCTCTTATAGAATTCCTTTGCATCACCTCTCATCTGGTACCCTGCAAATTCAATTGCTTTCTTATCTAGACAATGAAGTATTTGAGTCTTTGATTCCATTTTTTCTAAAAACTCTGTAAGGTCTTCTTCTCCTTTATAGATTGGAGGACTAAGTTTCAAAAATTTCGCTAATAATTTTCTTTCTTCATCTGATTCCATTCATAGTGGTGGAGGTGGAGGAACTTGGACTTCAGGGATAGGAGCCTGTTGTTGTTATTGTTGTTGTCTTTGTTGTGTAATCATTTCTGTCATCAACTTATAATTTTTCTGTAATTGTTCAAGTCTTTCCATCACTTCAGCTATTCTGTCTTCATGTCGGTGGTTCTGGGGGAGGAGTTCTTACATTCTCAACTCTTTGCACAAATTCCTCAAAAGGAACATCTTCCTCAGATCTAATTACTCTAAGTCTTCTTCGAGTTTCCATACCTAAACTATAAGAGAGAGAAAATTTATTCAGTTAGCGCACAAATTAACACAGATCTAGATAACAATGAAAACATAACATGACAGAATAATCGTAGTCTTTATAGTATTCTTACACATTTACACTTACGAACCTTTAATTTATATGTTATTATAAATCTAGGCTCTGATGCTACCTCTGTCACACCCCATTTTTATAAGTGTGACGGTCCTAGGATTCAGGTAAGCTTAACGCCACCAGACACCATGTAGAACCTAACTAATTTATGAATTCATACAAATTAGTTAATTGCACTAATAAGTTAAAACCTTATTTTAAAACTTTATTATTTACTCATAACTATATGGTATATTATTATTACACATTTATTTTTATATTATATTTTACACACTAATGTTTCTTTTTATTACATTATGGTTTACTTCCATAATTTACCAAACCATTCACAATAGCACTACGGAGCAACTAGAGTATATCACAAATACAATTATTTAATTACATATGATAGTATTTGCTAATTACATATTTCTCAAGCTTCTTACTAGGAGAAGAAATCAGGAAGCTGATGGTCTTGAGTCACCTCTACTTGAAATAATAAACGATGAGGTGAGTTGTCAACTCAGTAAAATTATAGTGTCACAATGATAGAATATACAATTAAATAATCCAAAGCTCAAGAATAATAAATACATAAGATAGCTGAACAATAAAGGTATAACAATAAAATTCAATCCACAAGAAAGACCCACAATAATTAGATCAATAACACAAAAACAAATCATATAATATGACAGATAACACATAGCAATAACACTGAAAGAAATATATTATAATTTCGGTGTCATCACACATCACATTTATATAAGAGTAGCTTCTACCCTACAAATTATAAAATTTTATGTGCACATAGCATGATGGCATAGCCCCCATCAAGTTGAAATTCTGTCATATTAGTTAATCAAATGGCTTGGTATGATCACATAGGCTTGGAGGCCACATTGAGTTTCACAATCCATAATTACAAGAACACAAATAACAAATGGTATCAAATGGCTCAAGTATTAACAATGGTTCAAATTTCTTCAAAGAATTCTAAAGTGATAAAGAAAAAGGGTGAACACTATAACTCACCTTGAATGTGCAAATTTGATTCCTCTAAGTTATTGAAAATAATTGGTTGGTTCGATGGCAATACCCGACCTACATTCACATCCACACATAAATTGCACATTTAGATTTATTTTTAATTTATTATTTATTATTTTTGTCTTAATTGTTTATTAGATACCTATGCCCTATTTTAACATCTTAATATGCTCTAAAATTTATTTTGTAATTATGAATTCAAATATCATAAAATTATATTATAATTGGACTATACAATAGAGCAAGTTCAAATATGTGTCATATGCCTATAAAAATATACATTGATTTCTTTCAAGTCATTTGATTTAATTATTCGTTAAATTAATATTTATACTTTTGGAAATATTAAATACATATATTAAACCTTATTTTCATCTATTATATGCTTATATTTATAACCAAATTAAATATATTTTGTTATACTCAATTCAGTCCCAAATCAACAAAATACTTAAATTTCAACATTTGAGTAGTTTGTATTCATTTAATTGTATACTAATTTCTTTAAATTCATTTGCCTTGAAATTTTTTCAGCATATTTCCAATATCATATATGACCTTTATGTAAATTTTCACAAATTATAGAATTCATTTATATAGGTAAATAATTCAAACATAGCAGCAAAAGTTCAATGGTATTCATTCAGACTATTAAAATGAGCAACTTATATTCACTTACTTATTCACTCATTTTTTCTCATCATTTTGACTTTTCCTTTTACCATAGCCTTCCCAACATCCAAATACAAATTTTTGTAATTATTTTTGAATTTTAAATCTTGTTTGCATATTGAAATAAATAAAACACAGTACCTAAATTATTAAAAGTTCAAGCTGTAATATTTGGATAAATTTGCGTGTTAGGATTTCTAGCATCATTCCTTTCAATTTCTTTCAATATAAATCAATTTCTAACATTCTAAATACTTAATTAATATATATAAATGATAATTTTTAGCTCAGATTTAATAAATAATATATTTAAAATTAGAAAAATAAAATAAAAGATTAAGGTTCAGAATTTTTAGATTTCTTACCTTTAGGAGTTCCTTTGTCTTCTTTGCATTTATTTCACTTTGTTAGTTTAATTTTTTTACTTTGGATCACTTCTAGACATAAGAACCTATCCTAAGAATGATTTTGGCTGCTGAAAAAAGAGAAAAATTCGTGATAGAGTAGAGGTGTTTTGATAGTAAGAAGAAAGAAGATAAGAATAATTTTTTTTCTTTGTCATCTTTTAATCATCATTTGACCAAACTCACTTTCTATTCAAACTAGGTGAGTCACCCACTTCATTTGACAAAAAAATAGCTAAGAATTAAGTATATAAAATATCCATTTTACCCCTCAAGTGTTACATATTTTTTTGTTAACTCGCATATCCTTTTAGATTTTTCACACCTTAAATTGCTACCTATAATTGTAATTAATTTTTTTAAAATTACTTTTACTTCAAATTTTTAATTTTAATTTATTTTATATGGTTTTAATATATATTATTATGTTAAGGTATTATTAATTAAGTTATAATGCATTTTGAGTATAATACGCTAATGTTTTTATACATCCGAGTTAACGTAGCTAAAATGTTTTAAAATTTTCATTTTCATTACTTTAGTAACATATAAATTTCACTTCTTTGCATATGAATGATTCTTCTATCACTTTATTTTTTTTTCTCTAATAGTTTATATATAAATATAATTAGTTATTTAATAACTTACAGTTAGTTGATTTGATTCACAGTTGTTATAAGTTGTAGAGTTTTCAATTCAAATACTTTAAAGTTTTTGTTTATATTACTTTGACATATTAAAATTTTATTTCAATCAAGATTTTTTTTTCTTATTTTATTCATTAATTTGTATAACATTTAAGCTACTAGCTTTTTATTTCATCTAGGGTATTACATATATGAAAGTATTTAGGGTTAGCAACAAAGTGAGTTGAGGGTAGAGGAACAATCCTCATCCAAGCGGGGAAATCCTCGCCCATGTCCCTACCCATAAATGAGGGCAAATTAATCCTTGTTCCCATCCCCACAGAAAATTTATATTCTTTTATTTTAAAAAATTAAAATTTAATAATACAAACAAGTTAATAATCCATAATAATTTTACATTACAATAACATAATAATCCAATAATTATATATAATAAAATTTAAAAAATACAATAAGATAAAATATATCAAGTTAAATTTATTTCACATTTACATAAAACTAAAATACACTATACATAATATATAATATAATATATATTATATATTATAATACATATAATACATAACATATATATTATTATATATAAATTATACATATATCGAGTTTCTAAGGGGCGGGAGCGGCTGCGGGGATCCCTGCGAAGTGAAGGGTATACTTCTCATCCCTGCTCCTAGAGAGAAAGATTATAGAGAATCCTTGACTCGTTCGAGGTAAATTCCCATGAAAATATAGATTTCTTGCTCCACTATCAGCCCTAAAAGTATTCATTAAAATATATGAAAATATTCATTGAAATATATAAAAGTATTATATAATTTAAGTATATATACTAAATTAATGACAAATTTACAATAAATGTATAATAATATTTTAAAAATATATCATAAACTGTGATGGATTGTTAAAATAAAAAATAGTGACATATCTAGCAAAAGACTGCTAAAATAAAAAAATATAAATAAAAAATAATGTCAGATTAAGTGATGAAAATTTATAAATAAAAATAGCAAAGATTTTGCTAAAGTTTTTTTTAATAAAAATTACAAATAAATAACCGGCGATATTTTTAGCAAATATTCAAGATTAACGATAGATTATTGATTTGAATTAAACGATGAAATATTTATTTTTTCAAAAATAAAAAATATTTGTGATGGATTAGGCACAACCAGTATTTATTTTTTAAATGAATAAAAAATATTTGTGGTGGATTAGCGACGATATCCTTGTAGCCAAATTTGTTTCCATTTTATGAAATGTCAAGGGAATGAGCAACAATCTATAATTTTGTTATGAGTTAATAACACTTATAGCTAATTAATTTTTATTCAAAACAATTTGATATTTATTTTTGTTATAAATTTATTATTTCTATAGAAAATTACTTTTATTATTTAGTTATGATTTTATAATTTTATAGCTAAAATATATAAATTGTTAGATGCAATATTTTGATCATAATAAGAAGTTAGTATTTTAACTATGAATTTATTTGATTCGTGGTTAATATATTGATATATTCATCACGATCTTATAGCCGCGCAAGTTCTTTGATTTTTTTAGTCGCAAATTTATTAATATTATTACTAATATATATATATATATATTATAGCTACAAATGTTAATCTAGCATGTCTAATACACTCAATTACTACAAGTTTGTTTATTTTATAGTAAAATATTTAATTTTTAAGTTATAATAAAATTAATTATGTGATAAAATAAAGATGCTCTTAGCTATAAAAATAAAAAATTATATAGTTAATTTTTTGTTATGCATATAAGTTTATATTGTGGCTGAGTATTTTAACCACACTATTTTACAGTAAGCTATTACTTTTACGGTGACTTAAAATACTTTTTTTTAGTGGATTTTCATGAAGAATCAAAATTAATTAACATGAGAATAGTGAAAAATGGTTCATTTATCCATTAAAAAATGTTTCATTTAAAATACATTGTACTAATTACATTACATGAATAGTGTATTTTACTAAGAATAATGATTACATATTATATGTTAATATGATAATTCACAGCATGTTTTCGTTCTATTCCATTTAGAGAAACTCCATCGTTCATTATAAATATCTCTTAAATAATCTTTTTTATAAAGTGATTGAAATTTATGTTTTTTCTAAATAAAATTAAGTAATTAATCTCTCCATTCCATGATAATAGGGACATTTTTTATCTCACACATATTTAAAAAAATTTATGTTATTTAGTTAAGGGATAAAATTTTTCTTATAATCTTCGTATTTTACCCTTCATTTAAACTTAATAGCTATTAATTATAATTTAGAAAACAAATAATTAAATACAGATATTTGATTATAAAATATTTAATCTATAATGATCAATTTACAATATACTATAACCTAATAAAGTAATCAAGTTATATTTTGGGACAGATAAAAAAATACTTTTATCATTATGGGACTGAGAGAGTAATAATTATTACTTCCTTGTCCCATTGAAATGATCACTTTTGGAAAAGAAAATTATTTATCTCAAATTATAGATATATATAATTAAGAAAAATTAATTAATTTTTTTAACTATATACTTATCATTAATGACTTAGTTAATAAATTAAGAGTAGAATATTAATGAATTAATAGAGGATATTTTAGTCCATTCAATATAATTTTGTATAATATCTAAAAAATTCAATGACTTTCTTAATAAGTGTATATAAAATGAAGGTAATAATTTCAGCGAGATAGAGAAAATATAAAATAACAAATAAATGTATTAAATGTAACATTATAACTTTTTAATTTCTAAGTTTATGTATTGAATTTAGATCGATTTATTTTGTATTTCTATTATTAATTCTTATGTTATCGAAATTACTGATAATTTTATTGCAAATTAATTTCATAAATTGTTTCACATATATTGCGCTAACTATATTATAAAATAATTACATTATAGTTTCTTTATTTAACCATACAGTGTAATTTCCTTTATATATATATATATATATATATATCTGTGTGTGTGTGTGTGTGTGTCTGCCATGAATAAAATTGTGTGCTTGAAAACAATATAATTGTTTTTTGAAATATGATAGTGTTATGCATTATACATTAGGCTGCGACGATGATTATTCCGATTTTGATTTATTTTTTTATGAAGTTGTTATTTTTTCTAATAGGTCCATTAACTCATTTGGTTTTTTTTAGAAATAACTATTAGTTGTTGGTTAGTTATTAAGAAATCAAATGACAGTTAATAAAAGTTTGATTGGAATTTTCTTTTTAAAATATTTTTAATAATTTGAATAAAAAACTAAATTATTATATTAAAAATAATATTTAAATAAACAGTAAATATTATTATTTATTTTTAGCGATGATCAAACGTGCTAATAATAATAATTTACGATAACTTTATTAAATACTTAATAAAGATTAGCTATTAGTTAAAAGCTGCCAACAACAGTTAAAATCAAATGAGATCAGAATGCCTAAATAAGGTTAATCACGTAAACTATTAGTGAAAAAAATAAAATATGTTTTAGTCAAGTATTTTTTAAATTATATTTGTAACATTTCAAATTATTATATAGTTATGACTCATTATTTTTTTAATATCTACGATCAATATTTTTAAATGTTATTTAATATTTTAATTTATATATTTGATTCATTTCTCAATATATTATAATAATATTTTACTCTTATATGAAGTCAATATTATTTCAGCATTACATTTAAATTTCCACGCTAGTTGTCTTTACTCTTGGAGTTGTTAAACCTTTTGACTAGTAAGATAATAGAATTTGAACGCCAATGGCAATGGATGATGTGGTGACAGAATGGACAAGGGTATTACAATCAGAAAGAAACTTCAGTGTAAATTATAATATAGAAATAGATAATAGAAAAAATATATAGGGAGTTTGTTTACTTTATTTTAAATTTTATTTATTATAATGATGAGTGTCGATACTAAAAATAAATTTATATTCCTAAAATAAATTGATTGCGATAGCGGTGAATAGAATCAAATGCTCATAGAATTGATTACTTATTAATTTTGTTTTTCAAAAATGAAAGAAAAACTAAAAAAATTAAATGGGGGAGGTTTTGTGATTAAAAACTAAAATTAATAAATTAATAAATTAAATAACAAAAAAATTAAATTTAAAAATAACAATAGAAAAGATTTAAATTAAAGAGAATATTTTCAATTCAATTCTTAAATTGATCATAAATTTAAAGGTTGTTGTTCTTAATTTTTCAATAAATTGATTCTAGTACTTAACAAGCTTATAATTACCAATCATTCCTTAATTATAAATTAATCAAAAAATATTCTCCAATTAACTCTTATCAATAGCCTATTTTATATGAACATCTTTAGAATCTAAATATCGATAGCTTTAAGATGATTTTAACTAATAAAGTCATCTGCGTTATTTATTTAATTAGATTATATACTTCCTTAACTCCTAATTGCTGTTATAATCAAAACGTCAAGAACAATTACGGATTCAATAGTTTTAAATAACGATATTTTATTTAATCAATTTGAATAATGAGTCTATTAATCAATTAATAAAACAACAATTTAAATAACAATTAATCAATTACGGATTCAATAGTTTTAAATAACAAAGAATATATAAATATTGAGAATTAAAAAAGTAAAGAGATAAGTTATTTGTATCTCACAATTTGTAAATTTTAACTTCAATTACTCTTAAACCAAATAGAAAATTAGTTGCTTATTGTAAAAAAGAAAATCTCTATAAATTAAAAAATATCCAGTAGTCAATATGTGAATAATTATTGGGTAGGGTTGTTGAATCCTCTAGCGTATATATTCCCAAGTCTAAAAATTCATAATCTAAGTCTAATTAGAAAAAATAAAAATAATAAAAATAACAATAGTTAATATCTCTAAACAATATACATCTAATAAGGAAGTATATAGTCAGTAAAACCTTTTGGTATCAACCAAAATTTGTAACTTTAAAATATCCCAAAAGGTAAAGTGCGCCAGTTGACAGATTTATCTTTATTGTATCAGACCTAAACTGGTATCAGCTTTGCCCAAGGCTTATACTCAAGGCTTCTGTCAACAGCTTTCTTCGTGTTTTTCTCAAATCAACTCACTTTCCTTCACTTTTCATTCTTTTCTCTTCTAAGCTTATTTCATATGCAAAAACACACCAAAATCAATCAAGTTATTTAACAATAAGCCCAAATAACACCTTGTGAATACTCGAATTTTGAGGCTTGGAAAGCCGACTTTCTCAGATTGCAAAAGACCAAGCCAGACTGAACGACCAAGGCAAAGTTCACCGAAAGTATGTCTTCATGGTACTTGAAATGTCCGGAACAACGCAAGAGTCACGGATATGGTCTCGGAATAATTTTTGGAGGTCCGCAGCTCCCAGAAAATCAGTTTGAACGAAAAAGTGCGAGTTTTTTGTGTCATTTTGGGGGATGAACCGCCAGGACCGGCGGTCCGACCGCCGCCGTTTCTGCTTTTCCCGGGCTAGTCACTTCCACGGCGATCCGACAGCCGTCCAGTCCGAAATTTTGTCTATAAAAGGCCTCAACTTTTCAGAAAAAGGGTGGGGGCTTTTTCGGGTGGGCCTCGTGCTGACGAACTCTCTAATTTCACACGTTTAAGAACTCTTCTTGGACTTTTCTTTGCATAAATCTAACCTTGTGCTGCAGGAATCAAGAATCATAATCCAAGGTCTAAGAAAACAAGATCTGGAACTTCGAAGTGGGAGAATCCTAAATAAGGTAGTATCCTAATTCATCATTTGTCAATCCAAGCATGTCCTAAACATTGCACCTTCTTCTCAATTTCTTTTTGGTCGAAGACCTAATCCTTTTAGGTCTAAGGCCTAATTAACTAATCAATCAACCTTTTGGCATTAAGCCACGAATTAATTAATCTTTTTGGCACGGAGCCTAAATTGCATTCTTTTTGGTACTAAGTATCCAAATTTCATCAAAATTGGCACTAAGTGCCGAAAATCTCACAATTTTGGCAAAAAGCCCGACAATGCACGAAGCATACACACACACATGCATAATGCATAATTGCCTTTAAATAGGCTTTTCCGAACTACATGGGCTTTGATCTCTCATAAAAACGAGAGTATGTAGGCATATTTGGGATTCACCCCAAATAGCAAGTCCACAATTTACTAACAATCTGCTGGTCTTCTTTTCTTCATCCCTTTTGGGTTTGTTTCTTCCGGGCAAATTAATCAAATACATGACATAGTCCCCGAATCCTCTTTGGGTTCGTAGATTAGAAACCTTTACATTGGATGCATTAATTTGAGTCAAACAAGGGTTTTCTTAGTTTTTCCCTTTGAACAGAAAAAACTGAGTGGCGACTCCTAACAACAAGTGAATGTTCATCCGAATCTTTTTCGGGTGGAAACCGAGGTTCACACACCTCAAATATGAATAAGATTTACTCGATATCATTTAAATAGATTTATTTTTATTTAAAAAATTAAACATTTTCCTTTATGTTATTTTTCTTTCTCTTTTTGTTTTTCCTTTTTTCTTTCTCATTATTGTTCTCTCTCTCTCTCTCTCTCTCTCTCTCTCTCTCTCTCTCTTCATGTAAAACCTAAATATACTACTATTGTTTTACTCTCTTATTCTCCATCTTACTTCTTAATTGTAGTCATTACAATCGCAAATAATAAATTTTTGGTTTCAGTAATAATTTTTGAAAAAATATAAGAATTTTTACAATATTAGTAAGTTCTAATTTTTTTTTTGTAAATAAAAATGCAATATATTTAGTATCTTAAAATAATATGCATTATATGAAAAATGAAACATTTTTTTATTTTTAACATAGTTTTTCTTATGAATCTTTCCCTTGTTTTCATGCTATCTAGGAGTTTATTTTCTATGAGATTTTGATTTCCTTGAGACATGATTGTATTTAAACAACATTTTGCTTCTATGGTGTCTTACATAGATATATTTGTATTGAGCATAAAATATAGGTATTACATAAGAAAGTGTTTAAGGGATATACATGACCATCTCTATAACACATATGACATATTTAATTAATATATATTTGATATGAGATCTATATAAATAAAACACTATAATGTCTTATGTAGACATGGTCATATTGAATATACATGTGTCATGCATGATTGTGTTTAGATGATATATATGGCTATATTTGTAATACACATAGACATATTTAATTAATATGTATTTTCTATGATAGCCATATAACTGAGACACTATCATAGCCATGCAAATGAGACACTATCATGTCTTATATTAGGATTGTGCAAAATATTAATAATTGACCGAATTCGCCCGAATAGAAGCTTTTTTAGTGGGTTCGATTGGTCCATGTTGCATACCTAGGCGGCAACAAATTAATATTTCTAAAATTTTTATGGTCGATAGATCGAGTTGGATATTAAGTTTTCGAGTGAAACTGAACCTGATCGACAATTAGAACACATATTATACATAAGTAAAATGACACTATGTTTTAAGAGTATATAAATTTCCTAAACTTTCAATCATAACACTTCATTCGAATATTTCAATTTCACTTCAGAGTTCTCTCTCCTCTCTTTCAACTCTCTCTCGCTAAATTCTTTCTCCTCGACTCCACCAATTTCTTCTCTTTTGAAATCTCACTTTCTTCCATTGATTTCTTCTAATCCTTCACCATTTTCTTTTAATTCTTCATCGATCTAACAATTTTGATGTTTGTTTTTGAATTTCTTGGTGAGTTTCACTTTTCAAGACTCCTTTATATTTTTGTTAGATTGTTGGGGTTTTTAACTTAGGGATTTTCTATTTTTGTTGTTTTATTTAGTATTTTCGATTAAAAAAAGTTAGATTAATAAAGAAAGATAGTTTTTACTTTATTTTCTTGGTCTGAGATTTTTATTTTATTAATTTAAGAGAGATCTAAGTCCGTAATTTTAATTTTTGTTTTGTGGTTCTATTTTTTATTACAGAAAATGGAGTTTTATATTTTATGAAAGGATAAAGGATTTTTGATTGATATTTCATTGGAATTCTTATTGGGATTTTTTATATCGTATTTTCTATAATTTTCAATAAGGCTTTTTAGAATTCTGATTTGAAATATTTTATTACGGTTCTTAATATATTTCTTTTTTTTTTTTTCAATCCAAATCAATCTTCATTTACCCAACTGCACCTAAGTATGTATGGGTGAAAAAAAAATTAATGGGATTCGGTCGAGCTCGGTTTATTATTTTTCCTAAGAGATCATCTTTGGTTAGTTTGAAAAATGATTTAAACCCGACCAAATTCGGCTCATACATACCCCATCTTATATAAACATAGTCTTATTGAACATATATTTGTTATATATGGATGTGCTTATGTTATATAAACAACTATATTTTTAACAAATATGGTCGTATTTAATTAATTATGTCTTATATACACAATCGTGTATCATATATATGTGCATTGAATTATATACACGAAACACTAATTATATATATATATATATATATTAATCAATCTTTGTTATAATTCTAAAAATTTTCCTTTTATATATATGGTTTGAGTTGATTACTAGCATTGCTAACTGCAACTCTCATAAATATATAATTTTTACCATTCTAGCAAAATTATTACTAATATTTAAATTAATGGTAATCTAAGTAATTAGCAGTAGTTATGTAAATTAACCCAGCTAACTAACGTTTTTCAATGTCAATTGGCAATAATGAGAGAATCATTGATTTCCAAGCCATCTTTATTTGAATTAATATTTAATTAATTAATTTTTACTACTAATTTGAATTAAAACACTAATTTATTGATTGATTTATTTGTTTACAATTTTTGCTTATTTTAAATTGCGATAAAAGTTAAAACTAATGATTGATACTTGTATTGTAATATAATATCTCTTGAAAAATTATGTATTAACCTTTTCTTCGTTAAATTGTCAATATTGTATTGTACATTATATAATTGGTTAAAAAAATTAAATACAATATTATTTGTTGAATCTTGCGTGTTATATATACATAAAATTATATTACTGTATTATATATTATCATGATATTCACATATCTGAAGATATTATGGAAATAAAAAAAAGATGTTATTATATTACTAATTAAGTTAAATATATTGTTTATAGAATGAATGAAGATAAAATATACGGTAAAAATATATACATATTTCTAAATTTGGTGTAATTAGAAAATATTAAAATGACTGTGCACTTGCAAAGTTATATTCAAATTTAACTATTTTGAAGATGACTAACAAATATATATATATGTATGATTTTTTTCCCAACTAATAAGTGGAATATAATTATATTAATAAGTTACTGATATGCATCTAGTTTTGCTAAGAAACAAATATCTAGATAATTTGCTAAATAAATAAACAAAAAAAATTTTTATATCTCAATTTAATTAATTTATTAACAATATTTGATCACAGTAGACATTTCTGATTTGAGTATATGAATAAATTAATAATAAAATAAATAAATAAATAAATAAAAATTTCATTATCATCACATAAATTATTTATATGGTAGATATATAAATTATGTATTAATTAAACACGATCATATATATTATGGGCATGACCTTGTGTATCACCTAATGACATTTGTATACAACACATGTATGTTCAATATGACCATGTCATGATATGAAACTGTAGTGTTTTAGGTATGGACATGTGTATCTCCTAAATATATACATATATAATATCTATATGTTTAATATGATTATATCTATGGAGATACTATAGCGTTTCGTTTAATTGAATCTTTTATTAAATGGATATTAATTAAATACGACCATCTATATCACGGATATGACCTATTTATAACCTAAACATATTCATATATAATATTTGTATATTCAATATGATTATATGACATTGTAATGTTTTGTGTATATGGCTTTATCAGATAAAATACATATTAATTAAACATGACTATATATATTACAAACATATACGGCTATGATATTATCTAAATACATTCATATATTAACACTTATATATTTAATATGAGCACGTCTACGTAAGATACTATAGTATTTTGTTTATATGAATCTTTTATTAAACACATATTAATTAAATATGACCATGTGTGTTATGTACATAATCGTGCATATCACTTAAATACATTCAAATATAATATGTGTATGTTCAATATGACCATGTATAAATAAGGCACTGTAGTATTTCATTTATACGACGGACATATAAAATAAATATTAATTAAATATATGATGTGTGTTACAAATATGGCCATTTATATTACTTACACACAATCATATATAGGACCTATTTATATATTCAGCACAACTATGTCTACATATACTATAGAAGAAAAATATTATTTAAATAAAATTGTGCCTCAAGTAAATCAAAAACCTCACTCCATTTAAAAAAAAAAACAAACACATAAATAATATGTGAAAAAAAAAAGATTTCATAACAAAAACTATACGTTAAAAACAACAATTTTTGTTTTTCATAAATACATATAATTTTAAGATACTAAATACATTATATTTGCATTTACAGCAAAAAAAAAAAATTAGAACTTACTAATGTTATAAAAACTTTTACATTCCTTTAAAAATTATAGCTAAAACCAATAATTTGTAGTTTGCCATTGTAATAACCACAATTAAAAAACAAGATAGAGAAAATTTAAAGTTTCAAATGGGAATTATAATAATTTAATGAATTTTTAGTAAAATATTTTACGTTAGAATATTGAGTTATCTTTACTATAACTCAATTCTATATGAAAAAAAAACTATAAAAACTTTGGATGTTAATGAAATAGAAACTAAAGATTTTTAAAAGAAAAAGAAAAATAAATAAAAATAATTCACTTACTTATTATAGGCATATTAATTAACTATTATTGATACCTAGAAATCTTACTTTCTTTAAGAATTATTTAAAAAAAGTGAAAAAATCAAGAGAAAGGAAAGAAAGGAGACAATATGAAGAATGAGAAGAAAAGTAAAATAACTAAACAGTTAGGGAGGTCAGAAATCTATATACTTTAAAAAAATTATACATGTATAATATATAAATATACATGGATACCAAAATGAATTGACAAATAATATTCATATCGGATTTATCTATTCTAATAACACGATTATTATCAATATGAACACGATCAATTATTAATCGTATCAAAATATCTCAACTCTAATACGATATAAAATTTAAACGAATAATACAAATACAATATGTATAACACGTTTATTTAAATATTAATTATGAATCATGAAAATTGTCACAATTAATTAGAATATGACATAACCCATTTAATCTATATGACCTTTATGATATAAAATAATACTATATTTTTGCATAATAATATTATTCATAAAATAAAATCATGATAAAAATGATGTTAAAATATTAATATGTTGAAGAAATATTTTTTAAATACACAAAAATAAAAGAAATAATCCAATATGCAAAAGATAATGAGTTAGTTTTAAATTTTAACAAAAAAATTTAGTAATAAAAAAATATTATATGAGAGAATGTGGATTGTTAAAATAAGTTTTGCAAATTTTATTTTTGAAAAATAGATATATAAGTTATTTTAACTATTTTAAGTCAAATAACAATGTAATGATATAATTTTGGATTTTATTAAGGCCTACCCCCCTAAAACAACTAAAAAAATCTCCTAAAATTCTCATTTTTTTCAGTTTAAACCTTTTTTTTTTTTGGTCATTTGGTGCAACAAGTTAGGAATTTGTTTCAAATTTATCGTCTAGCTTTGGAAATTTGTCAAGCTTATGTGGCATCTTACTTGGCAGGCTTGGAGTGATTGGCTTCATTTTTCGAAACACACCGTTTTGAGACTATGGTTTTACTTTAACCAAAACGGTGTGTTTTGTTGTCCAATCCCAACTTTTCTCCTCCACCGTTGCTTACCATTCACCCTCACTCTTACACCGTCGACTCCATTTCGAAATCGCAAGACCTTGGCTCTGAAATTGTCATTTCTTCTACTCCATCTCAGATCTCTTCCATCAACCCATTTTTTCACTCTCATACACCTAATCAGTCTCGCTACTTCTTCTTCCTCACTTTTCCGTCTCTCATTTTTATGGCTTCGGTGACGCTTTGTCTCCTTCAAATGGACCCTGCTTGCATCATCCAACGGTGGTTGGATCCATATTGTCCTCCAATCCAACGGTGCCAATCTTGCTTCTAGAGTTGTCAGTTTACTCTCCCCAAACGTTGTTGTTTTTCAATTAATTTTCCGATCGGGCGGCTGCAAGAGGGGGCCAAGTTCATGGTAGGTTGAAGATAAGGGTGATGGGTAAATTAGTTGAATTCAAAGTTATAGACCGACCAATGAATTCTTGTAATTCTTCTCTGAATTAAACTTTTATTTTTTGTCGCCGGAGAAATTTGCCATTATTGAAGGTGGTGATGATGTTTCTGATTTGCTCCAAGTTGAAGCTTTGGCCCAAAAACCTTTTTTGGCTCAGAATTTGGGGAAGATGGTGATTTATTAATGGTGGGATTTGGTTTTTGTTGAGATTGATTCAGTGAATTGTGATTTGAAGATGAAATTTAGAAATATTAATCTGAAAATTTCCCAGTAACAGCCCTTCAATGGCAATCTGACAATCTTTGTTCTCACCCAACAAGAAAAGAACAAGATAGAGAACCTCTTTAAATCGAAATATAAGCCAAACCCAGAAATCAAAAACTCATCTTTTGTAGATTTATGTGGAGAAATTGGTCGAGAGAGGAAGAAAATATTGTTGGGTTTGGTGATTGCAATGTTTCTTGGAATTCCAGTTTATTTGAGACATTGGGCCATTGATCATGCTATTTCATCTGATGATACTGAGTTGTTAAGAACAAAATTCGATATTGCTAACGAAGGTGAAATGGATGAATCTACTGAGTGGAGAATGAAATATGAAGAGGAAGCAGAGAGGGCTGCCAAGTGTGATAAGTAACTGATAGAGATTAATCAGAAGGCGGAGGATGTTGCTAGTGCTAATAATCAACAACTGGTGGAGAGTGTGTTTGAAAGTAATATCAAGGGATGAAACGAGTGTTTTGAAAGTAATAATCTCAGCGTGCCAAGTCAGATGCCACGTGGGCTCAGAAAATTTCCAAAGCTAGCCAAGGATAAATTTGAAACAAAATTATTAACTTATTGCACTAAATGGCAAAAAAAAAAAAAAATTAAACGGATAAAATGTAAGTTTTAGAGAATTTTTTTTGTTGGATTACACCTTTTATTAAATTGCATTATTTTAATTAAATGAATTATACCAGTTATACTAATTTACGCGTGAGTTTTACTCATTTCTTTGCATTAAAACAAATTACTAATCATACTTTAATATTCCACTTACAACTAAATTAATTAATAATTTGTATATGCTGGTGGTAACTATTTCCATCTAGACAATAATAAAGAAAATAATTAGTTCTAATCTTATTATTTGAATTAAGGCAATAATCAACCATGTGCCAATTTTTTTAAAATAAAATATATTTGATATATTGAAAATATAAAAATAAAATTAAAATTTTTATAAAAATAAAATTAAAAAATCTGCTAATGTAGCATAATTTCCTTTTTTTTCTTCTTTAATGAATTTCATCGAGTCAAGGGCCCTCCTTCATTGATATAGGCCTTGTAGGGTACAATTAGAAATTCATGCATCTAAAAGATGTGTATTATTAGTACTATTTTATTATGTAGACTTGCAAGCAAAATGTTTAAAGGCCGAGTGATTTGCAACCTCGCATTTTTTTTTTTTGGAATTTCGTGGAATTAAATTTAGGGCCTCAAAATTCAATATTAATAATGGCAGAAAATGATGTGCAAATTCATTATGTCTTCTCATAATAAATATTTTTCATTTTCATAACCATCACTTTTCATATTTCTAGTTCTATAACTCTGTGGACCTGGGACAAAGGAGTTTGTACTACAGTGGAACAAAAGTCCCACTCCTTATTAAAGTGGGACGTCCTTGGACAGCTAATAAATAACATTCCTCTATTAAAAAAAATAAAAAATAAAATTTATAAATATAAAAAAATAATAATAAATATTAATTATAATTATTTTAAAAATTTCTCTTTCATTAATTAAAAAATATTTATTATAAATTTATTAATAAAAAAATTATCTAATAATTATTTTTTAAAATAACTATAACTATTTTTAAAAATATTATAATAAATATTTTTAACCAATAAACAAATTATCTAATAATTATTTTTAAAAATAACTATAATTAATAATTTTTAAAAATAAATTTTTTAATTTTTTAATAAAAATAATAATTTATATAATTTTTAATAAAAATATTAATTTTTATAAAGTCCCATTAAATATTTATGTTGTATTTTAGTGAGACCCATTAGAGATATGCTCTTACGTCGAATATGATCGTAAATAAAATCAACTGCTCAAGCAAGACAAAAAAAAAATCAACTGCACAAGGTTGAGTAAAAAAAGCTGCAGCAGCAAAAAGGAATCTAAAGAAAAGAGGAAAATATAGCCGTTAAGTTAGAAAATAGGAAAAGCAACGTTTTGTAGTAAAACGCAGTGCACTAAGAGAAGATGAAACAAAAGTACAACGCACCGTTTTGATGCAGCTAGAGCCTTTCTTCTTCATTTACGTTATTTCGTTGTACTATACTTGAGCTGCCTGCAGAAAAGTCAACGCAAGTGGGCTCATTCAGTTAGATATTTTTTCCAGATTAGTTAGGCTAGATTTTTCCATAATTGCTATAGTGACGTAGCGAAAGTTATGGTGAAAGTGCTGCAACATGTTCGGTTTAAGAATATATAGATAAATAGCATACATAAAACAGAATTATTTTTATAATAATATTATTGATCCTAAAAATTATTTATATTTTTCTTTATAGTATTACGTTTATAAAAATTTTAATTTTAAATAAATTTTTTTTAAAAAAAAATAATAGACTATCAAAATAAAAAAAATTACAATTATAGAAAAATAATATTCAACGAAATAGATAAATATCCAAACAACACATCAATCTAAAATTTTTAAATAAAAAAATAAAATTGACTCTAAACTACCATAAATAAAAATAATAGTTTTTAAAAATACAAAAAAATAAGAAAAAATTAAAATTTATTATATTTTAAAAAAATTTACAAAATTACCAGAATTTATTTACTTATTTTTATAAAAATACTATATTTAGATAGTTTATTATGAATTTATTATATATTTATTATAAATTTATTATAAAATAACTAAAATATCCCTTATACAAATAATTAAGGTATAATTTTTCTATAAAAAATATATTTTTTGATACCTAAACGATATAATTTAGTCAAAAATTGACAGATTATACTGTAAAACTATAATTTTAACTTATTAACTCATTTTTTTTATTGGGACAACCCCTAAAATGTATAGTTTATAATTTTATTTTTGACAATAATTATTAAACTGCCACTAAAACTAAAATTATTTTCTATTAAATTATTTTATAAAAACTAGAGCTCTCTGTTCTCCATTGAATAGTAGGACATATGTAGCCAATTTCACATGAGATGAAACTGTTTCTATTATTCTTCACTTTCTTATCAATAGTTGAGATTTTTTCAATCCACCTATCGTTCTATATTCTTCTCTAAAAATTTAGAGTTGGGTGATTCCATTTTAAATAGAGTCATCTTAGCATTGCTCAATTCTCATCCCTCTCCAAAACCAAACAAACCATTAATTTTACATATATCATTCAATCCGTCATGTCTTCTCAAGCTTTGCATCTCCTCTCTTCTTCTTCTTCTTTCTCCCCCATCCGTCACTGTCCTCTCCTTCCTCTGGTAAGTTGTCCTTTCTCCATCATTAGCATCTCCATGTTTATGATCAATTCCCCTTAAGCAAAATTGTCATACTTTTCTTTTATTTTTATTGTTTGAGGCGAAACTACAACTTCTAAGTTCGATTAAAATACGTGAACGAGCTTATGTTAATTATATCAAACTGGAAGGGAGAAAGCCCCATCAACATTATTGCTTATAGTTCCACCCCCTGCTTTGCTGAAGAATAAACGATTTTCTTGATTCTATGAACCTTACACTCAAACAAAAATTCGCTCTTTCTTTCTGATAAATAACCGTATAATATAAATATAGAGCATTTCCAATTGATTATACTTCCTTCAAGAAGGCTAATACTCATTTTTTATGTTTTTATTTTTTACGTTTAAACCACAGTGATATATAATAATAATTTTGTATATATGTATATATATACTTATGTAGGAGATGTTTGGTTGCACGGGGGTAAAGACAAAAGTGTAAATTTTGATATCCGTCCAGGATGCAGTACTATATCCCAGCCTCTAATTTAATATATTTTTTTCCTAGAAAAAGTTATTTAATTTTTTTTTTGAAAGCAAAAAAAAGTTATTTAATTGAGACAAAAAATTTATGCAATTATATATAAATGTTGCGGAATACCCAGATGTCTTTCATAAAAATAGAGGAGTACCAGACATTGTGGAAGTTCCTAATAAGGTATTCTATTTGTAAATAAGCAAAACTATCAAGTTCGGTCTGAATTTTAATTTGAGCTGTAAAAACTGATTAGTACTTAGAGTTTAAATTGTTCGTTTATTAAATCAGTCAAATTTAAATTAAGAGATATTATATTCATTAAATTTATAAGTTAGCTCGTTTAAAAAAAATTGTGAGTTAGATTTGTAATTTAGTTTATTTATTAGGTTGGATTAAAAATATATATAATTTAATTTATATATTAAATTATATATTTAAATATATTAATTTTTAATTAATTTAATTTATATAATTTATGACTATATATTATATGTAATAAATATGATAATTCAATTCAGTAAATTTTATTTAAATTTTTTATATATTATATTTTTGAATTAAGAATATTAATACTTATTTAATAGTAAATGGAATTTATATTAATACAAAATAATTATTAAAAGTCTTAAAAGTATAAATTTATTACTTTAAAAAAATAAATAACATATAATTTTTTTATTTTTATTTATATAATACAAACTATAAAAATAAATAATTATATAATAAATAATTTTATAAAAATATAATGACTTAACATATATTAAATATTTAATACAATATATAAATAATGTAAATAATTTAAAAATTAAGTAATTTATAATAGAATATGAAAATATAATAATATAATATTTTATTTATATTAATATAAATATAATTAGATTGTTCAATATTTATAAATATATTATTTTTATTATTTTTGTTTAAAAAAATAAAAAAGATGAATAAAAATTAAAATTAAAATATATTCATTGAGTTCACTAAATTCAATTTAATAAAGTTTAAAATATATAATATACGAGCTTAATCGATATAAATTTGAGCTCATTTTGAATTAAGTTTAAATTTAAGTTTGAATATGACTATTTTATATTGAATATAGCTTAAATTTTTTAAAGCTAAACACGTTACGACTCAATTATAATTTTAAGTGTAACTTTGCTGTCTTTTTTCTTCCTCCCTTTAATAATATATATATATATAGAGAGAGAGAGAGAGAGAGAGGGGGAGAGAGGGAGAGAGAGTACAGTGATTACAATATGTGATTATGATTGGATAAAAATTAATTAATTTAAGTAATTGTATTGTAATTATAAAGGTTTCTATATCAAATGGCGAGACGATCAAACGTGTGGAAAGAATAAAATCAATGTTAGAATCAATGGAAGATGGAGAGATAAGCATGTCGGCATACGATACAGCTTGGGTAGCTCTAGTTGAAGATATTAATGGCAGCGGTGCTCCTCAATTCCCCTCTAGCCTTCAATGGATAGCCGATAATCAGCTTCCAGATGGTTCTTGGGGCGACGCTCTTTTTTTTACAGCATATGATCGCATCATCAATACACTCGCTTGTGTTATTGCTCTCAAATCATGGAATTTACATCTCGAAAAGTCTGAAAAAGGTGGATGTAACTAATATATAATTATTTATTTTTTTTAATCTTATAATAATTAAAGGTTTATTAATTAATTAATTAATTAATGTATTGTTGTCAGGAATAAAATATTTTAAAGAGAACTTGAGGAAACTTGAAGATGAGAATGCGAAGCATATGCCAGCAGGCTTTGAAGTTGGTTTTTCGTCATTGCTGGAGCGAGCAAGAAAATTACATATTGACGTTCCTGAGGATTCTTCCGTCCTCAAACTGATCTATGCCAGCAGAAATATAAAGATCAAAAAGTAAATTTAAATTACTCTATCAGCAGTAATTTTATCCTAAACGGAATATATATACACCCAATCAATAAAAACTAAATAAAATCAGTTATTTTTTTTTTCTATTATTATTGGTGTTTAATGTAATTATTATGTATGCGGCTTAGGATACCAATGGACATAATGCACGAAGTACCCACCACACAACTCTATAGTTTGGAAGGAATGGCAGGCCTCGAGTGGGAAAAGCTTCTGAAATTGCAGTGCCGTGATGGGTCATTCTTGTTCTCTCCATCCTCCACTGCCTATGCACTTACGCAAACTAAAGATCCTAATTCCTTAAATTATTTAAATAATGTTGTCCAAAGATTTAAAGGAGGAGGTAATCATCCTCTTTTTCTTCGTCTACAAATAAAGAAATCAATTCTACTTCATTCTCCATTTTCTTTTTCTTTCTAATTTTGATTACATTTACTTTTTACTGATAACTTTTTATCATCTGTGTTTTTTTTTCAATTTTTTCCAGTGCCAAGTTTCTATCCCCTTGAACTTTTTGAGCGCATCTGGGCTGTTGATCGCTTGCAACGCCTTGGAATCTCAAGATTCTTTGAGCTTCAGCTTAAAGAATGTATTAACTATGTTGCCAGGTATATATATATATATATATATATTATGACCATCAATTATTTAACTATTAAATTCATATTGTAACTAGTAATTAATTGTCACTATTGCATTTGTTCAGATGTTGGAGAGAAGATGGAATTTCCTGGACAAGAAATTCTGTGGTTCATGACATGGATGACACAAATATGGGATTCAGATTGCTTAGATTATATGGCCACGATGTTTCTCCTGGTAATTAATTACTTAATTAATATAATAATTTTCATTAAACCTGCATTTGATTAAATTTTATGTTCAATTCCTAGCTTAAAAATCTACTTATATATATATATATTTTTTTCTATTATAAAGATGTGTTCAAGCATTTTAAGAAAGGAGATACTTTCTTCTGCTTTGCCGGAGAATCAAGCCAGTCAGTCACCGTAATGTTCAATCTTTTTAGAGCTTCTCAATTGATGTTTCCTGGAGAAAAGATCCTTGAGGAAGCTTATAAATTTTCTTATAATTTCTTGAGAGAAAGGCAAGCTGCTAATGATTTCCATGATAAATGGGTTATAGCCAAGGACTTACCAGGCGAGGTATCTTTAAAATGTAATCCTGATGTCAAGATTCAAGTTTTATAACGCTAAAACTAAAAAAGAAAAAAAATTAAGTGAAATTTTTTACGTATAATGAAAAATATTAATAAAATAATTATATTGATTTTAATAAACAGGTTAAATATGCATTGGATGTTCCATGGTACGCAAGCCTGCCTCGAGTGGAGTCGAGGTTCTACATAGAACAATATGGTGGAGAAAATGATGTGTGGATTAGCAAGATTCTCTATAGGTATATTCCTTGTCTTTTTTTTTTTCTTCTTATTTTGACCTTAAAAAATCTCATTTTTATTTAAGGATATATAGCACATTATTGAAGTGGAATAGCACAAAAAAAAAAGAAGCAACAATGAATTTGGCGGTTTAGAGTTTCTAATGTTCTCATTATTTATATATCGACATTATTGGACTTTATTTGTCACACATCATCCTTAGTTTCTACCCAAAAAAAAAGTAGATGATTGCTTATCACCTGAACTATCATTGGTATATGTAAAAATTTCCTTGCATTTATTACAAAAAAAAAAAAACAAAAAACAAAAATAGATTATTGCTTACCATCTGACCAACCATTGATATGTGTAAAAATGGCTACATTACCTTATTGAGGTTCAATTTTTTAAAATTTTCTAATTTCAAAAAATATTGAGTTTAAGGTTAAATATTTTATAAATTATTTTGCATTTTAATTAATTGAAGTGATTTTTTTTAGTTTCAATGGATTTAATGATTGGCTCTTTTGGAAATTATCAAAAAAATTTATCTTTCATTTTAAAATTTAAGACAATCAATAAGAGTTTTCAATTGTTTTGGCATGATTCTTCAATCTTATTTTGCTTTTGTTAAAATATTTTAGGTGTTTTTTCTTTTCAATATATATATTATATTGGCTATCATTGACAGAATATTATGAGGGTGTTTCTTAAAACTGGAGCTTTTCAGCTTATTGTGAATAAGTGATTTTTAGATTATAATCAGATTAAAAATAAGCAGTTAAGCGTTTCTGTAAACTAGTTAATAATCAGCTGATAATCATTTTATAATCAGTTAAGTGTTTCTGTAAAATCAGCTTATAATCAGTTTTTAATTGTAGAAACTGTCAAAATGACCAAAATGTCCCTGAATTTATTTATTATATAAAAATAATTTTTTAAATGTCAATTCAAAATTTATTTTGCAATTAATAATAATAATAATAATAATATTTAATTAATAATAATAATAATAATAATATTTATTTAATAATAATAATAATAAAATTTATTTAATAATAATAATAATAATAATAAAATTTATTTAATAATAATAATAATAATAGTAAAAGAATTTGGATGGGAAATAAAGTGTATAGGGTGGGCAAATTTGAAATATTGAAGATTGGATAGGGATATTATGGTCTTTTACTTGGTCAAAACTGCTTTAAAAAAAGTGCTTAAAAAAAGTAGCAAAATCCAACTTTTAAAAAACTGATTAAAATCAGATTATAATCTACTATTTAAGTTTTCAGAATCACTTAAATAAACAACTTATAATCTAAAAACTGCTTATAATCAGTTTTGACCAGCTTTTAAGTTTTGAGAAACACCCTCTATGTCATATATTTTACTTTTATTTTATTATGTGTCCTAATTATTTAAAATTTAAAATTAAAATAAATTTATTACTTATTATTAAAAATATTTATTAATATTTATTTTAAGAGTTCAAATAAAATTAGGATATTATATTTGATATTGGTAATAATTATATTTATTTAAAGAACTCAAAGACCGTTCTGATATTCTATTTGATATTGATAATGATTATATTTATTAGAAGAGTTTTAATAGGATTATAATATTTTATTTGTTATTGATAATTATTAGTTACTATCTAATCATATTTAAAAAAATAAAAACTATAACTATTACAATGTTATTCTTTTCTCACACATTTCTCTTTTCCCACGTTACTATTTAATATCAAAGTTACAATATTATTATTCAACTATTAACGAATTATAATTGCAACAAGTGACATGCAGATAACAAATTATATCTTTTATGTTTTTGCTTTATTTTTTATAATTTTTTCTATATTTTGTTTTTTCAATTATTTATTTTTTTCATTTATTTTTATTTTATCATCATGCTTTTATAGTTTTTTTTTTTCAAAATGGATATAAAAATTATGATGATGGATATGATTATTGTGTACTGTCTATCTTTGTATTGTGTTCTTTCTTTTTTTTTTTCCTAGCATTAGAAGGGATCTATTAAGTAGGAGTGGGCAAATTTTTTGAATCCAACCAAACGGGACCGAACCGAAAATATTTTAGTTAAATTCGGTCGGTTTATATTGTATATACGGGTGAAATTGTGTTTATATTTTTAAAAAAATTTAGATTCGGTCAGATAGTCTGCTTGAGATTTATTCTTTTGATTGAACCCGAATCCGACCGACACATATATATTATACGTATATATTTATAAATTATAACATATATTACATAATATGATCTGATCCCAAATCAATCTGATATATAAATTTATATATATAATATTATATATTAGATATATATTTAATCTATATTATATATATTACAATCAGATTTAATCAAATTAAATCCGATTTAAACCGAAATATGCTGGTCAATAAAAAATACATATAATTTTGGTCAAATTAAATTTAATTTTTAGTATATAAACATGTTCAGTTGGATTGAAATATACTCTTAACTCTACTGATGCCTACCCCTACCTAACCATGGCCATGGTTCGGTTAACCAGAATCTCCGGTTTCGGTTCATAATTTTTGTGAACCTTAACCTTAACCGGTAAGAACCGGTTCAGTTAAGGTTCAGACACTTAAAAATCGATCTGGTTTCGGTTCCTGTTCCGGTTTGAACTACCGGTTCAAATCAATTTTTTTTAAAAATTATATTTAAAAAAAATACTATTATTGATGTATGATGATATTTTTTATGAGATTAAACGCCACTTATAAAATTAATAATATTATTTAAGTTAAATCAAATAATATTATTTATAAATATTTAATATTACAATTAAAGTATAAAGAAAAAATTAAAAAAAATATTTGAACATAATTACTAAAAATCAATTAACTATATAAATTATAATTATAAATATTTAATATTACATTTGAAATATTTAATAAATATAAATAATGTGCCTTGCACTTATCAATTTACTTCTTCTTCATTATCCAAAATATTAATATATTATTGTGAAATTTACTGATCATCACTTATATTATAAAAATGATTAGAACTTGTCATGTTAATATAAATTGATGATAATAATAATAATAATAATAATAATAATAATAATATTTTTTAACAATGATAATAATAATAATTACTAATAATTACTAATAATAAAATAATAATAATTAACAATAAACAATAAATATTACTAACAATAATAACAAATAATAATAAGAATAAATAATAAATATTACTACTAATAATAATTAACAGTAACAAATAATAATAATAATAATTTAAGAGAGTAAAAATTAGAGAATTGAGGTTTGAAGAATTTAGAGTTAAATTAGATAATTAAAATTTGATGATTGAGAGAAATTGTGTAAAAATTAGAAAATGAATTAAAAAGATAGTGTATTTATAGATTTTTTAAATTTTTTTTATTTTCATAAAATACCCTTAAATTTTTTTTTTATTTTTTTAATTTTTCGGTTTTGAATCGAAACTGCCGGTTCGGTTCCGATTCAAATATTTTGGAACATAAACCGAAACCTTAAAGAAAGGTTCTGATTCTGGTTCTGAATAACCATGGCCACGGTTCGGTTAATCGGAACCGCCGGTTCCGGTTCATAATTTTTGTGAACCTTAACCTTAACAGGTAAGAGCCAGTTCAGTTAAAGTTCAGGCCCTTAAAAATCGATCCGGTTTTGATTTCGATTTCGGTTTGAACCACCGATTCAAATCAATTTTTTGAAAAAATTATATTTAAAAGAAAATACTATTATTGATACATGATAATATTTTTTTATGAGATTAAACACTACTTATAAAATTAATAATATTATTTAAGTTAAATCAAATAATATTATTTATAAATATTTAATATTACAATTAAAGTATAAAGAAAAAATTAAAAAATACATTTGAACATAATTACTAAAAATCAATTAACTATATAAATTATAATTATAAATATTTAATATTACATTTGAAATATTCAATAAATATAAATAATGTGCCTTGCACTTGTCAATTTACTTATTCTTCATCATCTAAAATATTAATATATTATTGTGAAATTTACTCATCATCACTTATATTATAAAAATGATTAGAATTTGTCATTTTAATATAAATTGATAATAATAATAATAATAATATTTTTTAACAATGATAACAATAACAATTACTAATAATAATAATAAAATAATAATAATAATTAACAAATAATAAATATTACTAGCAATACTAATAAATAATAATAATAATAATAATAATAATAATAAAATAGTAATAATTAACAATAAACAATAAATATTACTAATAATAATAACAAATAAGAATAAGAATAAATAATAATAATAATAATAATAATTAACAGTAACAAATAATAATAATAAGAATTTAAAAGAGTATAAATTAGAGAATTGCGGGTTGAAGAATTTAGAGTTAAATTAGATAATTAGAATTTGATGATCGAGAGAAATTGTGTAAAAATTAGAAAATGAATTAAAAAGATAGTGTATTTATAGATTTTTTGAATTTTTTTTATTTTCATAAAATACCCTTAAATTTTTTTTTATTTTTTTATTTTTTCGGTTTTGAACTGGAACGGCCGGTTCTGTTCCGGTTTAAATATTTTGGAACCTGAATCGGAACCTTAAAGGAAGTTCTGATTCCGGTTCTGAACCTTTAATTAAGGTTACGGTTTGATTCATTGAATCGAACCGAAATTGTCGGTCTAGTTCAATGGTTCAATCGAACCGTGGCCATGCTTAGCTCTGAACCTTTAATTATGGTTACAGTTCGATTCATTAAACCGAACAGAAATTACCGATTCGATTTAACAGTTCAATCGAACTGTGGCCATGCTTACCCCTACCATTAAGTGGAGTTAGTGATTGCCCCTATTTGAAATATAGGATAAAAAATAATAATTTTTTAGCAATATAAAATGTACGACAAGAATAGTTATAACTAAGGTATTTTTTAGTATAATTTGATTTAATATTTTTTGCCTATTCTCTTTATGTAGGAGAGATTAATTTTATGATAAAATAATTAATAGAGATTTTGGTAGCTTTAGAATTTAAGTAAAATTACTAGTGTGATTTGATCAATAGGTTTGATTATATTTTTTTATATTTTTAGAAAATATTTTTAGTCAATGTAAATTATTATTTTATTAAATTTAAATATAATTATCTTATATAATTTTTAATATTAATATAAATAAAAACCAACTTAAAATACACGTTTGTAATGACTATATAATAGGAGTTTATGGAGTTGAAAGTGTAATGTTCCATGCACATAGACATATAGTACGGTATTAAAAAATAATGATTAATCAATTAAGTAACTTTAACAAGAACTGTGAGAGGTTTAATGAATTAATATATGTTATTATTATAATAATAACTGATATAAGAGTACACATTACATATATTAATTAGTTAGTGATTAGGTATAAAAAGAATTAAAGAAGTGTCACTGTTAACTATAGTAAAAAAATTAAAAGAGTTAAATATGACATCTCAATTTTTATTAAAAATTACTCTTTATTTCAAAATTTTTTTTAATAATAATTTATAGTATAATAAATAAAACAATACCATTTCTTTTTATATAATAAATATACCTAAATATATCTTAAAAGATAAATATTAATAAGAAATAGTTACGAAGTAAAAATAGTGGTACTTTTTTTAAAAGAAAGAGAGTAATTAAAATTTTATTTGATATTTATGTTAGAACAACTATCTATGTAAAATAGTAAATAAAATAAGTCTAATATGATAATTTTAGGTAGGTGTTATATTATATTGGATAAAAAAAATAATACTTATATTTATGATAAAATTTTAAAATATCGATTTGTAATTAGTTTGCTAAATAAAAAAAATTAACTGCATAAGGAATAGCATTTACATATATATTTTATTTCATTAATTGAAACTTTATTTTAAAGATAATGGAGTAATATTTACTCTGAATTTTATTTTTTTTATAATTTTTGAGTTAAAGTTAAATATTAAAGAAAAATAACTTAAAAAATAATACTATTAATAAAATTATACCAATCT
Source organism: Garcia nutans (assembly GCA_947685225.1). Lineage (NCBI taxonomy): Eukaryota > Viridiplantae > Streptophyta > Magnoliopsida > Malpighiales > Euphorbiaceae > Garcia > Garcia nutans. The sequence goes on from CANTUV010000027.1 coordinate 38,620,794, forward strand.
TCCTATGCATCTAAAAATTAATATATGTATATTGAGGAAAAACACTCATAGTATTGTGTGGGTATTTTCCTAGTGTAATATACTATTCTTGCACAGTTTCACTTACCTTATCGAAAAGGAAAAAAATATTAGATTATTGACTGATCTCTTCTTTTTATTTCATTATTTAAAAAAAAATTTGTATTTGCAGGATGCCATGTGTGAGCAACAATGAATATCTAGAGCTCGCAAAAATTGACTACAACAATTGCCAAGCAGTACATCGTGTTGAATGGGACAATTTTCAAAAGTAAGTGCATAATATGGTAAAAAAAAATTTATTTTAATTAAATTTCTTAATTTTGTCATATTGTTATCATTAATAATATTTACTTAAGCATGTGAATACAATTTGGCATAGGTGGTATGGAGAATGTAATTTGGGAGAATTTGGAGTAAGCAAAAGGCAACTTTTGTTGGCCTATTTTCTGGCAGCAGCCAGCATATTTGAGCCAGAAAGGTCAAAAGAAAGACTTGCATGGGCAATGACAACAATCTTGGTTGAGGCTATCAACCTTTATTTTAATGACATCAGTGTTTCCATTGAGAATAGGAGAGCTTTTGTCCAAGAATTATTTAAATATGGTTTTGGTGTGGGAGGAATTGACATTAGCCACAGTCTACATCATGTTGTAAGTTTCTACATTTTAAACAAATTTAAATATTTAATTGTTTTTATCTAATTGATATAAATAATACAGTGGGAAAATTTTCTTCTGGAGTGGGAAAAGGAAGGAGACAGGCATCGAGGAGAAGCTGAATTGATTGTGAAAACAATAAATCTCACAACTGGGCATTGGGTTTCTAAGGATCTCTTGAATTATGATTCCACATATGAAAGATTCTTCCAACTTATTAACTCAATATGCTACAAACTTGGTCATTACCACAACAACAAGGTTAGCTCTAATTTCCGCTTCAACTTATTATAAACATATGAATTTGAATGTCAATCAGAGCTTAATCAATTAAAAAAAATTATAACAATTTTGTCTTAAATAGAATTGATTCCTAATAAGAAAATCTTTGGTCATATCCTATAGAAGAGAAACCAAACATTTTTTATTTTATTAGCCATCAGACGAGTTTGATTATCTCATTCAAATACATGAAGGAAAAAAAAAACCTCCTCAAATGGATTATTATTTATTCAAAAAAATTTTCAGGTACATGACAATGAAAAAAGCTCAATCTCTGAAATAAATCCAGAAATGCAAGAGTTGGTGCAGTTAGTTTACCAAACCTCAGATGGCCTGGATTCCAATATCAAGCAAGCATTTTTTACAGTAACAAAGAGTTTTTACTATTCTGCCATCATAGATCTGGAAACTATTAATTACCATATTTCTAAAGTACTTTTTGAGACTGTGTTCTAATTTTACCATTTATTTTGTCATGTACCTAAAAGGTTTATGGCCTTCCAATTGAAAAAAATCAAAGAAGGATGATGATGATGATGATGATGATAGTAATGACACAGTTGTTAACAACCTCATAATAGAAATTCTCTGATAAAACTGGCGGCATAGATAACAATTAACTGATTGAATTCGCCATTTCCTAACTATATCATTTGCTACTCTATATAAAAAAACAATTGGGGAGTTCAAAAATCTATACACTTCAAAAAATTATATATATAATATATATAACTATATGGGAATATCGAAATTATATATATATATAATCTATACACGGAATATGAAACCTGACAAGATTAATTAGAACATGACATGACCCATTTAGATTTTATAACCTTTATGATCGAAAATAATATTATATTATTGCTATAAAATAAAATCATGATAAATGATGTTAAAATATAAATATATTGAAGAAATATTTTTTAAATACACTAAAAATAAAAGAAATAAGCCAATATGCCAGAGATAATGGGTCTGTTTTAAATTTTAATATTAAAACTTAGTAATAAAAAAATATTATATGAGATAATGTGGATTGTTAAAACAATGATATAAGCCATGTCAGATCATGAATATTTATCTAACTAAATTACCCCTAATTTCGCTCTCTGTATCTTTCCCCAACTCATATTAAAATCAATTGCATAAGCCCTAAAATTATAAAAGATTGAAATATTTTCATAGGAGAAGAAGAAGAAGACAATAATGGATAAAACCCCCAGGTGCATATGCAGAGAGAATAGAAAAGACAGAACAAAGACGTCAACTTTATAGTAGAAGACAACTGTCAACAATAACTTCTTGAACCTCATTTCTTTAATTACAAGTAGAAATGTACCTGTCAACAATAACTTCCTTAACCTCAAAACAGAATTATTTAATTACAAGTGGCAACGCAACTTACAATTAACTGATTGAATTCACCATTTTCTAATTATTAGTACATGTTCCCTTTCACAATCACATTTGCTACTCCTTTGGAGATAGCCCATGAGCTTCATCAGTTTCTCTACTTTCTATTGCAAATCCTTGTTTTAAATTCCCTTAAAGGCCCATAATTTATTGAGCCATGGTCTTTCCCAAAGAAGAAATTTGGAAATTAACTTTGAGGAAATCTACATCTAATTCATCTTTAGACAGATGCCACTGCACTAGGACCTGTGAGTAGAAATTACATGTTAGGCCAAATGCATATTAGTGGCCATATAAATAGGGTTGGAATCTCATCTTATACAAAATCAATTGGTTTATATTAAAAGTCTATCTACACCACTTAAATATCACTATGTTTTCTTATATTTTTCCAATGTGAAATTTATGTATATTCTCCGACATGAAACTTGTTGTTTCTTCCTAATGATGACCCTCTTATCTTAGATGAGTTGGTGATCTATTTTAAAATCTCTATTTTTAAGCATCATTAATAATTAAGCAGCCAATTGCACCTTCTTCCCTATATCAAGCTTCAAATTCTCTTTGAGTGAAGTATTGAATTTTTGTTTCCTTCTAATTGAAATTTTTTTAAACACCTTTGTGGCATAAATTCTTTTGAGTAGAATTTTACTTTTCTTTCTGTCTTCTCCACTCTCAAATTCATTCTCCTTACCAATACTCATAAGAATACATAAACGGAACGTCAATCCACAATTACTATAATTTGTAATTTTACCATAATTTTATCCATAAAACACATTACCAAAATCATAAAAAAATTTTACCAAACACAAAAAATTGTCAGTCTTCACTGGCTGATGTTGGAGTTCTTCTCTTATAGAATTCATTAATCTCTTATCTTCTTTGCTTGATAAAACTTGAAATTGGATTTCTAGAAGTTTCTTTGGCATCTCCTATAAACTCTTATGCTCTTTATTCTTCATTATCTTCATTATCTAGAGTGTCAAAGAATTTCAGAATTTGTTCCTTTATGAACATTTCATGTGTGATAAATTTATGTTAAATTCTTCTTTTAGCTTCCTTTGGATACAACCAGCTGCTACTGTATTAAAATCATAGCATGAGACAATTTTTGAAGCCAAAACACTAGGTCCTTGTATAATATAACCTGAGTTTCCTCCTTGTTACTCATTTGGATCATTTTTTAGAATCTGAGCAGGCTTCGGTACCAACTTATCATATGCAAGAATGGTTGTTTGGTCTTCCAATTGAAGAATGTCAAGATTCTGAGTCATTAAGTTGGTTAGGTTGTGAGAAGAGCATATCAAATATATTCAAGAGAAGAAGAAGAAGAAAGTTGGAAAGAGAGAGGGAAAAGAGAGGGATGTCGGAATTATAGAGAGAAGGAAATTACAGTACATTAATTGATTGATAAATCTCATCTGTTACATGCATGCTTTGCTCTTGTATACAAAATTGGTTATTTTTCCCTCTAATTACAGGTCATACTAACTAACACTTGTAACAAATAACTCAACACATCACCAAAATTCCTAACTAACTCCAACTAATAATCTTCTTAATTGGCTCTGCTGAAAGAATACCTCGAACATTTGCAACTAACTCAGCCTCTTTAGCCTCCTTCCTTGAATTAGATTTCCTTGGCCTTCATCCATTAAAAAGCACACTTGTATCTACTGCTCCATCGACTAGACATTACCCCCAGCTTTAAGATCTTCCTTGTCCTCAAGGAAGAAGTCTAGAAATTGCATCTTCATAAAGACTAGATCCTTCCATGTAGCCTCCTCTTTAGATAAGCTGACCCACTGAACCAAAACTTAAACTACTTGTTTTCTTTATCTCTTCTCCAAAATGGCTTAGTGGCTTGATATTAAATTCACCTCCCTTTATGAGCTTGGGAAGATTAGATAACACGCGTACATTATTGGCCAGAACATAAAAACAAGATGCACTTGAGAACAGTTGGTAATTCCAGTTTATATGCATCAGGTCCAATTTTCTTCAAAATTAAGTATGAACCATAATATATAGCTACGAGCTTGACATATTTCTTCACAACCATTGATCATTGTTTGTATGGTGTAGCTTAAATATACCAAATCACCCAGTTAGAAGCTTCGATCTGCTCGTTTCCCATCCACTAATTGCTTTTATCGATTCTGAGTAAGTAATAACTGACCCTTAAGCATATGGGTCATTTGTTGCCTCTCTCGGAGAAATTCTTGAAGTGAAGTAACAAATGTAGCTTCCTGTAGTAAATTTGGAGGTAGAGTAGTTGGCACCCCATATAGGGCTTGAAATGGTGTCATATTCAAACATGTGTGAAAGTTAGAATTATACCAATATTCAACTAACGTAAGCCATCTATCCCAAGAACTAGGCTTTTCAAAATAGGCACAATGAAGATAATTTTCCAAGCACATATTGACTCTTTTGAATTGGCCATTTGATTGTGGGTGATAAGTTAAATTCAATTGCACTCCCACCATGCAAAACAATCCCTTCCAAAAAAGATTGGTGAACATTTTGTCACGATCAGTAGTGATATTTCTTGGAAACCTATAGAGCTTGAAAATATTATTCAAAAACAATTATGCTACTTTAGTAGCTGTAAAGGGATATGGTAGGGCTAAAAAATAGGCATACTTGGAGAATCTATCCATGACCACTAGTATGGTATCTTTTCCTCTGATCTCTGAAGTTACTTAATGAAGTACATTAAAATAGATTGCCAAGCCTTATCTGGAACTAGTAATGGCTATACGAGACCTAGGTAGGAGATGCGGTTTCATAGTTGCATTTTTGGCAAATATCACATTTAATTACCCTGTCATAGGCATCATTTTTCATCCCTTTACAAGAGAAGCAGGACTTAACTCTAATGTAAGTGCCTTGAATACAAGAATAACCCCTAATTGTTGAGGCATGAGCTGTTGTTAGAATATAATCCTTAAGCTTGTGCTTGATTCCCAACAAAATACTTTCTTTGTACTTTAATACTGCTTGAACATAAGAGTAAGGAGGATGATCTGCCAGTTTAACCATCAAAGATTAAATTATATTCTAGCACTTAGGATAAGAATTGTAGCTACTAATGACTTTTTTGAACCACAGTGGAACCGCTGATGGAGTGGTGGCAAGGCAATTTAACTGTTCTTCTAACGTCTATTCCCTATGAGATAAGGCATCAATGACTTTGTTCTCAATGCCTTTCTTACATAGATTACTGTAATTTAAACCCAAAAGCTTGGTAAGGCCTTTCTATTGCACATAAATGTGAATACATTATTGCAACAAATATTTAATGCTTTCATAGTTTGTTTTGCTAATGAAGTGAGCATTCTCTAGATAGTTTCTCCATTTACCTACAGCAAATAATTAAGATGGCCATTAGTTATTTTTCATAAATGGATATTTCTTGATTCACCTTGCACAAGGCCTTGCTAATGAAGGCAATAGGTTTATTTTTTTGCATTAGGATTTTCCCAATTCCTTGTCACTAGCATATGACTCTAGAACAAAAGGAATGTTGAAGTCAAGTAAGGCCAAGACTGGTGTTGTGTTCATTGCCTTCTTCAACAAATTGAAAGCCTCCTTTGCTACATCGTTCCATCCAAAAATATCCTTTTTCAATAGATCAATGGTTTTAATGATAAGGTCGTAGCCCTTAATGAACTTTTTGTAATATCCCGTAAAGCCGAGGAATCTTCTTAAGGCCTTAAGGGATACAGGACGAGGTCAATTGAGAATTGCCTCAATCTTAAATGTATCAGTACTAACGCCCCCAGCAGAGATGACATGCCTTAAGTATTTAACCTTCAATTGGGCAAAACTGCACTTTGAGAGCTTAACATAGAGCTGATCCTTTTGAAGAAGCTCTAGCACTAATTGCAAATGATGCATATGTTCATCTAAGGATGCGCTGTAAACAAGTATGTCGTCAAAGAAAACAAGGATGAAATGGTGTAAATAAGGTTCAAAGATGGAGTTCATCAAGGATTAAAAGGTGGCAGGGGCGTCGGTAAGCCCAAATGGAATTACCAAATGGCATTACAAAAAATTCATAGTTACCACTATAATGTTCTAAAGGCTATTTTGTGGATTTCATTTGGCTTTATTCTAATTTGGTGACAACCAGAATGAAGGTCAAGTTTGGAGAAATATATGGCAATCTATAATTCATCCAATATATCATTAATTAAAGTAATTAAGAATTTATTTTTTTATGGTAATTTTGTTTAACTACATGTAATCCACACAAAAATGTCATGTTCCATCCTTCTTTTTGACTAATAACACTGGAGAAGCAAAAAAGCTTGAGTTATATTGGGTTAGAGATTTATTTAGCATTTCTTTAATTTGCCTTTCAATCTCATATTTCTGACAATAGAGGTAGCAATATGGTTTAATGGGATTAGACCCTTCTTTCAATGGAATGAAGTGGCCATGGAAGCATTGTGGAGGAAGAGAGTTAGGTGGCCTAAAAAATGATGGACTAATTATGAAGGAGTTTGGCTATGCTGGGTGGCAGGGAAGTGGAGGTGGAGTCAGCTACAAAAGGTGAATGGCCTAGGCTCTTTGATGTGTCATTATCACCAACTAGAAGCAATGTTTTTAAAACTATACTGTCATGATTCAACAAGTTTAACAGAGTTGATTCAGGTTTAATAATATTATAAATTTTTATTTATAAATATTAATAAAAAATCTGAAAATCATAATTTTTTAAAATAAAAGTTTAAAAATGATAAAAAATATACTTTATTAATTCAAAAATATCACATGTTGAATCTAATACATATGAAAAATATATCTAAAACTTTTTACTCTGATTTTTATTCAAAAATAGTTAAAATTCAGAAAATTGGTTAAGTATAGTTTAAATAGATTTTGTCTAATTCAATCAATTTTGATTGATTTTAACTGGTCTTTTGCAAACTTGATTTTTCTAGTATTTTTAAATTGAATCAATCTTCGATTCCTTATTAACCTAGTCTGACTGGTCTGTTTGGTTTAATTTTAATAACAGTGGTTAGAAGGTAAGTGATGGAAAATAAGTGGAGGTCCCAGTGTCAGTGTTTCTTTTTTATCAGTTGAGTTAAGCTCTTGTAGGTTATAATCTTCAAACAACCCTTTTCTTAAAAACCCTTAAGTTCAACCTATTGCCCATTCTTCTTGAATGAGAGGTGCATATGGTGAAAATCAAATAATATCGAACTGCAGCATTTCATCCAATTCACACCGATCACCATATCATGCCCTTTTTATTTCAAAATTAAAGTCAAAATTAAAATCTTTCTCATGCATTGACCACCTAAACACTCGACTCTCTACTTAGTTAACCATACTTTGGTCATTGGCCACTGTGACAAGCAGAGTCTTGGCCTTTGAAACCACCGCCCTGGTATCTTTTACCATTTTGCCACCGATAAAATTGTGGGTACTCCTGTTGTCTACTAATATAATAAACATTCTACCACTAACCTTACCTTGTAACTTTAAAGATTTGATAGCTTATGTTCCCTCGATAGCATGAATTGAAAGTTCTACACTATCACACTCATCCAATTCAATTCCTTCTTTATTAGTGTCATCTCCCAGGTCATTTTTGTCATTATTGGTTCCCAATAAAACTTGTAGTTGCTTAAGTTTACAAATATAGCTAGTAAAATAATATTTTCCACACTTGAAACACTGGCCTAGGATCCGTTTAGGGTAGAAGGTGGGTGTTTATGTTTGTGTTTTAATGGAATTTGGAATTGGTTGTCATGGATTTGTTTTAAGTTTGTCTAGGTTTGTATCAATTTTGGTTTCTAACTACTCGATAAGTTTGCTAGGTGGTTGATAGGTCAAAGATGATTCAGATTGGTGATAAGGTGAGAAGTAGGAACCCTTAGGAAAGAGTTTCTTTCAAGACATGGTTAATCGTTTACTTTTGCAATCGAGATTATTCATAGGCTTCAACTAGGGTGCTTAGTTGGAATAATTTGACCATGGTTTCAATTCATTGCTAAAGCCACTAACGAAGCTAGATACAAGATATCCTTCGTCAAGCTATGGACTATACTACAACATTAGCAATTTTAGCTCCCCAAATCGCTCATAATACTCCTCTACTAAGCCCCTTTGCCTCAACTTGTTAAATTCTTCTATTACCTCTGAAACCTCGAGCTCACCAAATCACAGATCACCAATCAAACTTGCAAAGAGATCCCAATTACGATTTGGATGCTAAACTATAATACTTCGATATGAATATGTGTAATTTGGAGAACGCATGTTGGTAAATTAGAGAAACTTGGGAATTGAGTTTAGAAAAAAAAAACTCTAGATTTGGATAATTCACTTTAATTAATAAAATATTAAAAAGATAAGTTATCACATGATACATGTATGTGGTAAAGTAAATCAATAAAAGAATAAAAAAAATATGAAATTTGGGATTAATAGTATGAAACTTTAATTTATTGGAAATTTAGTTAAAGGAACTTCAAAAGAATAAAGATTAAAATAGAATAATTGAAAATTTAGGACTCAAGTTAAAGATTTAAAAGATGTAATTGATGAACCAAAGAAAGAAGAGTATATTAATGTATGAATTCTTAAAACTCTAAGGATTAGAGAGAGAATTTTTTCATTAAAATAATATTAATTGCATGTAATTTTTGAGATGGCGATTAAAGGCTTAAGCATTAGTTAGTGGGCCATCATATTTTCATTAGTGCACCGTGGAGTAGGTGAAATGTAGAATTGCCATTTTCTTTTTCACTATATGCACCAAATATAAGGTGTAAATAGGAGGATTTAACACATAAGTAAGTGCACCATGAGTTGCACTCAAAGTTTATAATAAAAATAAGATTAAAGGGCTTTTAACAAAACTAACAAAAAAATGGAAAACTCTTTTTATAATTATGAGTGTTTGAAAAATAATTATAAATATATAATAATAGCTTCCAAAACCACAAAAATACAGAAGTAACGTTGCCGTTAACAAATCTTCTTCTTCAATAAATCTTCATCTTCTTCTTCAACAAATCTTCATCTTCATTTTCTTTTTCAATAAATCTTCATATTCATCTTTTTCTTCGAAAAATATTCATCTTCTTCTTCACACAAATCTTCATCTTCATATTCGATACAAATTAGTACAAATAGAAGATTCACAAACAAAAAACAGATCTAAATCAACATTCGAAGCTTAAAGAAACATTAAATTAAACAAAAAAGAAATCAAAAGCAAAAACTAGAGAAAAAATCATATCATAAACAAAAATCGAAAAGAATACAACAACTATATCTAAAAAGTTTATTTTGAAAACAATCAACAAATAGAAAAAAGTACAAAAATATTTTTTTAATAAAAAAACTTGTATTCAATTCTTAAAAATACAAGTTTTAAAAATAATGTAATGATGTAAAAGATTATAGAATAAAAGTTGTTGATGTATTGTAAATGTTGTTTATGCTAGAAGAATAATTAAATAAAAAGCATTGATGTATGGCTGATGTTTAGTATATGTTACAAAAAAAAAAGAACAAAAAATATTAATGTATTATAAATGTTTGGTAGAAGTTCTATATATGTTTGATAGATGTTGTTGAAGTTGTAGATATTTTGTAAATGTGTATGTGTTAAGTTTTTATTATGTATATTATGTGTATGCTATATAGATATGTGTATGTTTTGTAAAAATATAATTAAAAAAATAAAGTTAAAAAATATCAAATAAATTCTTTAGATTGGTAGATATTATAGATGTTTAGTAAATGTTGTATATATTATATATTTGTGAAAATATTACATCAAATAATTATTTCTAAATGAAAAGGCATAAATAAAAAGAAAAATTAAAAAATAAATAAATCGATGTGAAAAAGGACGTGAAGATCTGTTAGTTGTGTAAAAATGAAAAAAAAAACAAGAAAACTAAAAGTGAAAAAAAAAAGACTTATATTGAAAAGCAAATAAATGGATCCATAGAGTTAAAAAAATAAAATAGAAAGAGGGTTAAATGACTTAAATTCCTCAAGATAAAATTGGAAATTTAGATAGCCATTTACATTTGCATGAAAAGAAACCCATGGAGCTCTCTTTTCTCTAGAGTGAATAATCTAGAAAAAATTATACTATTGGTGTCTGAATTTACCTGTTTTTTATATTTTGTCAAACAAGCTTTGCTAATCTGACGTGGCAACTTTTTCAGCTAAAAATGGTATTCACTTAGCCTAGTTATTACTGAAATTTTGAGTAAAATGGCCTGAGACACTCAAGCATTGTTCATTACTAAGTTTAGACATTAAATTAGCCAAAAACAAAATTGTAGAGATACTAAAATAGAAAATCTGGACAAGTTTAGACACCAATGGCATAATTTTTCTATTAATCTATGAAGAATGAAGACTTAAAAGGGAGCAAGAAGGATGGAGTTTGGACTTTGTTGAGGCCACACCAAATAATTTGGGCTTTAATAGTCACTATCCAGGTAGTAATCCAAGTAAGGTGATAAAGCTTTATTTGTCAATAATTTGTATGTATTCTTAATTTTTATTGTTAATCAATTGAATTTGATGCTTTTATTTAATTGGAGTTAGAATAATTTCGTTTTCAAGGCTTAAATTGGCATAATATGAGTTTTTGAGGTATTCTGGCCAAAAAGGATGGTTTGAATTTAAAGGGAATTAGGAGTTCTGCAAGAATTAATTACAAAAAAGAAAGGCAAAGGAAGAAGTAGAAGCACAACTGTGTGGATACCATTGCCGCACCTATGTACATGAAAATGGGACTACCTGAAGAATGAAAGAACAAAGTAAAGGAGATAGATTACTTTCCACATGCATGGTCGTATGGATACCATTGCCACGACTATGCATCCCAAAATGAATCTATGATCCCAACAATTTTGAAGTTGGGAATTAAAATTGATTATGCATGCCCGTGGCAAGTAAGTGGCATCCCGGTATGAATTTTATGGCAGCTGAAACTTTTTATTCTGTAAGATTTTTTGTTCAAAGTCTTCTAATTTATTTTGAAGACACAAGATTTGGCCTAGATCCTCTCCCACTCAGATTAGGAGTCCTCTAAGCCTTATATATACCCTAAGCCTTCCTCATTATAGATCATCAAATTTTCACCCAATTTTTCTAACACTTTTGCTTAAGGAGACTTTAAAGAGAAGAAGAGGCTTGCAAGATCAAGAAGCTCTATTCAATCTAAAGCTTCTAAGTTTGACTATTATTATTTATTTTGTTATTTCAATTCTTATTTATTTTGTTATTTCAATCATGCTTCCTACTTTTCTTAATTACTTTTTAGTTTTTGTTTCAGTTATTAGAAATTAAAAACCCAATCAGAGTTAGACTCTCATATTAATTTATCTATAGAATAATTTACTTTAATTTGATTCAATTAAAGGTTTTCTCATGATTTTTTTTTATCTTTGAACTTAACGTGATATTTGTCTGGCCAATAAATATTTGATTTAAGATGTTATGCTATGGAGTGAGAGTGGAAGCCTAATATTAGTTCAAGAAGATAACAATCTTAAGTTAAGTTTTTCACTTAGAGATAAGGTATACACTTAAGTGATTTATACTAAATTCTCATCAATCTTAATGAATTGACTTAATTTCTTATTATCACTATAGTAGACATAAGATTAAGTTCAATATTATATCTATTACTTGAGAGAGACTAGATCTTAATCTAAGAGAATTCAATCAATAATCAAATGCAAACAAAAATTGAATCACTCCTTTAGAAAATCCATAGTTAATCCATGGAGATAGTTTAATCCTAATACCCAAAAATATTATATTTAAATTAAAAGTCAATTTAGCTTTAGTTTTAGTTCATTTTAGTTTCAATTCTCAAATTTTAGATCATCCAAGTAATAATTAATTTAATTATTTGGTAATTAGAATACTCTTCCTCATGGGAACAATATTCACTCACATCTATATTATTTGTTAATGATATATGCACTTACAGTAGTTAGCCTAGAGGCCCTAACAAATGATATTACTTTTTGGCACTATTGTTGGGGAAGGCGATAATTCTTATATTAATAATATTAAACGGTTACTACTTTGGATATTTTATTTTTTGTTTTATTCTTTCTTTCCTTTTTCTCTCAGGTTTTAGGTTTATTTGTGCAAGAATCTAAATACCAAACATGTGTCGTATAATCCTAAAATACAAAGGTTTTGTCACAAGCAAAACAAGGAAAGGAAGAAAAAGCAAAAAAAAAAGATAAAGTGGAAGGAACTTCAGCTGAAACTCCTCAAAAGATAGATAATCATATCTACTCATTTGACAAAGAATCCAACATGGAGATCCTCAACAAATGGCCCTTAAGCAGTATGCCATGCCAACTACTCAACCAAGGTCATGTATTACTAAGCTGCAAGTATAAGCAACCACCTATTATCTCAAGCCTGCTCTTATTAACCTGATTCAATAATCAATTTTTCATGGCTTGCCTAATGAAGATACCTACTCCCATATCTCCAATTTCTTAAGATATGAGATACTTTCAAGATAAATGGTGTGTCTAATTATGCAACTCTTCCCTATCTCTTTGAAAGACCAAGCAAAGTTTTAGCTTGCTTCTAAGGTGCCAGGCACCTTCACTACTTGGGACTAGTTAACTGGAACTTTTCTTATAAAATATTTTCCACCTACAAACATGGCTAAGTTGAGGAATGATATCACAAGTTTTATACAATAAGATGGGGAAATCTTATATGAAGCTTAGGAATGGTTCAAGAATTTATAAAGGAAGTTCCCTCACCATGGAGTACCTAATTGACTCTTGATACAAACCTTTTGCAATGGACTTCATTTAAATATCAAGGGTACCATTGATGTAGCAGCTGGTGGTGTAATAATGAACAAATCTCCTTCTGAAGCTCATGACCTAATTGAAGAGATGGTGGCTAATAACTAACATTGGACCTCAGAGTGTAATCTTCCTAAATGGGTTGCTGGACCATACAAAGTTGACAATCTTTCCTCACTTACGGCCAAGGTAGATGCAATAGCCAAGAAACTAAAGCACGTCAATCTATCATAATCATCATTAACTTGTGAGGGATGTGGAGGGAACCATAACATTGCAGATTGCTAAATTATGGATGTAATACCCTTATATCCTATATACATATAATATATATCCCGTATATGTATAATATGCATACAGAATATAAAAGTGCCACAAAAACTCCATAATAACAAATTCTCATTTTAAACAAAATATATAATTAATAATAAATAATATATAGCTAAGTAGTAAATTCTTAAAATATAAATTTATAAAGAATCTCTAAAAAATTTTGCCAGAGTTTTGTCTGTAATGTTAATAAATCCCAAATTATCAAATACCCAACCTGCATGAGAAAATCACAATCCCAAAATAAATTTCATTTACTTAACACCAACTACCCTTCACTTGTCTTAAACAACTCACCCAAGCTTAAAAACTTGTAAATGTACATATTTATTATTCATAATCTTCCCAAAACATTAAATATACAAATTATACATAAAGTATTCAATATAAATAAAAATCCAAAATGCACTACAATAGAAATTATACATATATGCAAGTGGCATAATCGATCTTGCAGCACCCAAGGTCACCCAGTATCAAACACAATTTGGATTTCTCTACTTAGCAATTCTCTTACCTCCGCGATTCACACAACCACACTAAGCTATACAGTTTAGTAGTACATATAAAACAATAACATATAAATACATACTTAAATATCTTTTTCATGATGTAATTTACAATATTACTATAATAACCATTTATTTATAATTCACCGTATATATATTTATATATGTATAAAAATTAACAACTTAAACTGCAATTTGTAGTTTTTACATAACACAGACATATTCATACATACTTACATTACATTCATCACACATTAGTCCTAAACACTCCTATACAATTATCAAGTCCAGTAATTACAATATTAATTTCACGGCCCAGCTATGCTCGAGTCCATTCTCAATCTCAATTTCATCATATGACCTAGCTCTGCTTAGGTCTATTAATGCATGCATAATTAGTCTCAACATTACTAGATAAGTAATTGTATAGGGGTACAAACACACAATATCACTTTTTCCATGCTTTTTAAGTGAAACTCAATCCTTGATCATTTTCACATTATCCTTTATCTTTTTTTCAAATGATCAAACTTATCATGATCACTTCTATATTTTATCTTTTTTTCAAATGATCAACCTTATCATGATCACTTTTGCCTCAAATTTTCATATTATTTCATCTTTTATCACTTTTTCATAATTTTAGTTCATCACATTGCATTTCTGTAAGTCGCATTCTCAATGTGACTTACCTCCTACATTTTTCACATAAGACACAAATGTGTCCACATTGGACAACATACCACATATATCATATATCACATATATATATATATATATATCCACATTGGAATATTGCTAATGTGATACCTAACACATAACTATGCCACAATACATAGACTATATGTGAAACCATATTTTACAAAAACATTAAACGTTTATAATGTTCACTTGCATTTAATGAAAATAAGGTTTAATAATATGTACTAACCTCCTTTCTCTTTCTCAAGTCAAACTCTAAATCGCACCTATTTTATCACTTTACCTACACATACATAATCCATCAATAAGCAACATTATCTATTTAAAGTTACTTACATGCTCATTGATTATCAAATTACCATTATTTATTCAATTTCCATTTAAAATCCCATTAATACTCTAAATTCACCCTTTACTAATTTTCTTAAACTTTATTCTATGAAGCTCATTTTTAACTATAAAAACATTGCTTATACATTAATATAACATTAAAATAATTCACTTCCATAATTATGAAAATCTTTTTTAAAAAATCAAATTTCACATAATGTAATTATTAACATTAACTTTACCAAAGCCTACTCATATCACATTTTCAACCTTAAAATCATAACATTTACATCAAAACAAAATTAATTCATCTCATTATAACAATTACCATCATCCATATTAAAAACCCTAATTTTACATAATAGGTCCATAACCCTAAATTTAACCAAACTCTCTCATATTAAATTTTCATCCATAAAACCATCATATTTATATTAAAACAATACTAAACCAATCCATTACAAGAATTATGAACACCTATATTAAAACCCTAATTTACACATAACCCTTTCATAACCCTAAATTTATAAACTTTGTTCATTTCAACTAACCAATCATCAATTCATCACAAACTCACGTTATCCACTTTAATTCTATCAATTTAATAATTTTTAATCAACTTTCGCTTTCTAGATATTCAAAACGTAATTTTAAAATAGAGAAAAACAAAGCTTAAAATAAGAATTATTTACCTAAATCTTGATTATTCTTCAAAAATATCTTAAATCTTTGAAAAATTCTATGAAATTTGATGCATAAAATGAAAGAAATCTACCCTCCTCCCCTTTTTCAAACTTCTCCAATTCATTTACTAATGGAGAAAGAAGAAGATGTTCATCATTTTTATATTCCACTTTTCCCATATTACCCCTCACTTATACTTATATTTACTAAATATTTAATTAATATATTATTACGATATTTAGTCTTCTTTCCTATCCAAAAAAAATATTTTAATTCTATTTTTTTCAATTACCATCCATATATATTAATATAATTAATTATTTAATTATCCATTTATTTTTATTTTTAATTTCAACCAAGTATTAGTTCTTCTTTTAACTTTATTTTGTTCTTCTTCTTCTTCTTCTTCTTCTTCTTCTTCTTCTTCTTCTTCTTCTTCTTCTTCTCATCAACTTTTCCAATACCACTTTATATCTCATGTATATGCATATGTCATATATATTTTACTTATATGTATATATAATGTATATCTCATATTTCTTTCTTTCAACTCACTAACTACAATCCAAATTAATTATTCAATAATATTTAAGATTTACGGGTATTACAATGAAGCAAGTATAATTTGTGGGCAATCAAAATAGGGGCCAAATTTTTCTCAAGGCAATACTTACAACCCTACATGGAGAAATCATCCAAATTTTTTTGGGGTAATTAAAACAATCAAAAGGCACACTACCAACCTCTTTACTTGATGTATGATGAAGAACTCAAACCCTCTTCAATAGTTGATTCCACTTGCAATGTGGAATGGAGCTTTCTCAAGTCACCAAACCTTTGGATGGAGCTTTCTCAAGTCACCAACTCTTCAATTGATTTTGCCTTTGAAAGATGGAATGGAGCTTTCTCAAGTCACCACTCCCTTCAATGAAGCTTCTTCAACCTTCAAGAGTTTGTTAACCCAATTTATCCCAAAGAACCTCAAAGATCCTATCAATGGAAGATGGAGAAGGTGGAGAGGATGGAAATGGAGGTTGGAGGTGAAGGGACAAGGGAGAGTGTCACTCTCTTCCTCTCCCATGTTTTGCAGAAATTGTTCAAGAACAACCAAGAACTCCCTCCATTTTCCTCCTCTTCTCTATTTAATTCATTCAAAACTCAACACCCATGCCTTCCAACTCACACCATTTCACTTTGTTCCCCACTTTTTATTTGTTTAATATTTCTTTTGGCAAGCACAAGGTATTGTCTCCCACTTGTTCCCCACTTCGTGCAAAAGAAATCAAATTTTTCAGGTGTGACACGGCCAAGCCAAGAGTAGCTTGGCCGTGTCTCTTGCATTTTTTTCTTCTTTCCATGAGGTGACACCGCCAAGCCAAGAGTGGCTTGGCAGTGTCTCTTGATTTTTCATGGGACACGGCCAAGCTTCTGGCCGTTGGCCGTGTCCCTCATTGGATCTCTTTCTCTTTCTTTCTTTTCTTTGTTTTCTTTTGGTCTCCAGGAGGTGACACGGCCAAGCCAAGAGTGGCTTGGCCGTGTCTCTTATTTTTTTTCTTGGGACACGGCCAAGCTTCTGGCCGTGTCCCTCACTGGCTTGTTTGATCCTTGAGAGACACGGCCGTGTCATGTGACACGGCCAGTGGCTTGGCCGTGTCCCTTGATGGTGTCAGTCTCTGCTTCTTTCCTTCCTTCTTTGCTTGCTCTCTTGTTCTTTGGCATGAATTGAGACACGGCCAAGCTTGCTGGCTGTGTCATGTGACACGGCCAGAGGCTTGGTCGTGTCACTGAGTGTATCCACTTCTGTTGCTCATTTTCCTTCTTTTCCTTCTCTTCTTTGTCTTGTTCTTAGATTTGCCCTTTG
Organism: Garcia nutans; assembly: GCA_947685225.1. Classification (NCBI taxonomy): domain Eukaryota; kingdom Viridiplantae; phylum Streptophyta; class Magnoliopsida; order Malpighiales; family Euphorbiaceae; genus Garcia; species Garcia nutans. Next base: position 38,638,429 of record CANTUV010000027.1, read on the forward strand.
AATGAGACACGGCCAGTGGCTTGGCCGTGTCTCTGAGTGTGTCTTCTTCTGCCTTGAATTTCTTTTGAGGGACATGGCCATGTCTTGCTTGGCTTGGCCATGTCTTGCTTGGTTCATGCTTTTCTTGCCTTGTTTTGATCTTCCGAGGATGTTTTTGCACTAAACCTAAAAACAACACCTTAAACATACTTAAAACAAAAATTAATCAAAACATTAACTAAAACACACATAAAATCATATTAAAAACTAGTACAAAAATGATCTAAACAATCATTAAATTCAAATTAGGTCTCTTCTCCTCCTCAATTTATGGAGTATGTTAAATTTTAATTTAAGTTTTAAGTTTCTTCCCCTTTGTATAACATCTCCCCCTTTGACAAAGGAAAAAAGGAAATTAAAGTAAGATAAGTCATGTAAAGAAAAGTATGAGCAGGGATTTTCGCCCCTACTCCTGATGGAATGGTTCTTGCAACTTCAAAATTTTTAGGCTCAGAGCCTTAGAGAACACAGGCCTAAATCCGGAGAAAATAGAGTCGCCACCTGGATGGACCAGGAAAATAGAAAGGGTTGGATGATTCAATTCCTAAGGAATTTTCAACTCTCTATTGGGTTTAAAAAGTTGGGTACGTATGGAGAAGGTGAGAAATGGCCCAGTACCCCCATAACGCCCGGTTCATTGGAACCGACCTCCTTTTCAAGTCTAAATATTATAAAATTCTTAAATATTATGTTATTATCCATATTATAGGCGATTCAAAATAAATAAAGAATTTTTATTGCATCAAAACAAATCAAAACACAATAATAAATAAACACTCATCCAAAGATGAAAATATATCTTTACAATGTCCCAATGTCCATAAAGAGAATGAAATAGGATACCCACCAAAAGGTGAAAACATGTCCTTTATAATAATCTCAAAATCTTTAAATGATAAACTAATTACATAATAAAAACCGAGGCACCCACAAAGTGAAAACGTGCCTTTTACAATTCAAAAAATTACATAAATATTCAATTAAGCAAATTAAATCATTCAAGCATGATAATTAAAATAAAACATCCATCATATAACAAATAGCAAACCAAATAAATAACCAAAACTGAAGCTTAAATAATTAAATAAATAAAATTAGGGTTTAAGGAATTATGTTTTGGAAACTAGGGTTTATGGTTTTAAATTGTTAGAATTAGGATTTGGACCTAAATTCGGGAATTGAGCCACTAGAATTAGGATTTTAGGTTTTGGGGTCTTGGTTTCGAAAATTATAGTTCAAGAATTTTAAGGCTCCTTGATTAGGATTTGGGAGATTTGGGTTTTGATATTTTGGGAACAAATTAGGGTTTTTTCAAATTAGAGTTTTAAGTTTACTAGATTAGGATTTTGATATTTTGGGTAGAATAATTTGGAGGTAGGGTTACTGGATGACAAGTTTTAAAAGAAATTAGGGTTTTAAATTATTATTTTAGAAAAACAGTGATTTGGGAAATAAATTAAGGTTTTGAAAAAATAATTAGGGTTTTGGGATTTAATGAAACAGTGTAAGGTTTTGAACAAAATTAGTTTAGGACTTTGAGTTTTAACAAAATAATTTATGGTTTTTGGGGTTATTTAGCCACTGGGATATTAGGGTTCAAGGGTTTAAAGGCTTCCTAGATGAGGGTTTAAGGATTTAATGAATTAGGGTTTTAAAGTTTACTGGATTAGAGTTTAAGGGTTTAATGAATTAAGGTTTTAGGGTTTACTGGATTTTAAGAAACAATAAGGGTTCTTGGGAAATTAGAAAACAATTAGGGTTTTTTGGGATTGAGCCAATGGTTTAAATCAAATCTTAAGCTATTGGTGAATGAATTGAATCTTGGTTTATAAAACATATAATTTAGATTTAACAATTTTATGCTACTGGAAAAATTAATGTCAAAACACATCAATGAAACATTTAAAAGAAAGCACGTTATGACTACTGTGAATACAAAAAAAATATTGGCTAAGAACAAACCTTCGTTGTTGGTTCCACCAAAACTGCTATTTGATTCTGGCTGAATAAAAGCCAAAGACAATGTGGCTGCCTTTGATGAATTTGATGGTTGATGAACGTTGTTGGTTGCTTACTCCTTGATTGTTGATTGCTGCTCCTTAATTCACAATTGTTGATCCCTTGTTTACCTTTTAAACTTGTATTTATAGGCAATTTAACACTAAACCTAATTCCAGTTGTTTAACAATGAATCCTAGTTTAAGTAGGAATCAAGCGGCCAAAACTAAAAGAAAAAACCTAGCCTCTTGTCGATTCGAAGTGCCAGGTCGACATGAGGCATGGCTCATGTCGACTTGGGCCTCTTCCAGGTTGACATGAGCCTTAGCTCCATGTCCCTGGGCTACCTCCGACTCGAATTAGTGTCGTATTTTTAAATTTTTAGACCGTAAACTCTTGATTTAGGGTTTTGCAATTGAATTTATGTCTTTTTAACCCGAACTGACTTATTTAAAAATCATAAACTAGGTTTAAATCTTTTAAAATCAGATTGAACTTATTTTGACATTCTTAAATTAGGATCGTACCAAATTAGGATCAAAATTAAGGGTCTACAGTTTGGCCCATGCTTGAACGATCTTAAATTGATTCAGAACATGAAAAGCAACATTAATTTTGACCAAGATGGGTTCTGGGCCCGTTTTGAGTTCTGGACTCAATATAGTTTGGGTTCTGGACCCGGTTCAAGTTCTAAACTCAAAAAAGACCTGGGTTCTAGACCCGAGGTGGTTTAGGTTCTGGACCTGGTTTGAATTATGAACTCAAAAAAGACTTGGGTTCTGGACCCGATGTGGCTTGGGTTCTGGACCCAGTTCGAATTTTGGAATCAAAAAAGACTTGGGTTTTGGACCCAAGATGGCTTGGGTTCTGGACCCGGTTCAAGTTTGGACTCAGAAAGACTTGGGTTCTAGACCTGGGTGAGTTTTGGACTCAAAAATAATTTGAGTTCTGGAGTTAAAAAATAATTTGAATTCTGGACTTGGGATGAATTATGGACTCAAAAATGATTTGTTGACCTTCTATTAGTTTGAGAGTTCTGGGTTTTTTATAGCCAATAAATTTTAGCTCTTCTAACCGATTGATATTTTATCATGGCTTTCTTCTAGCCACTTGCTCCATTCTTTAATGGATCGACTCTTGTTCTTCTAGTTGGACTGACCTTCTGTCATTTGGGAATTTTAGCTTTCTTCTAACCGGTTGTTCCATTCTTCAATGGATTATGGGTCTTCACCCTCAAAATGAATCTTCATCCTTGGATATTGGATCTTCATCCTTGGTCATTGGGTCTTTACCCTTTGGAATGGATCTTTATTTTTAGACCTTGGATCTTCATCCTTGGTCATTGGAACTTCACCCTTTGGAGATCAGGTCTTTACCCTTCAAAATGGATCTTCATCCTTAGACCTTGGATCTTCATTCTTGGTCATTCGGTCTTCACCCTTTGGAGATTGGGTCTTTACTCTTCAAAATGGATCTTCATCCTTTAGACATCGAGCCTTCACTCTTCAAAATGAATCTTCATCCTTAGACATTGGATCTTTATCCATGGTCATTGGGTCTTCACCCTTTGGAGATCGGGTCTTCAACCTTAAAAATGGATCTTCATCCTTGGATATCTGGTCTTCACCCTTCAAAATAGATTTTTATCCTTGGACATCTAGTCTTCACCCTTCAAAATGGATCTTTATCCTTGGATATCGAGTCTTCACCCTTTAAAATGGATCTTCATCCTTAGACATCAAGTCTTACCCTTCAAAATGGATTTTTATCCTTAGCATCAAGTCTTCACCCTTCAAAATGGATTTTCATCCTTGGCATCGGCTCTTCACCCGTTAAAATGGATCTTCATCCTTTGAACATTGTCCTATATTGGCTTCAGCTCTTCTAGCTAGACTAATCTTTTATCTTTTGCATCTTCATTCTTTTGATATTCTTACTTTCTTCTTGTTTTGCTCTTTTTGTTTTTTTTTTTTTGCAAAAAATTCAGCTATGTTTTAGCTGGTCCTCATATCCTCTCTTTGCCCCCTGAGTAGGAAAATATTGAAAGTGAGTCTGCAAATATTTTGTAAATGCATAAACTCAAAAAAATTGAAAGGAGAAACTTTGCCCCCTGTGTAGGCTCAAACCAATGATTTTTTCTGTGCGGGATTTGGTTAATGTTTGTGTATTATTTGGTTCTTTGCATAAGCATGCATCTTCATTCATGCAAGGTGTCTGGATCTTCCTCAAGCAATTATGGCTCATGATTCCATATCTACTTCATGTTTGCTTCATAGAGTATCTATTGTTCACTTTGATAAAGAATAGAAAATACAATATAACAAAATGCATTATGATATGCTCATGTATGCATGATATGCATAAATAATACTTATAGTGGCTCCATTGACTCACAAATCGAGATGATCAGCTGAAGTGTTCTCATTAGTTCCTTCTAGATGCTCGTTCAGGTCTTACATTGGAATGACAAATGGCTTCGCTTTTATGGCTTTTATCTTTAAGATGTTGAAAATATGAGTAGTGGAGGCCGCAAGCAGCATAGATACATCCATTTCAAATTGACAAAAAGCTTTAATATCAAAGTTTGGAGGTAAATGATTCGGCAAGGGTCGAGGAGCCAATGGCTGTAATAGTCCCTTCTTTTGTAGCTTTTTGAAAACCCAAGACAAAGGTTTTTCTAGATCTGAAAACTGTCTTCTATTTCTTTGACCAGTTGTATCAACTTCTTTATGTGTACTTTGATTTTCAGACTGATAATTTCATTTTGCAGAAAAATGGTTCTTCTCTCTTTCTCACTCTTCTATTTGCAATCCAGCTTGGAGAAGATCTTTGAAATCCCTTATAAGGGTGTGAGATAGCCTTTTATGAATATTGGTCAAGACGCCTCTGACTATCATCCTAATCTGGTCAGACTCATCAGGCCTCCTTTTGAGAAGTGCAATATTATTTCTCCATCTCTTCACATAATCAACAAAGCTTTCATTTTATTTTTGCCCGATTGTGTCCACTTCCATCAAGGCTACTTCCAATTTGATATTTTACCTATATTGTTGAATGAAGGCTTTGTACAAAATGTTCCAATCTTTTTGGGTGCTTTTCTCTAAGGTGTTGAACCAGCTCTGCACAACAGGATCCAATGAGAGTATGAAATACCTTAGAGTTTGAGTCTTAGTAGCTCTGGCAGACTGTATGGCAGTGATGTATTGCTTAACATGCAAGTGAGGATTTTCTGTATCGTTGTACCTAGCGAAGGAATGCATCTTGAACTTATAAGAAACTTCTTCATATTTCTCAAATAGGTTGTCCACTTTGGACAGCTCTTTGGCCTTTAACTTCTTCTCAAACTTTTTCTCTAAATCAGCAATTAGTTTCTCAACATCAGAAGTTTCGGTCTTTTTAACAGTTGATTTCTCCACAGTCTTCAGCTTCTTCTTATCTTGAGGAGCTTGAAAGTATTGAGCCCAGCAGTCATCATCGTCCATAAGCATCTTGTCATGATCGAAGGCTACTTCACCAACCTTAGCCTTTCCCTTGTCAGTCTGCTTCTTGGTGCTAACAGATACGTTAGTAGTATTCCCAAATATTGCATCCATTTGGCTTTTCATGGTCTCATCCAGGACCTCCTTTAGTTCTTCTATCTTGGAGTTGATTGCATCATCCACCATCTTTTGAATCTGTTCAGGTTCCATTGCTTTTGATGTGAAATTGATCAAATTCTCACTAAACTCTAAGTCACTAACGTAGGTCGGATTGTCGTAAGCTTTTGAACTACTGTACTCTAGAGTTGTGAGCCAGAAAAGATTAATGACATGAGATGCAATGCATGGATGCATGGATGCACAAAAGATAATCAAACAAAAAAATAAACCAAAAGAGTAGGAACAACCCTTCCAACCTTATAACTTTCATACATGAATGGTGAGTCTCTTTATCTAGGTATACGTCAATAAAATATCAACATGAGATATCTTATTTTTGAAAATTTTACTTGGACGATTAACCAGTAGCAATATTTTTAAATTAGAAGTCAGTCTATGATAACTCTCATTAATTAAGTCTTAATCCATTGGTCTAGCAAAATATAGCTTTTATGCTATATTAGATTAAAACTAAATTAAAATGTTTATCATAAATAGATTTTTCATTTTGGAAAAGCAACTATTGATTCATGCTACAAACAAGCCCATGATTAACAAAGCTTGGCATGAACTAGGCCTACAATTAATTTTAAGTATCCATAATTAACCTAACTAGTTGTAATCTCATTTGAAAAAAAATATTTTAAAGTATAAAAATAGTTTTGTTTCAAAGCTCATAGTAAAAAGGTTTGTTTAAAAATGAATTTTGTGCTTTGTATTTAGGCCACGAGGTGAAAGAATCATTGACCCATCTCGAAAAAAGATTTTATGTCCAAAGACCATCTTAAAAAATTTTAAAAATAGTTTTAGTCTTTTGGGCTTAAAAATTATTTTGGGCTTTTGAAAATTATTTTGGGCTTACAATATTATTAGGTCATACTAGAAAAAAAGGATAAACCAAATAGGTCATGGTTCAAACTAAGTTATATCAATCATAGTCAAACAACAAGTATTTGGTTATAAACCTAAAGAAAGTAACTAGGCCAACTATATGGATTTTAGTCTTTGGGTTGAAAAGTTTAAGCTCTCATAGCAAGTATATACTCAAAGGTACAAGGCTATGAGTGGTTATGTCATGCCCGGTCTCCATACCTTGAGTGAAAATATGTTATCACTTACATAACACAACACGGGTAACACGAGCATCCTAACTCATGCACACTAATGCAATCTAAATGATGCAATAAATATTATCATAATAAAAAAAGAATAAAATAATATAAAGACCAATGAAATCAATTTCTCTTATCCCCAGTGGAGTCGCCACTGTGAGCAGAAATTTTTGCCCTCACTCTCGGTGGAATGGTTCTTGTGACTTCTGCACTGTTAGGCTCAGGGCCTTAGAGAATATAGACCTAAACCCGGAAAAAATGGAGTCACCATCCGGAAGGGCCAGGAAAATAGAAATAGGTGGATGACACGATTCCTAAGAAATTTTCAACCCCCTATTGGGTTTGAAAAGTTGTGTACGTATGAAAAAGGTAAGAAATGACCCAGCATCCCATAACGCCCGATTTATTAGAACCGGCCCCCTTTTCAGGTCTAATATTATAAAATTCTTAAATATTATGTTATTATCTTTGGATGGGTGCCTATTTATTATTGTGTTTTAATCATATAACAAATAGCAACCCAAATAAATAACCAAAACTAAAATTTAAATCATTAAACAAATAAAATTAGGGTTTAAGGAATTATGGTTTGGAAACTAGGGTTTATGGTTTTAAATTGTTGAAATTAGGGTTTGGACCTAAATTTGAGAATTTAGCCACTGGAATTAGGGTTTTAGGTTTTGGGAATTATAGTTTAAGAATTTTAAGGCTCCTTGATTAGGGTTTTGGAGAATTGGGTTTTGATATTTTGGGAACAAATTAGGATTTTCTCGGATTAGTATTTTAAGTTTACTAGATTAGGATTTTGGTGTTTTGGGTAGAATAATTTGGAGGTAGAGTTACTGGATGACAAGTTTTAAAAGAAATTAAGGTTTTAATTTATTATTTAAGAAAAATAATGATTTGGGAAAATAAATTAAGGTTTTAGAAAAAGAATTATGGTTTTGGGATTTAGTGAAATAGTGTAAGGCTTTGGACAAAAATAATTTAGGGCTTTGAGTTTAAACAAAATAATTTAGGGTGTTTGGGGCTATTTAGCCACTGGGATATTAGGGTTTTGTGAGCTTATAAAGATATGTACAAACTCTTGATAAATGTGGTATAATTAAATTATATTTGGGCTTAACACATTTTGGTTGAAAATGTGTTAATCTACTTGATGTATTAAACATGCATAAATATTGTGCTATGACATGTATAATGTTATATATGCATTAAAGGCATTGTAAAAAGCCATTGTTAATGGCTAAAGTGCATAAAATATGATTTATATGTGAATTATGTGAAAATACCCAAAATATTTGGGTAATGTGCTTTAATGTAAAATGTGATACATTGTGATGATATATTGAGAAATGATGAAATGAAATGATATGACATTGAAATGAATGAGATAAATGAGGAAATGAGGAAATGTGTCTAATTGATAATGAGAAATGAAGCAATGTGCCTAGTTGATTATAGAAAAATGTGAAAGAAATTGATTATGAAAAATATGAAATAATTGTGTGTCTAGTATGTTATTCAATTTCTAGAGTTTTATGTTTGGCGGCATGCCTATGAGGTTATCTTCATCATTTGCTTTCGGGGCTAGCTTTGAGCAATTACTTGATTTGTCTTCGGAGCTAGACGTTTGGTGTCACTGTGATATGATTTGCCTTCAGGGCTAGCTTTTGAGCATTACTATGATTTATCTTTGGGGCTAAACACATGGTGTCAATATAGACCAGAACAGCAACTCTGGAATTTGAATAGCATATTAAATCTTTTGGGCCCATGCTTGTGTTTGTTTTTATGTGAATTGTAAAATGATTGAAAAATATATTTAAAATGAAATGGTATGTCACACAGTGACATGATATACATAAGCATTATGCATTGACATTGCATATAAGTTTTACTGTTATCAAAGTTTATACCGCTAGACTTTTGGCTTAGAGCGATTGTAACTCATCGCGCAGGTGACAGGGGCAATGCAGTAGAGCCGGAGAGTTCTTCTAGATCAGGTCAGGTCTTGATTTGAGGTTTTGCTAGTAGAGTTGATTTTTGGGCATTAAGATCAGAGACACTGCTAGCATATATATATTTTATATTATCGTACATTTTGACATTATGTATATTATATTATGTTTTGATGTATATATATTGTAAATTATAAAGAATGGGTTAAAAAATTTAATAATGTGGGTTTATATGTACTTTGATGAATATATATATATATGTATAAATATTTTGAGAAACTTGGAGAAATTGAGGAGTATGGCTGAAATGTATGTTTGGTTTTTATTGGGAGTTTTTTTCCTTTCCAGGTTGTGGTATGTTAAAATTTGAAAATGTACAAATTACCGACAAAATTCTGGCAAATTGTTTTCAGAGATTTTAATGAAAAATGCCTATTTTGGATCCTATGATTTATAATAAATATTTTTTATTATTTAAATATACATTTTAAAGTAATTAAGATTTTAAATTGAAAAGGTAAAAATTTTTATTAAACCGGGTCGTGATATTTTTATACTGTATATACATATTGTATATATACTGAGTGTATATATTATATGTATATATAATATAAAGGTGTTACAGTTTAATCATACTAACATTTGTCTTATTCCAAAGGTGATCATTTTGAGAGTTATATCGGAATATAGGACCATTAGTATCTCTAATGTCATTTGAAAAATAGAAAAAAAATGTTTCCTAACAAATTGAAGAAAATTTTATGGGAGGTGATTGATGACGTTCAATGTGCCTTCGCGCTCAGTAGATTAATCACATATAATATCTTAATAGGTTTTGAGGTTTTTCATCATATGCAAATCAGTAGGACTAATAGCCGGAAACTTCTCAATCTAAAATTAGATATGGCCAAGGCTCATGATAGAGTCTAGTAGAGTTTTTTGCATAACGAATGTTTAAAAATATACACTATTATTTTTAATTTTTTATAAGAATGGGAGAAATATTGATTTTATTACACCACAATGGTACTTTTGATTATGATTATTGTGAATATATTAAATGGAAAAATGAATTTATGGGTTTAAACGAAATAGTTGGTTATAATAGTCTAAAAGAGTTTGTTTGCCAATCATTGAATATTATGATGGAGTAAAATTTGGGTTAAGTATTATTCTGTGAATATTTGCATAGCGATGAAGCAGCCTTTTTATGATATTATGGATGACAGGTCATTTGTTATATTCACCAATATGCCTCGTGATAGTTATGTACAACATCCTATAATAGTTACCATGTGCCCAGTAGCACATAATATCAACAATACTAAATCTAGCCAAGGAGTAACAAGCCTGCTGAGCTAAAAACAAAGGCATCTGAAAATGATTTAACATGCCTCAAATCTGCATCAGAATACAAAGTTAAATTTAAAGGAATTTCTATTATAGAAGCATCAGAAGATATTGATCCAGTCACTAACTATGAGGATCATGAATATGAATGTAGTTTAGACATGTTCCCCCATGAGTATGATGACATAAAGGATTCAAGTTTAGCATATTCCAGTGATAAAAATTTGACAAATGCTCGGGTATTGAATTCTAATCAATGTAGATAAAGTATAAAACTTAATGCGTTTGTTAATGAAGATGAGGGTACATATTTATTTGAATCAAGGATTGATAGTCAAGTGGTGCATGGGGATAGTTCAATAACAAAATCAATCGAAGAGCTTTAAATATTTAATTCAAAGAATGATTTAAAGATTACCATGTTTATTATTGTAATGAGGCAAGGGTTTCAGTTTAAAGTATTCAAGTCAAATCCTGAATTCATTATTTACCGTTGCATTGATAAGAGTTGTTTATAGAGATTGAGGATAAAAGGCTTCCAGATTGTGATCATTGAATGGTCATTAAATATGTGAATGAACACACTATCCGACTAATCTTGTTCATAAAAGACATAGGCAAGCAAATAGCTAGGTGGTCGGCAAATGTGTTAAGAAGAGATTGATAAATCCTAGAAATGTTTTCAAACCCAAAGATGTGATGGATGATATGAAGAGAGAATTTAGGGTGGATGTTAGTTATACACTTGCTTAGAGGGGAAGAGAGTATTCTTACAAGAACCTGAGATTAGAAACTCTGGAACAATCTTATGGATTACTACCTAGATATGTATATGTGCTAACACATGCTAACCCATACATAATTCCTAATGTCTATCATACCCCTAGCGACCATTTTCTCTATCTTTTCGTTTCTTTTGATGCTTCAATCAAAGGGTTTCTTAAATGTTGACCAGTTATTACAATTAATGCAACCCACTTAAAGTCTAAGCATCGAGGTGTGTTATTTACGATTGCGTGTCATGATGCCAATTAACATATATTTCTATTGGCTTTTGGGGTTGTTGATTTAGAAAATGATGCATTATGGAAATATTTTCTAGCAAAGTTGAAGGAAGCTTTTGTTGAAAGGGATGACCTTATTATTATCTCAACAAGCATTGTAGTATCATTCAGGCAGTGTCTACAATTTTTCCAAATGCATTCCATGGCTTTTTCATATACCACCTTTTGAACAACCTGAAGAGCAAATACAAGGTAAGAACAAAAGATTTAGAAAAGCATTACTTTGTGATAGCGAAGGAATATAGAATAAAAGAATTTCATGAACTCATTATTTCACTGGGAAGATATATCCTAGGTGCGATAAAATTCTTGTAGGGGATTGGGTTGGAAAGGTGGACGCGTGCTTATGCCACTGGCTGGAGGTACAATTTCATGACAACCAACATTTTAGAATTAATGAATGTTGCACCGGTGAAGCTAGGGAGTTGTTGATAACTCCATTAATTAATGAAATCAGATTCATCTATCAAAGATGGTTCTATCAATGCCAGCTTAAAGCAGATGAGTGCAGAATTAAGATGTCAATTGATATTGAAAAAAAATTATTCAAGCAAATGCAGCAAGCATAAAAAATGAATGCAAGTATTTCTCACTCTTTAATTAACATGTATACCCAATAGTTGAGTTACTAGCAAATTACAATACCATATAGGTAATGCTTGCAAATGGAGATAAATATGATGTGCTCATTATAGACAAGAATTATTGTGTGGACTTATTGGGTAGGACATGCAGCTATAAAAAGTTTTAGTTAGATCAATTTTTGTGAGAACATGTGTTGGCAGCTTTGAGAAGCAGTAATGAAATCAAATATTATGTTTATGATTTATGCTCACCATACTACACGAAGGAATATTGATATGAATCATACAAAGGCATCATAAATCCTATACCATATATTCAAGAATGGTCATTACATGAACATATATCAAGTATTAAGGTAAAACCTCCGGATGTGTGAACGTCGGCAAGCTGGCCTAGGAAACCCAGGATTCCTTCTCTTGGTGATGATACACGTCGAAAATGTAGTCATTGTCAACAATGAGGACATAATAAAAAGATATGTCAAAATCTTGTTCCTTTGTCAAGGTGTTGAGTATTTTTTTCTTATTTTTCAATTTATCTAGAATTGATCATTAACATGTTGTATAATTTGTAGACATATGTACGATTATTTTAATATGGATGTATAAATTGCTATTTGGAGGGATTATTTTAAAGATACAAAATTTTTAAATTATTGAATTGCTGTTTTAAATAAATTATCGTTAGTAATTTAAAAATTATGTTGTAATTTATAGACTGTTAAACAGACGAAGATATCCTACTAAACTTTTATTAGTTTTCAATTAGCATTGATATTTTTTGAAATGATGTCGTGAAATTTATAATAAATTGTTATTAATTACCAAATGATGTTGTAATTTATAAAAGTGCAATGTTAAACAGATAAAGATGTTCTACTAAATGTTTGTTAGTTTTCAATTAGCATTGATATTTTTTGAAATGATATTGTAAATTTAGAACATTGCTCAAAGAATTTGTCTAAACAAAGTCATACATAAATTAAAACAACTAACAAAATAGATAACATCTATTTTTAAAAATTATAGATGCTTTAATTATTTACACATATCAACTATACTCTCTTTATTAATAAGTAACCCGATTTCATGAAGGGATAATTTGAAACTTTAAATTAAATCCTTACACTATTACTGCAACTACGTTTATAACTTCTAATTAAGATTCGTGCTTCTAATGACAATAGTTTATTAATTAGGAAAAACACTCCCCTCAAACCGGTGCATTATATATATATATATATATATATATATATAGAAGCATAATTGACTATGTAGAATGCAAATTACCATTAGTAACTTAAATTTGATATTGTAAATCAGGGAAGTACAATGTCAATTATTTATGCATGCCATATTTACTTGTCATCTGAAAATTTTAATTGATTAAAAATCATTATAATTATGCTTTTATGGATGAATTGTTGGGGTGTCAATCCAAAGTCCTACATTGGAAAAGCTAAGAGACAATTGAGTAGTATATAAGCATCCATACCCACTTCATAGTATGAGGCCTTTTGGGGAGTAACCCAAGAATAAAATCGTGCAGGCTTGGCCCAAAGTGAACAATATCATACTATGTGGAGTGGATGGTGCGGGTTTGGGGGTGCAACAATTGGTATCAGAGCCCGGTAATGGATCCCGCAGGTGATCCGTCTTCGGTGTGCCTTATGTCGAAAGTCTTCCTGATATTGTGGTGGTCAGGCGGTGTGTCCCGTGGGTGAATAACGACTGTACAAGATAATTAAGACGGATTAGTATATGAATTATCGCTCAAGGGGAGGCCATGTGATGCGTTGTCCGTGATGTGTGGTCCTTGGCTTGAGGGGGGAATTGTTGGGGTGTCAATCCAAAGTCCCACATTGAAAAAGTCAAGAGACAATTGAGTAGTATATAAGCATCCATATCCACTCCATAGTATGAGGCTTTTTGAGGAGTAACCCAAGAATAAAATCGTGCAGGCTTGGTCCAAAGCGAACAATATCATACTATGTGGAGTGGATGGTGCGGGCTTGGGAGTCCAACATGAATGTGCATCTGTAACCTGTTTTTTCATATTCATACTTATGAAAATACTTTCACACTTAATGTAGTTATAATTTTTTATTATAATAAAATGTAAAAAAATGGCTATTTCAATTTGGACATTAAAGTTTTTTTTTTATCTATTTACGGTCTTTTTATATCAAAAAGGAAGTAAATTGGACCGTCACTTAAAAGAAATTAAATTTTTTTACTTATTTTTCATGGCATGATATTATGTGAGATCCACTATTTAGATAATTTAAATAAAAAATTAAATACGACTCTAAAATATTTTTCAGAACTCGAATTGAATCTCAAAATTTTTATAGAAAATTATTCTAAAAATATATATATGTGATATTATTTGCAATATTATTAAATTAATATAAATATTATGATTACCAACCACAATATTTAATAATAAAATGAGAAAATTTAAAATAAATAAATAAAATGTAACAAATTTTTTTTCTCATTAAAAAGATAAAAATTTTTGAAAGAGAAAATAAATAAAATGTACAAGATTTATTTAATTATTTATTCATTTATTTATTTTTTATAATATCTTTTCAAATTTTGTCAAATAAATAATTATTTATCTTTTAATTTATTCACATTAATATGTGGAAAACAAATATATTTTTAAATTAGGCCTATCACCTTAAAAAATCTCTTAAAATACACGTTTCTTAGTTTAAGTCCATCTTTCTCTTTTTGTCATTTGGTGTAATAAGTTAACAATTTACTTCAAATTTATTCCGGTTTAGCTTTGAAAAATTTCCGAACATGTGGCAGACTCAGCATGATTGGCTTTGTTTTTCAAAACTCATCGTTTTAATAATACAAAATCTAAATAAAACTGATTTCAAAAAAAAAAAATGAATAAAACTCAAATAAAACTTTGTGTTTTTTAACAAAACACAATTTGGATATACAAAGCCAAGAAAATTTATTCTTATTCTACACAGTCTCCATCATCATCATCGCAACAACAAGCTCTGTAATTGGCTTTAACTTCTAACCATGGAATCAATTAACGTCCTCAATGGCCATGGCAAAGTAAATTCCAATCTTGAAAGTCTCATCCCAAACCGTTCAAGAACCAATCGGAACAATAACGACAGCTCCGATGAAGAATTTGATGTATTTGGTGTTGGCGGCTTTGGCGAATTGATCAGCAATGGATCATCTGGCGATGGACATGCATGAAATCACTGGCTTCGTGATGGACATGCATGAAATCACTGGCTTCTTGTTCTTGTTCAGGGCAGAAATTGTCTGCTAAGACTTTCATGTCAATACAAGGGTACAAATTAGAAGAAGTTGCAGAAATGGCTTCTGGGTTTCCACTTCTGGGTATAGCGATTTTGCAGAAGACCATTTTTTTATTATTTGCTCAAGGTTAGATTTTTTATTAAAACTCCTTTTTTAATTGAAAGAACTGTGCAAAGAACAGAAATTTTTTAGGAAACAATTTGAAAAGTTCAAATAGTTTGATAAAATTATAAATTTTATATTTTAAAAAAATCAACTTATAAGATACCTCTTCCTATTCTAGTGACTTGCCGCAATCAAGAAAAATAACTTGAAATCTTTCTTAAAACATAAAACGATTGAGCAAAATTGCAAACCAAATAATTTCTAAAATTTTCTTTCCAAGAACTTCTTATTAATTAGTGTAATTGCCCCATACCAAACATTCTCATAATAAATAAAAAGTAAGAAAACATAATGATTGGAAATCAGAGAAACTTTTATTTATAAATGAAGCATATATAATTGTACATTGTTAGAGAATCACCATGTTTACAAATTTATTTTTATAGTGAAAGAAAGTGATTTTCAGATGGGAATATTATTAAATTCCAATAATACCAATTTCTTCCCCTAATTAAAAGACTTGAAGCTAATTAATTTAGATACAAATTCATCAATATTTCTATCAGAAGTTCCACCTTCACTAATAGCCTCAATAGCTAAATTCCTCCATTTTTCACCATTCTTTTTCAACTCTTTACCCTTCTTTCCTTCCATTACTTCTCTAATACAAAACTCAACTTCTTCTCTTGTCACAATGCCATTCTCATTAACTTTAACTCTAATTCCCACCTTCCAAACATCCTCAACTAATTTTGCATTTATTGGTTGATCAGTCCATTGAGGCATTGCAACCATTGGAACACCTAAACTCAAAGCTTCAATAGTTGAATTCCAACCACAATGGGTAAAAAAACACCCAGTAGCCTCATTTTCAAGTATTTTTACTTGTGGACTCCAATTCACAATCAACCCTTTATCACCCAAATCTTCCAAAACATCTTTTGGTAATTTTGCTTGTTCAGAAGCCCTAACCACCCACAAGAAGTTATAATTGCTTCTTTTTAAACCCCCTGCAAGTTCTTCCATTTGCTTGTCACTTAGATTGGCTATGCTACCAAAGGCCATGTATACAACTGATCTTGCTGGTTTAGTACTAATCCAATTGAGGCAAATGGATGCATCTAATTCAAAGAGATCAAGGCCATAGTCATCATCCTTCTCAATCCTCTTGTCCAAGTAAGTTGATGGAATTGTTGGCCCAATTGTTAAAACAGGACAAACTTTTGACATTTCATCCACGACCTGTTGCATTCATGTTTTATGTCAAATCATGTAATAAAGCCAGAGAATCATCATCAATCATTTTTGTCCTTCCTCATCATAAAACAATTGTAATGTGAGTTTAAAGCCACATACATGAATAGGTGATTTTCTCATCGCTAATATTTTGGGCGGATATTTTTTGGAATCTCTAAGGTTCAAATCACACTATATAAATTGAAATATTATTAATAGCCAAAAAAAATAAGGAACATATATTCTTTTCCTATCTTAGCCATATATACACGTATTTTAATACAATCATTCAATTATCTTAACTTCTTCCTGTTGCTTACGAAATTTCTTATACCAGTTAGACTAATTTACGTGTGAGTTTTACTCATTTCTTTGTACCCAAAAAGAAATTACTAATCATATTTTAATATTCCACTTACAACTAAATTAATTAATAATTTGTATATGCTGGTAGTAACTATTTCCATATAGAAACAACAATAATTAAAAATAATAAGTTCTAATCTTATTATTTGGATTAAGATAATAATCAACTATGTGCCAATTTTTCTTTTAAAAAAAAACAAGGACTTACTTCTCTCTCCAGTTTGTAGAATGTGTTGATGAGGATAAAATCAAGTTTTTCGGTATTCAAGAACTGATTGAATAGCATAGCATGGTAAGCTGGATATGTATCGGGCACATCAAAAGGCGAAGGCAAATCCTGAAGCTCCAGCAATGGCAACCCTGGAATTGAAACAGGGGTTGAAGTAACAGGAACTGACAATAACTTATGACGAACATGATAGTAAATAAAATCAATTGCACAAGGTTGAGTAAAAAACGCTGCAGCAAAAAGGCCATGCTCTTTAGCTACATCTAAGGCCCATGGCAAAAATGGTTCATATATTATACAATCAACTGGATTGGGTGAATTTTTGTATTTCTTGATTAACTCAGCCAGGGTTCTTGAACCCTCTGTTTTAAGCCTGGTGAGATACTCGTCGGGCCCAGTGGATTGCTCGAAGCCATTTTCGTCGAAACCATCAGATATAACATCAAGCTGAACTGAGTCAATACAAGAACCGAAGTTCATAGACTTTGCTATGAAAACTGAAGTTAGCAAAGTGGGTTTAATGCCTTTAGAAACGAGGCGTCTAGAGAAATGAAGCATAGGGTTTATGTGGCCTTGGCCTGGGTATGGAAGTAACAGAGCATGGGCTTTGTATGAATTCTCCATTGGATTTCTGTAGCTAAGTTAGTGTTGGTCTGCTCTGGTTCTTGTAGAAGAACTTGAGAAGATTATATATTTGCAAGAAATGGGCAGAAGCAGAGGCAGAGGCAGAGACGGAATGGCTATAAACAAGTCAAATTTGATGTGCTCTAGGGGCTAATTTGAAGCCAATGTGCGTTTGCTAATGTCCAAATATCTTGAAGATAACCTTAATATTGACATCTCTGACTTGGGCTATAGCTATTGATTGAATTGTTAGTTAAGATTTAAAAATAATAATAATTGATTTTTAATTTAATTTTTTTTAAAATTATAATATATCTTATTTCAATTTTCAATATCTGTCATCATAGAAATTATTTAAAAACTATAGTGATTTAATTTTATAATAATTTATGTAATCCGTTGTGCATGCACATATAATAAAAGATTTATATATTTTTGGCATATTGGAAATTTTTAAATATAATGAAAGTGTCAAGAATTTGAATTCTTTGCTATGTTATAAAGTGGGAAGTTGGCACAAGCAATTGCCGTTTTTCCTTTATTATTAATTAATAACTGAGGCTGAGAGGTTATTTTGCCTCTGTTCTGCTGTGCTTTTTTCCACCTACTCCAAATCAATTAAAAATGCTAATTCTAGTCTGTAACCCTCCTTTCTAAGGACTGTGTACTGTTTTGTTTGGTTTAATGCTAATTCTAGTTTACTGATAAAAAAAATCAATTAAAAATGAAAAATTTTACTCCATAAATTATATTTATATTTTTGTTCAAATTATATTTATTTTTCAGTGAGCCAACAACTTACAAAATCTTCAATACTTCTGAGTTTTGACTTGACAGTCATCTTTAGCAACAGATCTTAACCACAGCCAATTTTATAAGAAATCATTTCGCTTGGCTATATTGAGGATTCGGTTCGCAAATCAAAATTTTAACTAATCAAAATTTTTAAAATAATAATTAAATCAAAAGTAATAAATATAATAGAATTAAGTCGAATTTAATATTTTTAGTTTGATTGTCAAAAATAACTAATTAAATTGATCAAATAATATTAATTTATAATTTAAATATTATTATTTTATATATATTACTTAATATATAAAATAAAAATAAAATTTATTATTAAAAACAATAAATTTTAAATATGAATAATAAAAATTTTATAATAGATATTAGTATATTATTTCTAAAATTATATTAAATTTAGTAAACAAAAAATTTGATATTTCGTTTATTAATTTTATGTATTCAAATTAAAAATAAAAAATTAAAATTTGATAATTTTCTAAATTAAAAAATTAAATCAAATTAAAAACAGTTCACTTCTTATTAAAATAATTAAATATTATCTATTCAATTCTTTTTTTTTTTGAGAAAATGACATTATCCATTATATTTTTATAAATTTTTATTTTTTATATAAAAATATTTTAGTTATTTTATTATAAACTGTATAAAATTTATAAGCTGATTATAAACTGTGTAAAATTTATAAACTCATTATAAACTCATTGTAAAATTTATACTCATTGTAAACTAATAAAAATCTGATATTTTTATAAATATTTTATAAATTTTGATATTTTGATAAATATTTTATAATATGATAAATTTAAAATTATTTTTAATTATTTTTTATATTTTTATCAAAGACCTTTTTTTTTATTAAAACTGAATAATGCATAGTAGCAGAGGAAATCACGCTGTGCATAATTTTCCGTGGTGCGGTTTCATATTTTAACATTCCTACTCTTAACAAATACACCACTGGACCAACAGCAAGCAAATATGAAGATGCCATTACATAAAAATCTATGAAGCACTAACAAGTAACTCTTATCAATATGGATATTTCAATCGAAAATAAAAATAAAAAGAGGCTAAAAGAGGCTGCAATGGAGAAGGAAAAGTAGAAGCAACGTATTTAAAGGGAAAAAAAAGCGTAAAAAATGAATAGAAAGAGGAAGTGGAAGAAGAAAATGCAAAAGGAAATGCTATTATTTTTTTACGAACAAAACATAAGACAAGATAAAAAATGAAAATTGATGAGTTAAAAATGAAAAAAAAAATCAATAATAATAAAATTAAAAATAAAAGTTAAAATAATATATGATAAAATTTTCTCTGAATTTTTTGTTAAGTTAATAAAAGAAATGAGTTTTGACAAAAATATCAAAAAAAAATAAAAATTTGCAGTTCAAATTAACAAAAATTTATAATTAGTTTATCAAAATATTATATTTATATAATTTATTATAAGTTTATTATACGCTTATTATAAATTTATAAATTTATATAGTTTATCATAAATTTATTATATAGTGACTAAAATACTCTTCATAAAAAAAATTATAAAAAATGGTAGAGTGTTTTATTATTTCTAAAAAAATATATTATCACTCTTTAGCCCAATCTACAATACAATTGAGGCCTAAATCAACGACCCAATATCCACACTTTTTTTTTTGGGTCTAGTAGAAGTCTATAGGCCAGTGAGCCTTGGCTTCAGAATAAATAAAGTGATCATTATTTATTGCCAATGACTCGTTCTATATGTGTTTGAATTAGGAGACCTTAACTAGCTTTTAAATTATAAAAATATTTAAAATTTTATTTTTTATTATATTTAATATAATTTTTTGTCAATAATTTTTAATTCAATTAAAACTTTTTTTACATAGTACTTGAAGTTTTAAGTTTAAATAATAAATTGAGTTAGGAAATACAACCTGTCTATATGAAAATTTGTTACTAATTATTAGTTTTTCTTTTTGAGAATGACAAATTATCTTTTTTAAAATTATTTATTAAATTGCAAAAATCTATTAAGACTCCAAAAAATAAAAAAAAAAATTATCATTTCTTTATATTATATATGACCTACGTAAATCAATTACTTTTTATAAGTAGTGGAAAAAAATTTAAAACAAGTAATTTGAGGAAAGAGATGGACCAATTAATCCAATCCAAAACTTCTTTTTCAATGCAAATCTCGGTTTCCAGCCATCTCTCAAACATAGAAAAATTTTGGGCTTTTAACAAAAATACAAGAAAAATTAAAAATAATTTTAAATTTATTATATTTATAAAATATTTATCAAAATATCAAAATTTATAAAATATTTATCAAAATACCAGATTTTTATTAGTTTACAAAGGATTTACAATAAATTTATCATGAGTTTATAAATTTTACATAGTTTATAATGAATTTATAATAAAATGATTAAAATATTTCTGATAAAAAAATTTTGAAAGGTGTCATTTTTCCAAAAATTTTGCTAAATTAATTGCCAAAAGTCTCTTGTGATAATTGCGATCTCTATCTTATCTCATATCCAATAATTTTCTTTTCAAGTATTATTACATTTTTTATATTTTTATTAATATACCTAATGTGTATATATATTTTTCTAATATGATTACAATATTGAAAATCACTAAAGTATTTTTCCAAAGTTTACAACATAGTATATTAAAAATATTAATATTTTTAACTTGTATTACTATTTCCATCTCATTTGAAATGATGAATTATAAATATAAAGTTCGTCTATAAATAAATTTTTATATTCAATTTAATTTCATATTATGTGGAACAAATTTATAATTGAATTATTTTTTCTTATATCTTAAAATATTCTAAATATAATTAATATAATTAAAAAAAACAACTAAAGATTATAAGGTTATTTTGTTAGTTTTCTATAATGTACTTGAAATTTTCACTAATTTTAATGAATTTTGGTTTAGTTATATTTACTTTTTATGAAATTAAAATTGTAACATTGAAATAAGATGTGCTAATACATTTATTTTAGAGCATTTATCACTTCTAATGATTTAGCCTGTTAAGATTCAAAATTTGTTTTCTAATTTTGAAAATCTTATTGGTTTCCCTTTAACCAATAAAATGTTTTTTTATTGACTAATGAGTAGAAAAAGTATGCAATTAATTAATTGAATTGGCTAAATTAAAAAAAAAAAGAAAAAAATCACAATAATAACCTATATTACTATGTTCTAGATAAAGTTTATATTGATCTTAAAAATTAATTAAAATGGCATCAATTTGATTAAAAAAAGTATACTTATCATTTTGTAGAATTAAAAATAAATTGACGAGGGTACATGATAAAAATTGAATTTCCAATTAATTAGGAAAAAGTGTAACTAAAATGAATATTTTAGTTTTAGTTTTAATTACAGAAGTACAATAATAACTAAGATTTTAAAACAAAAGTGAAATAGTTTATTTAAAAAATAGAGAAAAAATATTTTCCTTCAAATATTTAGGCATTTTAAAAGAATATGAAAATTTTTAAGAAAATTCAAACTCTTAGGCCGCCCCCTTCCTTTTTCTTCTTCAACTTTTTCCAAACCTAAATCTTGATCTAGAGATGTTGCTGGCTTTTTGGTCAGCGATAGTCCTAAATCATCCTTTTCTTATTTTTTCCTTCTTCTTTTCTCTTAATTTTGTAGTTAAGTTTTTCTTTTCCTAGTTTTAGCCCTTATGAGGCTTATTTTGTTTATCCTTTTAGTTGTTTCAAGTGGGCTTTTTTGAAGAAGAATATTATTTTTTGTTGTTGGAAAAATCTCAAATGTCTTTCTTCTTAAGCTATAGCAGCAGATCTTATGTGTTTTCTTTTTTGTGGAAACAATATTGTTTAAAGCACTCCAATCTATGCTTCTCTCCTATAGTTTCAAGACGGTGAATCCGTTTGCAAAGATACAATATCTAAGGAGAGAGTTGTATTTCACATATCCTTTTTACTCTCTTAAATATTGAAGATCAGTGGAACCGTAGAAATATATATAGCTTTTTTGGTCATGTCTACTATATTCATACTCAATAGCATATTTGTTTTTTATATATGTTTTTCTGAAGGTTATTTGGCCATTTTAATTTTCTTTATCTGGCATTTTCTTTTATATAGGGAGGTTTGTGTTGGTTGTATGGGCTGCCAGTAGATATAACTTATTTTGCTTCTATCCTTTTATATTATGTGTTATTTTGGTTGCATGGACTGCTTTAAACATAATTTTCCGTTGCTTATATTATTAATTAATAACTGAGGCTGAGAGGTTATTTTGCCTCTGTTCTGCTGTGCTTTTTTCCACCTGCTCCAAATCAATTAAAAATGCTATTTCTAGTCTGTAACCCTCCTTTCTAAGGACTGTGTACTGTTTTGTTTGGTTTAGTGCAAATTCTAGTTTACTGATAAAAAAAATCAATTAAAAATGAAAAATTTTACTCCATCATAAATTATATTTATATTTTTGTTCAAATTATATTTATTTTTCAGTGAGCCAGCAACTTACAAAATCTTCAATACTTCTCAGTTTTGACTTGACAGTCATCTTTGGCAACAGATCTTAACCACAGCCAATTTTATAAGAAATCATTTCGCTTGTCTATATTGGTTGTATGGGCCGCTAGTAGATATAACTTATTTTGCTTCTATCTTTTTATATTATGTGTTATTTTGGTTGCATGAACTGCTTTAAATATAATTTTCCGTTGCTTATGTCCCTTTGAGTTTTGTACTGACTATAGTCCCTCTAAGCCTTTGCTTAAGGCTTCTTCTTATTTCATTGAATGAAATCTTTTATTTGCTTAAAAAATGATAAGAAAGTTCAAATATTAAATTAGAAGGGCAATCGCCAAATTGATTTTAAAGAGCAGGGCTAATTAAGATAGTGATTTTAACACAATTATAAACTAATAGTGATGGCAAGGTGGACTTCCAGACTACAAGCTCGGCTTTTAAAAAAATTTAATGATGGAGGCTAGAGTGATGAAAGCTACAGGCTTGGCTTCAACTCATTTGATGAAATGATCTACTATAACACTTAGGAATTTCCTCTAAGCCGTGGCTTGTGGAAAAGGTTCTAAAATGTCCATCCCCCATTAAGCGAAAGGCCATAGACTTCTTATAGGTCTCTGGTCATTGGCAGGTTTATGTTGCAAATTAGTATGCTTCTGGCGCTTGTCAAATTTCTGCACTAGATCTTTTGCATCATCATCCATAGAAAGCCAAAAATATCCCTGCAACAGTGCTTTCCTCTCCATAACTTGGGCCCCCTCATGCACTCCATAAATACCCATATGTATCTCCCCGAGCAAATAATTTTCCTCTTCCTCAGACACACATTTACTCCAAGGTTGAGAAAACACCTACTATATAAGAGTCCATCGCTGATAGAGTACAAGCTGGACCTCCTAACAATCTTCCTTGCCTCCATTAGGTTTGTGGGGAGCTCGTTAAAATCAAGAAACTTGTAAATTTGGCAATCTCCACCCTTCCATGGGCTCTGCTAACATAGCGAAAGCCATTTCATAAATCGACTTTAGGATTGTTTCTGTGAGAATTCCATACTCTAGGTTTCCCTCCTTAGTGGTAGCTTTAGCCAGTTTATTTGTATACTAATTCTCAGCTCACACTATTTGATGGATCTCCTAAGATCAACCTTTTGCTCCGGAGCTAAGAGGAGCTCAGTTATATACTCCTTGTATCGGACCATGTTTATGTCCCGAGATTCAAATTTCCCTATTAACTAACTAACCACCAATTGGGAGTCTGATAGTATTTAGAGAGATTCAGGCCACACTTCTAAGCCAAGTTTCAAACCTAAACAAATGGCCTCATACTCAACTGTATTGTTAAAGACTACAAAGTCAAGTCTTGCTGAGTACCTAATCGAGATTTTTCCCAGGCCCCTGAGGACCGCACCAATACCAGCTCCATCCATATTAAGGATCCAGGCCTCCTTAGGAGAGGATTCAAAAGGTTGCTCGTAGAGAGCTATGATAAAATCTGTCAAAATTTGAGCTTTCATAGCCCGTCTGGGTTCATACCGAACATCAAATATGCCAACTTGTGTAGCCCATTCAGTGAGGTGTCCTAAGGTTTTTAGTCTCTGTAAAATCTTCTTCAAACAAGAATTTGCGAATACTATAATGTGTGTGCATCAAAGTATGGCAGGAGCTTCTCTAAAGCAGCTCGAAGAGCCATTACTAGTTTCTTTGGAGGAGAGTATCTGAGTTCAGGACCTTTCAGAGCATGACTGGTATAGTAGATAGGGTATTACTAACCATCTTCATCTCTTATCAGTACCGAACCTATAGTTGCTGGTGAGGCTGATAGGTATAAGAATAATGGTTCACTATGTACAATTCGGCTAAAGAGAGGAGGTGAGTTCAAAAATTGCTTAAGCTCTATAAAAGCTTATTAGCACTCCTACGTCCACTGAAATTGCTTCAAATTGTTCAGGAGCTTATAGAACAGTAAATATCTTTTAGTTGAATAAGAGATAGACCTGCCAAGGGCTGTTATTCACCCATTGAGCTTCTGCACCTCTTTGATATTCTTGGGAGATTCCATCTCTATGATAACTCGAATCTTTTTAGGATTAACTTTTATTTCTCTCTTTGAAACCCAAAAACTTTCTTGATTAGATCCCAAAGGCACACTTCTTTGGGTTGAGGTTCATGTTCACTTGACTTAAGATATCAAATATTTTTATAAGGTCTTTAGGATGCTCAGCTAATGTCTTAGACTTAATGATCATATTGTCAACATACACTTTCACATTTTGGCCTATTTGATCTTGAAAAAGTTTATCGATGAGTCTCTGATAAGTGGCACCTGCATTTTTTAGATCAAACGATGTGACCTTGTAGCAATAAGTTCTTTTACTGCTATAAAAGAGGTCTTGCTTTAATCTTTCAGCTTTAAAGGAATTTGGTGATACCTAGGCATCAATGAAGCTATATTCTTCATAGCCTTCTATTAAGTCTACCAGGCAATAAATATTAGGCAGTGGTTATGAATCTTTAGGGCAGTCCTTGTTTAGAATTGTAAAGTCTACACACATCCTTCATTTCCCATTAGGCTTCTTCACCAATATTACGTTTGCTAACTAATTTGGAAATAAAATCTCTTTTATGAATCCTGCTTTTAAAAGCTTGTCTACCTCTTGCTCAGGTACTAGCTATTTTTCTAGACCTAAATTTCTTTTCTTTTGCTTGATTGGTGTGGCGGTAGGGTCTACGTGTAACTCATGCACTATAAGCTCGGGAGAGATACCCCTGACATTGAAAGAAGTCCAGGAAAAGACATATCCTTTAACTTATCCACTGGCTCAACCCTAGAATCAGAGTTGTCTAAGAGATGAAGGGAATCAATGAGAAGAACTATATTAGCACCCTTGAGAAGCACGACATAAGAGTCTCATGTGACCTGCTGATTTCCTTTCAGAATTGCAACTCTCGAGCAAGTGGGAATTTTCAATAGCAAGCCTTTCATGGAAATATAAGCATCTGCGCCCACCAGTAACGATTGGCCAAAATTTTCCTTATATGAAAAGTTCATATCCACTACCATGAAGCAGACTTGAAAACTCTGAATAATTGAATCATCCCCTAATTGAACTTCTAACATTACTGAACCTACCACAGGCACAATAGTTCCTGGTAGGCCTACCAAAGGGGCTAAAATGAGCTCTAGGGTGTTGAGAGATAGGCTAAGCTTTTTATAAATATCTAACATCATAAGGTTTACTGCACTCTTCGTATCTACTAGAATGCGCTAAACAAGGTAGTCTTGAATAATAGCCTCAACTACGAAAGCATTAATGTGCAAACCAGACACTTGATGAGACTCCTTATGATAGAAGGTGATAGTAGGGCTCACTAACTTAGGGATCTTTATAACTGAGAAGATCTCCTTAGCTTTTTAAAGGAGTCCACTACATCATAATGCTCTCTCCCTGCAATAATATGTATTTTTCCAGCAGGTATTTTCTTTTGAGCTAGGGAAGAAGGCTCAGTATCGAGCCCCGAGTTGTTAGTAACTCCAGATTTAGCTACAAATTACTTCAACTCGCCAGCTTGTATTAGCCTTTCTATCTCCCTTCGTAACATATCACAATCATTGGTTTTATGACCAGTGCCTCAATGGAAGAGACGATACTGACTCTGATCTTGATTAGGGTCCTCTCTCATTAGTCTGGACCAATTGACTTATGTATTATCCTTAAGCCAGCATAGTATGCAAGTCGGTGAAGTAGTTAAAGGGGTGAATTGCTCGGAGGCCTCAGAAAAGTGATAAGCACTACTGGGATGTTGCTGGCTAAATGGTATTACCGAATTTCAGTTGTAATTTCTCCGTGTGTAACTTGCTTTGATGCCTTAAAGGAGTCAGGCTTAGAAGAGTCTAGCTTGGGAGGTTTTAATTTTGGAAGCTCCTCAATAGTTTTGGTTGCCTAGCTCTGTATAGAGGTTCGAAGCTCCTCCCAAATTTGGTCATTCTCATCCATACAGATATATTTATATGCTCGATCCATAAGGTCGACAAAGTTATCCGAAGGGTTCTTACTCAAAGAATTAGAGAACCAGTTACAATATGTATTCCGAATCAGCACCTCTAGAGCCAGCTCAAAGTTCACTTTGGGAATCTTGTTCATTGTGTTATTCAATATTTTAACATATTGTTGAAATGTTTCTTTAGGCTTTTGCACAATTTTAAGCAAATCTGCCAAGGTATGCCCTGGGTCTATAGAAGCCACAATTTTGTTAATGAGAAGCTGGGTTAACTGCTTGAAATTATGTATGGAATTAGGTTCTAGAATCTTATACCAAATTTGGGCATTACCCACCAAGGTCTTAAGGAATAGCTTACACAAAGCCGAGTCTGAATTGGTGAATACCAAAGCAGTACTAAAGAAGCCATCTACATATGTTTAGGGATCTGCCGAGCCATCATACTCTTTCAGTTTAGGAATATGGAAGTTTGGATAAGTGTCATTTAAGATCTCCTTAGACAAAGGAGATCAAAATGTGTGTCGTGTCATATTGGAATATGTCTCTCTTGCGCATTTGCATTATTCTTTCATCCATGAGTAGAGGTGAGCATTTGGTCGATCGATTAATTAGCTAACCAAACCAATCGGTTAATCGAATTGATTTCTTTAATATTTTTTAATCGAACCAATCAAATTTTAATTTTGATCGGTTCAGTTAATTAATTAAATTGAACTGATCAGTTTAATTAATTAACTGAACAGATCGATGTTTTTAATTTTATAATAAAAAATTTGTTCACAACAAAAAACTAATATAATTAAATGAATTAAAAAAAACTTATTAAAAAACTAAAAAATATCTTTATTTTGCAATAAAAGTTTATATTCATAGTAAAAAAAATTAAAATAATTAAAAAGTAATAACTAATTAAATTTTTATTTTAAATTTTTAGTTAACGGTTAACCGACCGAGCCAGTTCAGTTAATCATTAACTTAACTAAAAATTAAAATTCTCTAAAATTATTAATCAAACTGATCAATATATAATAATTTCGGTTAACTAAACTGAATATTCGGTCAGTTAACCGAAATTTTCCCACCCTTATCCATGAAGGTATTGAGGTCCTCCTTGGATATCATGGTGTCCTTGCGCTTTAGCTCAGTTAGGGATTGGGTAAAGTGGGTTTATGGCTGGGATTCTAAATGTTTTTGGGAGTAGAGCCTCCTTCTAGTGTGGTTTTGTAATTCTGAGGAAGCATCTCTCTCCAGGTGGTGTTGGTCAAATTCATTAGAAAGGGTCGATGGATAATAAGCTAGGGGTGGTGTTTGATGGTGATTTGGTTCAAAAGGTCGACTTACTGGTTTGATGGGTGTGTTGGTTGTTGGAGTGATGGTTTGATTTGGTGCCTTATGAGAGAAATTAAGTCTCTAATAAAGGTAGTCAATTCTCGGGTTGTTTGTTCAGAGAGGCCCTCCGAATGCCCTATTACAAAAGCTTGGGTTAAAGGGTTATAAGTGACAGGTGGGTCTATAGTGTTGGGCCGAGCTGCAGAGGATGGTGTCGTTGAGGTGTCGGCCCAGTTGAATTTTGATTATGGTCAAATAGGGTATTCTGGATAGTGCTGGGGTATTTGTAGTGGGTATGGTGGTAGGAGAATTTGGTTTTGCGCTGTGAGAGAGCTATTTTATGTGTTATGGGTGAGATCTTCAATCCTATCATCCATTTTTCAGGATTACCCAATCTATGCTCATCGCACCACTGATGATGAGGTTGACTTCCAGACTACAAGCTCGGCTTATGAGATAACAAATGGTGGCTTTCTACCTATAAGACAAAGTGAAGGCTCGGGCTCTAGTAGAAAAACTCTGATACCTAAGTCAGAGATCGATCTGTCTCACAAATATCAAAAATAATGAACAGAGAGAAGAGGAAAGAGAAAAAAGAATATCATTTACCTATAGAGATTCACCTCTATTTATAGTTGAGGGGGTAGCAGACAAGCTCTGAAGGTGTTAACAGATCTTCCGGGATTGTCAGGAGATGTGCAAAAGGTGTCAGGACCATACAATAGCTATGTTAGATAAAAGAGACTTGGTTCAGGAATCATTCCTTCCATGAACTAGATGTCTCAATCTTAGGTGATATGAATAGTTCAGTCCGAGCCATCAAATGCTCGGCCTGACACGGTGATCGGGCTGGCAAGCTCATTACCGACTTATGGGTATGTACTAAATAGTAATATATTAATAGAGCATTTGATTACATCATGATCCCAGAAAATTTGACAAAATAATTTTTTTTGACCAATAATATTATATTTGTTTGTAAATAATTTATGTAAAATAAAATATTGGACTCACTAAACTTTATCAACCAGTTAGTAAAATATTTTACCTAAAAAAGAATAGAGAAAATTTTTTTTATTAGAAAAGGATATTGTGGGGTTCCATGTTAAAATACAATTATAGTCCAGCTTTAAGATATGGTAAAATAAGAAAGAAATATTATAAGGGTAGTTTAGGTATTACTTAAATTTTTCTATTAAAATTAGATTGTAATAAAATAAATTAATTTTTTTAATCCACTTTTCTATTATTTTATTGCATCTTCTAAATATGATAATATAATTCTTCTTAATAAAATATAATTTTAATAGTACACCTCAATAAAATATATTTCTAATAATTAATTTTTTTAATAATTTATTAAATCATCTGTAGTAGTATATCACAAAACTAACATTAAAAGTCAAACAAATTAGCAAATAAAGTAAGTGTTATTATGATTTCATTATCCCAATTTGATTTTATAAATAAAACAATAAGTTTTTTTTAAATAATTCTTCAAAAACTTTTATTTATTAAGAGAAATCACCTAAAATATATCATTCTCTAACGCATTAATATTTTTTGGACTCATATCACCTTAAATAGACTAAAAAAGACTATAATATCCTTATGCCTAATAAACTAATATTAATAAATAAAAAAAACTCTCAGCTGCCAATGTCGCCTTCTTTCTTTCCAAAATATGAATCTTACTCTTTCAACTTTCTATCTCTTTCCTTTTCAAAACATGAATTTGGCATCAGCAGATCGACGAAATCTGCCTCTTTCAATTATCTCTCTCTAATTTTATGTGATATATTTTTATATTTTGTTCATTTAGTCGAATCTACAGAAAAATACTCGATCTTGATTTTGATGCTATGCAGTTGTACATAAGTTATTTTGAATGTGAAATTATAACTATTTGAAGAGAAAATGGTTCATTTTATTGAATTTATTCTATATTAGCATATATGTCCGACCCACATTCCTTCTTCAAAAATAAGGATAGATTTGAGCAGAACTATCCTAGACCTAACTATCCATAACTTGCCATAACCCGTATCAAAATAGTTATATCTGCTATAGAGAATATTCCTGGATACTTTATGAGATACTCTGCATGATTTAGTCTAAAAATGATGTTTGTGCGATTTATTTTGATTTTTTGATCCAAAAAAGGGTTATTGAACTGCTCTAACTATTCCTAACTTGCCCTAACCCCTATCATAATACTTATATCTGCTATAAAGAAAGCTCTTGGATACTTTCTGAGACTCTCTATATGCTTTAGTCTAAAAATGATGTCTATCTTATTCATTTTAATTTTTTTGATGAAAAAAAGGTTACTGAACTGCACTAACTATCCCTAACTTGCCTTGACCCCATCATAATACTTACATATACTATAGAGAATGCTCTTGGATACTTTCTGAGACTCTGTGTATGCTTTAGTCTAAAATGATGTCTATCCAATTTATTATAATTTTTTATGGAAAAAAAGATTATTTAACTGCCCTAACTATCCATAACTTGCTCTAACCCACATCATAATACTTTATATCTACTATAGAGAATGTTCCTGATACTTTCTGAAAGTCTCTATATTCTTTAGTCTAAAAATGATGCAGTCCAATTTATTTTAATTTTTTAATGAAAAAATGATTACTAAATTGTCCTAACTATCCATAATTTATCCTAATTCGTATCATAATACTTATATCTGCTATAGAGAATGCTCCTGGATACTTTCTGAGACTTTCTGTATGCTTTAGTCTGAAAATAATATTTGTCTAATTTATTTTAATTTTTTAATGAAAAAAAAATTATTGAATTGCCCTAATTATCTATAACTTGCCCTAACCTGCATCATAATACTTATATCTACTATAAAGAATGCTCCTAAATACTTTATGAGAGTCTCTCATTCTTTAGTCTGAAAATAATGCATGCCCGATTTATTTTAATTTTTTGTCAAAAAAAAGATTACTGAACTACTCTAACTATCCTTAACTTTTCCTAACCCACCATCATAATACTTATATTTACTATAGAGAACGCTCCTGGATACTTTCTGAGACTATCTGCATGCTTTAGTCTGAAAATGATGTCTATCCGATTTATTTTAATTTTTTTGATAGAAAAAAGGGTTACTGAACTGTTCTAACTATCTCTAACTTGCCCTAACCACCATCATAATGTTTATATATGCTATAGAGAATGCGTCATTGGATCTAATACTATTGGTTTTGTTTATTATTTGTGACTGTATGGTATTGATCATTTACCTTCAAAATTAAATGTTAAAAAGTAGTGTTGTTATCCCCATCCTTTACGGAGAAAAATTTAATATGGAGACATCAAAATATATTGAGGGTATACTAAATTCCTTGTATAGACAGAACAAGCTAATTCAATGAAATAAAAAAAGTGGTATCAAACATGCTTAATATTGACGGTACTTTGAACATTGGGTTTAACTTTTTTATCGGATATGATGAAGCACCACTTTATGATGTTGTAAATGATAGGACATTTAGCGTGTTCCTTGCATTTGTGGCCGAGAATAGACTAAAGCATCCATTTTATGTTGATATTGATGAAGGTGTCTTTAAATATGGACATGTCAGCAATGATCCATCCGAAATGAAAAAATTGTTGAAAGAGAGGTTCCTGGTCTTGAAAGAATTCCTGAAGATCAATATCATAAATCAATATAAAGAAGAAGACTTACTTATTTCTACGATGGTAGAAGACATCCATGCAATTCCTGAGGTTTTTGTCCATTTGGATGCTACTTATGGCATTCTGCATTCACACACCGTAGACCATATGACTAAAGAAAATGAAATTTATAATACTGGTGTAAAACATACTACCAAGGTTCATGTAGATTAGATGGATGAAACAGAATAGTGTAATGGCACTGGGGATGCTGATTTAGGGTTACATGAATCAAGCAATGATTTTAATTTAAATATGTTTAGTGAAAGTTCAATTGAGTATTCTATTGGAAAGGGTAAAATATTTAGAACAAAGAGAGATTTGACTACGACATTGTCAATTGCAGCAATGAGGGAGCAATTTCAATTTAAGGTTTTCAAGTCAAATCCATCTTTCATCGCTGTTTGCTATTGATAAATCGTGTAAATGGAGACTAAGGGAAAAAAGTTTAGATAAAGGCAATAAAGCATGTTGGATGGTAATGAAATATATGGCGGAGCATTCATGCCTGACTGATTTTGTTCAAAGTAGACACAGACAAGCTACAAGTTGGGTTGTCCCAAAGTGTGTTAAAAAAAATTGATAAATCTAGGAAGAGCATTCAAACCTAGAGATGTGACTGATGATATGTGTCAGAAATTTGGAGTGGAGATCAGTTATTCTATTGCATGGAGGGAATAAGAGCATGCTTACGAGAATATCAGATCGGGTACTCCTGAACAGTCTTACTCTATTCTTCCTGGATACTTACATATGCTTTATGAAACAAATTCAGGTTCAATTGTTCATATGCAATGTGATGATGATCATCGATTTCTTTATCTCTTCTTTGCATTTGATGCTTCAATTCAAGGTTTCAAATACTATAGACCTGTAATATCCATTGACAAAACTCATCTAAAAGGAAAATACCATGGAGTGCTTCTTACTGCAGTCTGTCATAATGCCAATCAGCAAATTTTTCTGTTGGCCTTTAGGATTATTGATTCTGAAAATGATGCTTCATGGACATGGTTCCTGGGAAGGTTGAAGGCAACCTTTGGTGAAAGGTCAGATCATGTGATTATTTCAGATAGACATCAAAGTATCCAAAAGGCAATATCAGACGTCTTTTCAAATACATTTCATGGGTTTTGTATGTACCACCTTCTTAATAATCTCAAATGCAAATTTTGACATATAACAAAGGATCTTGAAAATAATTATTACAAAATGGCCAAATCATATAAAATTTATGATTTTAGTTTACTCTTTGGTTCATTATGTATTGTTGTTCCTGGTGCAAAGGACTATCTTCAAGGGGTTGGTCTTGATAGATGGACATATTCTCATATGAATGAAAGGTGATACAATATCATGACTACTAACATATTAGAATATGCGAATGTTGCACTTGTCAAGGCACGAAAGCTTTCCATAACCGCATTTGTGAGTAAGGTGCGAAAAATATTACAAAAGTGATTTTTCGAACGGCAAAGTAAGGCAGAAAAATGTACTACAAAGATAGCACCTGCTACTAAGAGAAGGCTGAAAAAGAGAATGATGTATGCTTCGAAATTAAAAGTAAGTTCATTATTCAAACTTCATGCAACTGCTACATTATGAATCAATTACATAATAATGTTACTAATATGTATTTAATGACATATAGAACCTGCTAGTAATATGAGATATGACGTGTATGATATTTATCAGAGCTATGTGGTGGATATGTCATTTAGGAAGTACTATTGTAGGAGATTTCAATTAGATGAGATTCCATGCGTGTATGCTCTTGCGTTGTGATAAGTGATAAATATAATGCTTGCAACTTGTGTTCCTCATATTATTCCTGAGATTATTGGTGCAAAACATATAAGGAGTCATAAATCATTTACTTCACATAATAGATTAGACTTTACTAGACAATATGAGATAAATGACTCTTCTACCTCTAGATGTTCAAACCTCAACTGGCAGACGTAAAAAATACAAAATTTCTTCTTGGGTGAGGATAAAATAGTTCCTAAGTGTAGTCATTGCTAAGAGCAAGGTCATAGACTCACTTGTCAAATTTTCATATCACTTCATTCTACTTCATAAGCTGCAAGTACCCAGACTATTCAGAAATAAAATTTATATTGTTGTTTTCTCTCATCTATAATAAACTCTGTAATAAACATTACAATCTGAGTGATATTATTCTGCTTAATATTGTAGGTACTTTTCACGTATTTTTTTAATATAAATTATTTAAATCATACTAGAGGGAATGGATATTTGTACGGATTGATCCTATATGGTATAAGGTTGCATACAGTGGTGGTTAGGACAAGTTAGGATATTCTTATAAGTTGGGTTAAAATCACACATTTGGTATATGGTATAAGGTTGCATACAGTGGTGGTTAGGACAAGTTAGGGCATTCTTATAAGTTGGGTTAAAATCACACATTTGGTATTGTTCACATATTTTTTCCAATATAAATTATCCAAATCATGTTAAAGAAAATAGATATTTGTACAATTTGATCTTATATGGTCCAAGATTATATACAGTGGGGTTAGGGCAAGTTAGAGTATTCCTGCAAGTTGGGTTAAAATCACATATTTGGTACTGTTAACATACTTTTTTCAATATAAATCATTCAAATCTCCAGAGAGAATGTATATTTGTACATGTTGATGCCATGTGATCAAGGGTTACATACAGTGGGGTTAGGGCAAGTTAGGGCATTCCTGTAAGTTGGGTTAAAATCACACATTTGATATTGTTTATGTACTTTTTTCAATATAAATTATCCAAATTATGCAAGATAGAATGAATATTTGTACAAGTTGATCCCATATAATCCAAGGTTGCATACAGTGAATGTTAGGACAAGTTAAAGCATTCCTGCAAGGTAGGTTAAAATCACACATTTGGTACTATTTATATACTTTTTTCAATATAAATTATCCCAATCATGCCAGAGGAAATGGATATTTGTACAGATTAATCCCATGTGGTTTAGGGTTACATGCAATGAGAGTTAGAGCAAATTAGGGCATTCCTAGAAGGTGGGTTAAAATCACAGATTTGGTATTATTTATGTACTTTTTTCAATATAAATTATCCAAATCATGACAGAGGGAATAGATATTTGTACAGGTTGATCTTATGTGGTCCAAGATTGCATACAGTAGGGGGTTAGGGCAAGTTAGGATATTCTTGCAAGTTGGGTTAAAATCACATATTTGGTATTGTTCACGTACTTTTTTCAATATAAATTATCTAAATCATACCAGAGGGAATGGATATTTGTACATGTTGATCCCATGTTGTCCAGGGTTGCATACAGTGAGAGTTAGGGCAAATTAGGGTATTCCTGTAAGTGAGGTTATTGGTACTACCATATATATATATAACTTTAAATTTACACCAGGTATTTAGGTTAATCACTTTTTATTATCAGTGTTAGATACAAAATATAAATAATTTACATCATATATTAAAATATTCATTATTCATCATTACTGTGATATAAACCAGTATACTTCTGTGTTGCATGGTACCATAAGCAGCATGTGGTGGTGTATCTCATTTGCTTTATATTTTCAAGGTTGCATTGCCAGATATTATAATTTGGGGACATTAAAAACTCAATGAACTTAGCAACAAACATCTCATAATCTGACCTGTTAATGGAATATAAATTAAATCCCTTATTTAACAATCAATACAATTATGGAATATCAAATTACTAATATAGTCAGTTACTTACCTAATCTACTGTGGATATTGATTCTTTTCATATTTGAAATTAAGCTGCTTGCCTTGATATTTTTTAAGTTCTGGGTGAAAATTAAAAATCCCAACATGTTCCAATGTAACTGATAGCTTTTCTAAAATTGAAGTCACATAATTCATTCTTTCATTAACATACTTTTTCCTGAACATTGAATCATAAACAATGATTGTCCAATATATAAGTGATATCTCCATCATAAACCAGTGGCTGCTTCTGTGGTTTGCTGACAAATAAATAGTGCTAACCTCCTATGATGCTTTGCCATACCAAAGATTCCCTCTCAAAAATCTTTTGATACTCAATGTAGGAACCCATATTTTATTTTCAGCAACGGATTGACTGAACGATTTATGCTCTCACATAAAACTCTGGTTAATTATACATCCCCCACACGTTATTCTCTGATCAAAACTGTTGGGAAGGAAATGTTGCTTTAGTCTCATATAGTAAATACTATATCTATATCCTGCCACACAATTATAGTCAAACAATGTTACTTGCAGAGTATTGCTTCACATATATATAAGTATTAAACATATTCTATTGATAATACATACTTACATCATTATTGAACTATTGATCAGATTTTCTTATGCACTAGAAAAAATCTAAAGACTTGATCAAATGTACGGTAAAATCATATACAATACCATCTTGCAGCATTTGATTCGCAAGTTTATCATTATGAAAAAGAGAAAAAGATAAAATAATAGTAATTAAATCTCATAACTCTATATTATTTGCCATAACTATCACCAGTCATTTTGTATTAACATCGTTGTTCATAACTTACTATTTATAATTAGTAAAATTTAGGTTCCACCATTCATTGAATGCAGACTTTTCTTCAAAAGTAGGCTTTTAAACATGATTCAAGGGAAGAACTGGTGAATAATCATCTGACAATCTTCTTTCGTGAATTGTGATTTATTATCTTTATGTCTTCGCGGCTCATTTTTTCCACATGGAGTCCAACCACCATTAACGCACTTTGAGTTGGGAATGATCTTTCTTTTTCAGCAACTAACTCAAATGCATATTCCGAGATAGTCATGAGAGATGGATTGCCTCCATATGTTTCATTCTTATTTGGTTCACTAACAGTTCTAGATTCATACCCTTGCAGTGGAGTCTGAAAATCAAATGGTTCATTCTCTTCAACATTGCGCTCAATGAAAGCAATTTTACTATTTAACTACTAAATTAATTCATAAATTTCTTTATTTTGTATACCAACCATCATGTGCACTTCTTTATTTTCATCTCTCAAAGTCTTCATCTCCTTTTCCTTTTCTTCTAACATTCTTCTGAGTTCTTTATTTTGATTTTCCAAAGAAGACAACTGTCTCTCAAAATCTGCAAAAAGTGTTGTCTTCTCTCTCTCCAATTGAGAAACCATTTTCATGATATTTTCAATATCTGAAGATTAAAAATCAGATTGAGAAATTTTTTTTTATCTTTGGTTCTATGGCTTGGTTCAGGGGGAGGAAACATAAAATGTTCAATAATCTCCTCCTTTCTGTTGAGAGGTATATTATAGAAAGTTGGATCCTGTGATTCTTCTCTGATCATGGTAAATGAAATAATTTACAGCTCCTGTAAGAAATATATTAATGTGAGAAAGACCATGATATAGCAAATAGAACAGAGATTAGCAATAGTAAATTTGTTAACAATGAGAGAATGTGATGTGCCGATTCATAAATTTTTGAGTGAATTTTTTGATAAGATACTTTTGACTCCATGCTCCAATTCATGATCCTAGAAATCCGATTACTAATTCTCTTAACCCCAACCCTATCTAAAGATGGCAATATCTCCACTACATAAATTGTTACGGTATCAAAAAATCCACTTAAAGAGTATCCACCAACTTTTTGCTTATTCTTCAAGCTCCAAATAGCATCCTTCACATTTAAACATACAAACTTCCAACTCAATTTGCCCCACGTAATATTGTTAAAGGTGTCAACATCATCAACAAGTGACAGAATCTGGGAATATACTTTTACTTTAGTAGTTTTGCCCAAAACCATAAGGTCAATCAGGCATATAGCCCCTAACTTAACCTGAATATTCATGTCCTTGCAACCTTTAAATGCTGCAAGCATCTCCTTGCGAGATATATTTTCATACTCATGCACAAGAGATCTACTAGCAGCAAACAAATCCTCATTATCATTATATTTCAGCCCAAAAATTAGACAAAATTCCCATGCTTTCATATGACCACTTCGCTACCAAACTTTAAATGATAGCTCATCTGACTTTAGATTGTGAACTTGGTGTAAGAACATATAGTTTATCAATCTAGGCAAATGGAAAAAAAAATTTTCATCCACGTTCAACAAGTGGCCGACATTGAAAAGGAATCAATTTGCATAAATTTGAAAATAAAATTAAGAAATAATTACTTCATAAACAAAAACATAAATCACTTGTAAGTTAAATATATTGCAATTACCTTTTCATTGTTATTAGCAAATACATTTTAAATGACACTTATAATTTTGAAGCTAGCACCAATAGTGTTAAGCTGGTGGTATCTCCACATTGATTATTTAATTATATAATTAGATTAAAGTCTATCAACATTTTTTCCTTCTTGGGCATTTTCTTCATCGCTTTGAAATTTAATAGATCGCTTCATCTTGTTGGCTGCAGTGGGCTTACCAACTTTTCTTCTTTTGAAGATGTAACGATGGCCAAATGAGGATATTTTCCTAGGACTTACCATTTTCTTATTAGGTATGGTGGGTATTCCTTCGCTAGGAGAAGATGATGCAGAACATGATGTCATTTACCTGAAAAAATTGATTTAGGGCGAATTAGGGGTAGTTAGGACAATTAAATTTAATAAATTCCCTCTAAAAAATAAAAACAAATAAATAATCAAATAAATGCCACTGACATGAAAAAGTATGCAGATTGACTTAAGAAGTGTTGTGGATATTTTATGATGGCAAAAATATGCAACTTCACTAGTGTCTGGGCAAGTTATATTTAGTTATAGCAGTTCAGTTCACTAAATTCATCCTAAAAAAAGGAAGAAAAATCAAAAAAAATATCATTGCAAAAATCAAGTGTTCAGATTGGCTTAGTAATTGCATTGGAGATTTTCAGATGGAAGAAACATGCAACGTCACCAGAGTTAGGGCAAGTTATGAGTAGTTAGAGCAGTTCAGTTCACTAAATTTCTCCTAAAAAATATCAAAATAAATCAAAAAGATACCATTGAAAAAATCAAGTATACATATTAACTTAGGAAGTGCATTGACAATTTTCAAATGGCAGAAACATGCAACTTCACTACAGTTATGGCAAGTTATGGGTAGTTATGTCAGTTCAGTTCACTAAATTCTTCCTAAAAAATTAAAATAAATCAAACAGATATCATTGATATGACCAAGTATGCATATTGAATTAGAAAGTTCATTGGAGAATTTTATATGACAAAATCATGCAATTTCACCATAGTTAGAAAAAGTTATAACAAGTTAGAGTATATCAGTTCACTAAATTTCCCCTAAAAAGTTAAAAATTATCAAATAGACACCATTGCAAAAATTAATTGTGCTGATTGACTTATGAACTGCAGTGAAAATTTTTAGATGATGGATACATGCAACTTCACTGGAGTCAGAACAAGTTATGGTAGCTCAGTTTACCAAATTTTCCCTAAAAAAATAAAAATAAATAAAAAATATACCATTAAAAAAGTCAAGTATGCATATTAACTTAGGAATTGCATTATAGAGTTTTAAATGTCATAAACATGTAACTTCACCATAGTTAGGGCAAGTTAGGACAGTTAACAATGAAAACCTAACAGCCCATAACTTTTTCTAACTCTATCTAACTTCACTTATATCAAAGATACACCTTCAAAAAAACTGAAAAATTGAAAACATACTTCAAATAAGCAAAATATCGATCGTTGAAGAAAATACATCAATAAATAACAACTATTGTCACCCATCAAGACATCAACTTTTGCACATGTATCTGCTTTATTATATACTCACACATTTTGCAACCAATTTTTTTTTATTTTTGAAGTAAAAAAATAAATCAAAAATCCTATAACACAGACTTACTGTGAATATTGGAGAAAATGATAAAACTTTGCCGAATAGCGGTGAAAAATGAAAGTTTTAGACATTGAAAGTATAAAAAAGTTGCAGACGGTGAGAGGAAGAGTGAACGACGGTGAAAGAGAGAGAAAGAGAGGTCGACGAAAATGAGTCAATTTTGCTCTAATTTAAAATGAAAGAAGATAATTTAATTTAAGCGTAAATCGTATAATATGAGTATTTTAATTTTTTTAGTCTATTTAATATAATATGAATCTAAAAATATTAATACTTTATAAAATAATATATTTTAGATGATTTTTTATTTATTAAATAAATCAGAATTTAAATGTAAGAATCGAGGTAAATTTTTTACTATTTTTTTTATAATTAAACAGAGATAGAGAAAGAAATAAAAATTAATATAGCCGCTCATACACAATACAATCTCTCTCCTAGTGTGAAGTCGTCCACGTGTAAGGTGCTAATTGAAGGGAAGTCATATATCAGAAGATAGTCGTGTGGATGGACGTACGAGGTAGACCCCACATAAGTTGTCTGAAACGTCCAACCACTAATATATCCTTTTTTATCTATCAGTCATATCATATCTTCTCCATTCTTCTCCTTTCCGGAGGTTTAATCATTTCATCATCTCCTCCTTCTAGAGGACAATATAATAATAAAATACTAGTAAATAATATTATTAAATATATATTTATTAAAAATTATAAAAAGTTTATCAAAATTTAGATTTTTAAAAAAATTAAAAATTTAAAAGAAATTATCAATTTAATTCATTTTTTATATAAATTATGATATATGATTTGATCAATCATAAATAAATTTATTATAAACATGATAGGTGTTTTAAAATTTTAATTTAAGTCATATATAAATTAAATGTTAATTAACAGTGAAAAATTTAGATCTAACTTTATATATATATAATAAAAAAATTTACAATATATTAAAAATATTTTTAGATTTTAAAAAATATAAATGATAATTATAATTAAAATTTTAAAAATTATAAAAACAAATAAGATGCAATTTGACTCATTATTTTTAAAAATAAACTTATCTTATTTTTTATTATTGCAATTTGTCTTTTTTATTTATTACATCACATATATTTCCCAAAAGTTTTGGAAAGAATTTTCAGTATATTTGCTTTTATATCAATTAAAAAAATAATAAGAAAAAAATATGTTAGTGGTTGATATGTAAAAATTTTTGTTTAATTTTTTTAACTGTTAAGAGGGACAGCGATAGATTAAAATGGGATGGGAGTCATTAATTTCTTGTTTTTGTCCCCCATTTTTAACAGGAAATCAAACCAGGTGAGAATTTCCTATATGTATATATGCAAATCATTTCTTTATAATTAAAAAAAAAGGGATATATAAATTTTTTTATCAGAAAAAGGGATATAAAATTCAGTTTGAAAAATTTTAAAAACACTTTTCAAATCAAATCGTTAAAAATAATTAAACCATCCAAATTATAAATATACGGTTTAGATTTGTTTTGATTAGATAATTTGTTACTTTTGAAATTAAAATATATTAATTTTTATTTATATTGAAATGTAAATTAAATTAAATTAATTATTTAAAATTTAAAATTTAACAAAATGATTAAAAAATTTAAAATTGGTAATTATATATCAAAATATTACTAAAAAATAAAGTTTTAATTAATTATACAATAAAATCAAATAGATTCAAAATATAAATATCAAGAATTATTACTACATTATATATATATATATATATTACGGCTCAAATTGGTTTTGATATATTATTGAAAAGTAAATTTACAAGAAAATCATATTTATAACTTTCAAAATTATTTGATTATAACCACTTGTAAAATCAATGTTATTCCAAATGTTTAATAATTAAACATTTGATTATAAATTCTTAAACATTAAAATTCACTATATTCAATCATATATGTAGTGACAAATTGGTGTGAAATAATTCTTTAAATTACATTTAAAAATTTTGATGACTTTATATCTCTTTTTTTTTAAAAAAAAATCTTATTCTATTTTAAATCAAGTTTCTATTAAATATTCTAAAAAAATCATTAATAGATAAATAAAAAAATTAATTAAAAATCTATTATAGTCAGCAATTGAAAATTAGTGTTTGATATTTAAATTTATAATTAGTATTTAAAAATGTTTTGATGGTAAATTTTAAAAAATAAATAAATAAAAGGTCCTGTCCTGTGTGTAATAAAAAAGAAAAATGGAATCGAAAGTATAGCATAACGACAAGCTGATGTGGCATGCTTTGCTAATTGCTACTATATACATATAATATATTTTGTAGTTTTGGCAAATATCAAAAGTATAAATAATTATTATTTGCCTGACATTGAACGCATTTTTTTTTTTTTGTCTTTAATGCACCAAAATTACAATAAGTCACCGACCTCCACAGACCATTAAATCATTCCAAAAATATCTTTCTTTTATTAACTGTCTATGTTTAAAAATAAATATCAAATTTTTAGTTTTTATGCATGTTAATTTTCTCAATTCAATGTTATTATTAAAATAATTAAATTTTACTTGTTACTTATCAATTATTATTTATGAGTTTTTAATTAATGAGACCAAACATTCTCAAAAATTCATAATACTAAAATAAATACTTTCTAAAATTATAGTAAATAAGATAAGTAATATTAAATGGATCAAATTAATCCGGATTAAAATTGTTTTATGTATTAATTATATTAAAAAAGTAATTATTTTAACTTTATATTTATTATTATCTTTTACAATAAATATAAAATTAGAATAATCGTTTATCTAATATAATTAATGTATAGATATTTTTAATCCGAATTAATTTAATGTATATAGTATTTTAAAAACAACATTTGCAAAAAGTAATAATATACCCTCAAGATGGGGCACAAACATGGCCTCAATTCCACAAGGAATGTCCTGTCTTAATACAGAAATTAACGTATGATTTTTTTCATTAAATGCATTACATATCTTAATTCATTAAATTATCTCAATCATTATACATTGTCAATTGAAATATACTCATTTTATTCCATTTTAATTATCATGTAAGAATATGATATACAAATCAAAATAATTGTTAATAATTATAAATTTTATAAAAAAAATTATAATAATTTACTTGATTATTTTTTTCAAATATTTTTTTATTAATTATTATTAAATATAAATTCTCTTCTTATAAGGGTAAATTTAAAAATTTTTAATTAATATTATCTTAAATTTATATAAAATGATAATTAAAGTAAAATATTTTTTTTTATAAAAGTGACAATTAAAATAAAATGAAGAGAATACGAGTATTTTATTTTGATATTTTCAAGAATATAATAAATTTTTAAAAAATTGTGTAAAGTAGAAAAATATAATTTTTTTGAAATTTAAAATTTTTTAAAAAAATTATATACAATACTAACATATAATTAATTTCTATATCATTTCATATTAATATATATATACACTAAACTTGCAACACTGCTTATGTAAGTAAATTTCCCAAAAATCCATTCGGATTTGTTTTTTCCATTTTATCCCTGATTCATTTTTTTAACCTTATCTTTTATGATTTTTGTTACTTTTTAATGCATAAGAAATGGGGAATCCTCTTTCATATCAGACAAAATAAGAAGAATGTAACACGAAATGCGATTATTAAATACTCTTAGGGTTTCTTTCTTTTCTCTGCGTGATATCATAGCCGCCTCCTTTGTGGGCTTTTCGATCTAAATATGGGCCATTGGCAGCCCTATTTTTTTTTTATTTTTTTAAGAGTATTTAATTATTTGAAGGTTTGGAGTATAGAATTCTGAGATCTAACCCTTTTGATCCTCTCTTTTATACTTTAATGGAGTTTATGGGGTTTATAATGATTGAAGAACTTGGCTTCGGTCATGGACAGGGGCAAGCCATAACCCTGAGGGGACACAATGACTATTATTCCATCGCTCTGATATTTTGTGGTTTTGAGCTCATGAGAGCTGATTTTGCTAGTCTGTGTTGAAAGGCATGGAGGAACATTATTTGATAAAGCTGCATAGACCAATTAGGAATAGTTGTCCTCTCAACCCTATGGTTTTTCTTATTTCTGCAAAGAAAAAGCTTTACAATCTCCATCTTTCCTCTATGCATGTTTGTGTAAAAGTTGGGTCTTTTCTCTTCTCTCTATCTCTTTGTTCCGCTTTTTAATGGCAGCCCCATGTTCGTTCGATTTAAAGTACCGAGATGGTACTATGTTAGTAGTTTGGGTATTGGGGAATTTCTTCTTCCAGTGATGAATTTGAAGTATCCTCCTAATCTTTTCCTGAAGTCTTACACAGTTTTCTATCTATGGCTCCTGACCAAGGCTTTTCCAGTCTTTGGTTTGCTACACAGTGCTTCTGCCCCTCCTTATCATCGGATTATGCTATGTTGGTTTTCCTCGTATGGCCGACTCTCTCCTTTATCTGGCCTGAGGCTCACCCTGAGAATGAACACCAAAAACAGAGTTAGCATTAAGTTTTTTTTTTTTTTTATTGATGAGCTTCTCTTTTACTATTTTTCTGTTATCTCTCTTTGTGGTTCCCCTCCCATGGTAGAGTTTTCCTG
Source organism: Garcia nutans (assembly GCA_947685225.1). Lineage (NCBI taxonomy): Eukaryota > Viridiplantae > Streptophyta > Magnoliopsida > Malpighiales > Euphorbiaceae > Garcia > Garcia nutans. The sequence continues at coordinate 38,682,869 of CANTUV010000027.1, forward strand.
TAATCTGAGATTAATTTAATATATATATATATTCTATTTTGATAAAAGAAAGGTTTTATTATATATATATATATATATGTAAATTTATATTATATATTTTTATTATAAATGCTCTAGAAGTGATATAAATAAACTATAATAATATGTATTATAGATTATGTTATGATATACGTAGATTACTATTTAATTAAATTAATCTTATACTATTAATATTATGATTAGTTTTATCTTATTTATATTAAAATTCAATTTAATTATAATATTTTATTCTACTTACATCACTATAAATACTTCTGATTCATATAATAATTAATAATATAGAGATTTCTCATATTTCTCATTCTTTATTTATCTTCTCTTTTTTTTTATTTACAACACGAGACTCTACCAATTTATTCATTTTAAATATTCAAGTTCAAGATAATTATTTTAATTTTTCTTTGTATAATTCTATGAAAGTGTTTATTATTATTTTTAATTAATTAAAATTGTGGGATATAGCCTTATAAACTATTCAATTCAATATTTAAAACAATGTTAACTAATGGTTTGTCATCATGTTGGAGCATTTAATTAAAAGGAAATATTAGTTTAATCTATGAAACAATTAATTAGAGTTTATTTTCGAAAAAATTATAAACAAAAAAAACTTTTTGATCTATATATAATATATATTAGATCTCTAAACTAAAAAAGAATATTAATTAATTAATTAATAATATGTAATTTAGTTATTTTATACATATCAGTATGAGGATATGGATCAAATATCATACACAATATGATGGATATGAGTTTATTATAATACATGTTTTTTCATTAAAAACAAATAAAATAAATATCGTATAAAATATTTGTTTATATATATATAATAACTTAATATAGTATATGTATAAGTATATATTATTCTTGAATTTAATTAATTGTTACTATTATTTTATTCTATGAATATATTAAAGACGTATTATTTATTCCAATATATATAAAGTAAGGTTATTTTTGTTGTTTTTTTAAATATTATTATATACAATGTGAATATGTATCCATATTGAAAGAATTAAATTTTGAGAAAAAATAATATTTGTATTTACTATAACTTGATATGATAATCTATAATTTTAGAGTTTTGATATTTAAACTCTAATTATAATTTTTAGTTTATTTGATAGTTCTGCAATATATTTAATTTATAATTTATATTTAAATTTGGTATATTTATAATATTAAATCTCATAATATTTAAATTTGTACCCTTGATATTTTCTGAAAAAATTATCCGTTTTGAGTACTTAATAATAAGATTCATCTTAATATTGTGAATTTTAGAGATATTATGAAAAGGAAATTAAGCATCCTCACATGATCGCTTAAAAGTAATAATTTTTCTCTTGACTGCTCAAATGAGAAATTAAAAATTGATTACCTCATTATTAATTTTTACAGTCTTTTTGATGAATATTAAATTTTTTTATGCCTCAAATATACTACTGCAGTAGCTATATTGAGAGCAAAAAATTATAAAATATTTTGAACTAATTTTTTTTATTTGCCTGTAGCCAGTGGCGGAGCCAGCTGGAACGGGAGGGGAGGGCTGAGGCACATAGCCTCCACCTTCGTTGCTCCGGCCGCCAGAAAAGCCCCCTTACAAATACACGTCCGGCGGCCGGCAGGAGGGGTCGTCAGCCCCCACGCGACCCCACCTGCCTCCGCCCCTGCCTGTAGCTAGATAAAATTTTTAGTTTTTGATGAAAAATAATTAAACTCGTCTAACTATTTTGACATTATTTTCTGAAGTGAATTTTATATATTTTCAATATCATGGACGAGATCTTAATAAAAAAAATTATAGTGAAAAAAAATTTTCTACCAATTTTGAAATCAAAAGTGCTAAAAAGATATATATTGACATAATTCTCATAATTCTTTGTTATTAGAAAATATTTGTTATAGTTAACATTAACATGAATTAATGTTAGCATGATATCTGGTTTTATAAATATAGTTGAAAACTCCAAAAGAGTTCATCTTATATTCTGAATTTGAGTAAAATAATATTTTAATGGTGCATTGTATTCAAATAGATCCTGAAGAAATCTGTCAAGTTTTTAAAGAATACGTAGCAATGGATATTCTATTGAATTAAAGTGAAAGAGATATTGAATTTTTATGTGTTAACTCTATGAATTTGAATTAGAAATTCATATTTAAGAAATTTTAAATTTCTTAACTATATTGTACTTTATAAAAAATAAAGATGGCTGAGTTACACTATATGCACCAGAAGTGCATATATCTTAAAATTTTTATCCTTTGGTATGATCATCTTAGCCATCCATGTTCAAATTTAATATAATATATTGTTGAGAATACAAATGGACATTCACTAAGAAAAAAATTAGAAAATGATTTTGCTTGATGATCACTTTTGTGCTTCTTGTACTCAAAGTAAATTAATTATAAGACCTTCACAACTAAATTACATTTAAAGTCCCCTAAATTTCTACAAAAATACATGAGGATATTTGTGACTTTATCCATCAATCTTGTAGACTATTTAGATACTTTATGATTTTAATTAATACGTCAATTAGATGGTTATATATTTGTCTATTGTCAACTCCATATATTGTTTTTACTAAATTTCTTGTTCAAATTATAAGGTTAAAATCAATAATTATTGATTATCATATCAAGATAATTTTTATAGATAATGCATATGAATTTACTTGAAAAGTATTTTATGATTATATTATCATTAAATATTTTATTGTATATGTTCATACTCGATATGGTTTAGTTGAATTATTATTAAGATTTTACGGTCAATTATTATTCTTATGCTTATGAAATCAAAATTTTTAATATACGCTTGGATACATATTATTGTTTATATTGCACTTTTAATTTGTATTTGATTGTCTACATATCATAAATTTTTTATTTTGTAACTTGTGTTTCTCTGAATTAATATGTCTTATTTATAATTTACGATATTAAAATTTCTTGTTGCAATGTATATATTCTTATTGCATCTCCTTAAAGAAATAAAATGGATTATCAATATTATTTTGATATCTATATAGATTTTGATTGTCTACATTAGATATTATAAACCTTTACCGATAAATTTTCTAGAGCAAAATTTTTAGTGAGTTAGTTTTCACTCCATTAGGGGAAGATAAAAGTAAAGGGTCAAAAACACAATAGATTAGTTGAAATACACCAACTTTATCCGATCTTAATATATGCACAAATCAATGTGAACTGAAAGTTTAAACACTAATTCATTTGCATAATGTTGCAAATCAGTTACCAGATATATTTGCAAATACCTTGTAGGTGTTTAAATCACATACTTCAGCTACTAATACTTTTGCTCGATTGATTGTCCTTATAGGATATCTTATTAGTATAGCAGCTAATAGATATAATATACGTCTGAAGCGTAATAGACTACTTGGTTCAAAATATTAATTTTTTAGATAAAAAAAATGAATAAACACTCCTGACGAGTCAAAAGCAACATAAGTCAATAATAATATATTTCTAGAGAAGTAACCCCAGAAATGGTTTCGGTACCAAAAAATTATGAGATCTCATTAAAATATAGAAATATGTGAAAAAGAGATAAAATTATTATTAATAAGATGTTTGTATATGTTGCTATTGAAATTATCAAAATATGTTTAAGCCTAAAAATATTTAAAATTATCGATATTGAAGTGATTGGCCAAAATGAAAAGTAATCAAGGCCGAGCTAGATTCATTTGCTAAATATATAATATTTGGACCAGTAGTCCAAATATCAGAAGATGTCATACCCATGGGTATTGAATGTAAAAGAAAAAAAAATCATATGAGATTATGAAAAAAGTGTTTTTCCTCTATTATAAATGCAATTACTCTTAAAATTAGTTTTGCAGTCCTTGAAGGGCTCAACATTATATTATAATAATTTGCTCATATAGCTTTTAAGAGAAATGAGTTAAATGAAATTATGATATATAAGGCACAACTTATGGTATAAGAATTCTCATAAAGTTCTTGTATAAATTATGATGGGACATATTCTCCTATCATGGATGTTATTATCTTTAGATTTTTTTATCAGTTTGATAGCCTTTGAAAGGCTTGACATATATTTGATGGATATTGCTGAAAGGGGAGAAAACCTGATTTTCCTTAAAACCTAAATCATGCATAGATCACTAGATTATTCAAATTAAATTGCAAAGGGCTAAATTGTGTACCTGACATCATCGTATATTGAAGCTGAAGACGATTTTGGAGTTTATCACCTTCCAGGGGATACACACTTTAAGTTTAGCGGAAGCACTACTGAAGGAACGTAATGTTCTCTTAAAAATTGTTATGTTCCCCTGGAGACCACGACCCCTTATTTATAACTGATGATGATGATTAATTTCTATTTTGGTCCTTCAACAAAACAGAAATTCTTATCGGTCTCTACACTTATATTCCTATTACGAATAGGACACCTCAATAGTCAACAATCTTAATTTGATCAAAACTCTAATTGACTATTTTAATTTGACTGCAATACATATTTAATATTTAAATATATTTAGCCCATACTTATGATTAATTAGAGGATTAATTTTATCAATATAAAATTAATTCTAACAATCTCCCACTTGGGCTAACATATATTAAATATAAATGTATATACCTTAATGAGCCCATAAAAGCAGTCATACTAAAGGTGCCTTAAACAATCTCGTCCATTGATTATATCGATAAAGAACTGAAGGGCCAGTCGCCACATTCATCGTGACTCAAACCACCATCAATCACATTACCAATACTCTCAAATGACATAGATCAATAATAGGAGTGTAGCATGGAAACTACATGCAATGTGATCCAATCATGCCTGTTTTCAACTGGTCATACTTTAGTGAGATCAATCAATAATAATAATACAAAGTGTAAAATAAAATGAAAGAAAAACTCATTTTTCTGCAGAAACTGAATGTACTTTATAAAATATATCCAATGTCAAAGAGAGCATACATAAAACTTAATGCAAACTTAATGAACAAACTCCCACTGAAACTAAATAGTCTCAAATAATGTGACACCCATATGAGCAGTGTGCTCATGAAAAACCTTCGTTATCACTGTCTTAGTGAGCGGATCCGCAATCATGGAGTTCGTTCCAATATGCTCTATGGATATATGTCCACTCTGTACTCTCTCCCTCACAGCCAGAAACTTTATCCCAATGTGTCTCGATCGAGAAGAGCTTCTGTTGTTGTTGGAGAATAAAACTGCTGAGTTATTATCACAGTATAACTTTAATGGTCTTTTAATGCCATTCACAATGCGAAGCCCTGTGACAAAGTTCCTCAGCCAGATTGCCTGATTGGATGCCTCATAACTTGCTACAAATTCTGCTTCCATGGTGGAGGTAGCTACTAGAGTTTGTTTCACACTCTTTCAAGAAATAGCACCACCAGCCAAGAGATATATGTAGCCTGAAGTGGATTTTCGACTGTCTTAGCATCCGGCGAAATCAGAATCAGTATACCCAATGATCTCAAGCTGATCTGATCTCCTGTATGTGAGCATATGTTCCTTTGTTCTTTGAAGATATCTCAAGACTCTTTTGGTTGCTTTCCAATGATCCATTCCTGGATTGCTGAGATATCGCCCTAACATGCCAACTATGAATGAAATATCTGGACGAGTGCAAACTTGAGCATACATCAGACTCCCAACTGCTGACGTATAAGGAATCTTCTGCATCTCCTGAATCTCAAGTTCACCCTTTGGACACTGATCAAGACTGAATTTATCTCCTTTAGCAACTGGGGTATCAATTGGTCTACTGTTGTGCATACTAAATCTCTTGAGCACTTTCTCAATATAGCCCTTTTGTGATAATCCAAGAATACCTCGAGTACGGTCTCCATGTATTTGAATCCCTAATACAAAAGAAGCTTTACCTAAATCTTTCATCTCAAAGTGTTTTGAGAGAAAGACTTTGGTCTCGTGTAGCAAGTCCTTACAGTTAGTAGCAAGCAATATGTCATCCACATATAAGACCAAAAAGATAAACCTACTCCCACTGAACTTGTGATACACACAATCTGCCACAACATTTGTTTCAAAACCGAAAGAGACAACTACTTCATGGAACTTGAAGTACCACTGACGAGAAGCCTGCTTGAGTCCATAAATGGATTTCTTTAATCTGCATACCAGTCGCTTTGGGTCTCCAGACACAAAGTTTTCTGGCTGCACCATATAGATGGTTTCATCAATGTCTCCATTGAGAAACGCAGTCTTCACATCCATTTGATGTAACTCAAGATCAAAATGTGCAACTAGAGCCATGATTGTCCTAAAATAGTCCTTCGATGATACTGGAGAGAAGGTCTCTTTATAGTCAATCCCTTCCTTCTGAGTGAAGCCTTTAGCTACAAGACGAGCCTTATATCTTTCCACATTACCATTAGAATCCCTCTTGGTCTTAAATATCCATTTGCAACCAATAGGTTTCTTTCCTTCAGGTAATGGGATAAGATCCCAAACTTGATTGTCTTGCATAGATTTATATTCTTCACTCATTGCCTCAATCCACTTATGAGAGTTGAAATCCTGCATGACATGATGAAAGCTGATATGATCATCTTCTACCATGTCTACAGTGTCCTCATATTCCTGAAGATATACTACATAGTCATCCGGAATAACATTTCTTCTTTCTCTAGTGGACCTTCTTAAAGGCACAGGTTCTGGCTCAAATTCTTGAGGTTGTTGAGCTTGTACTTGAGGAAGAACAACTTCTTCATCCTGATGGGGAAGTTGATCAACATTGTCTTGTATTGGATCCGGAATTGCTTATGGGATATTAACAATTCTAGGAACCTGAACAGTCCCAGGAGCAAAGATAGGAATCGACACTGAGTGTTCCTGACTCGATCCCTCCTCAAAGACAATGTTTCTAACCTTATTTCTCCCCTCCCCCCCCAAACTCAACATCCTTAAAGAATGTTGCAATTCCCGTCTCAAAAATAGATCTGGAAGTAGGATTATAAAACTTAAAACCCCGAGATCGCTCAGAATAACCAACAAAGTAGCTACTAACAGTTTTGGAGTCCAATTTTGTCTCATTAGGCCTATAAGGCCTAGCCTCAGCAGGACATCCCCAAACATGAAGGTGCTTTAGACTGGGCTTGCGTCCAGTCCAAAGCTCATAAGGTGTCTTTACAGCTGCTTTAGTTGGTACTCTGTTAAGAAGATAGACTGTTGTTTTTAATGTTTCTCCCTACAGAGACTCAGGTAAAGAAGAATGACTAATCATACTTCTAACCATATTCATAAGAGTCTTGTTACGTCTCTCAGATACACCATTCATGCTAGGTGTACCAGACATTATGTATTGATGGACTATACCACAGTCATGCAGGAAAATAGCAAATGGCCCTGGACGTTGTTCACCTGAACCGTCATATCTGCCATATTACTCACCTCCACGGTCAGATCTAACAGATTTAATCTTCTTTCCGAGTTGATTTTCAACTTCGGCCTTATAAGATTTGAAAACGTCCAGAGACTCATATTTCTCATGAATGAGATATAGGTACCCATAACGTGAGTAATCATCTATGAATGATATAAAGTATCTTTGACCATTCCTAGTTGCTGTAGGGAATGGGCCACAGATGTTCGTATGTATCAACTCTAAGACGTTTGATGACCTATTGGCACCTAATGTCTTTTGTTTAGTCTGTTTACCTTTAATACACTCAACACAGGAGTCCAAATCTGTGAAATCAAGTGTATTTATGATACCATCTGACACAAGACGCTCTATTCTAGATTTGGATATGTGACCCAAACGTTTGTGCCATAGAGCAGCTGAGTTATCCATATTCAGCTTCCTTTTAGTACCTATAGTACTAACTTGCATGGTCTCATTATAAGAGGCATCGATATCTAACATATATAGATTATGAAGTGCATATAAGAAACCATTACCTAAAATTTTTGAATCCATAGATAAAGTAACTTTATTGTTTCCAAATGAACAAGTAAAACCAGATTTGTCCAAATGAGAAACATAAATTAAATTCCGCCTAAAAGACGGAATAACAAAAGTATCTACTAGATCCAAAAAAATTCAGTTCTTAAACGCAATCTAAAATGTCCTATCGCCTCTACTTCTACCGATTCGCCAGTTCCCATATAAACGTATCTTTCACCGTCAGTTGGCTTTCGGTAATTTAGGCAACCCTGCATTGAAACACTTATGTGACTAGTAGCACCAGAATCTATCCACCAAGTGTTTCTAGGTACCGAAGTTAAATTAACTTCAGAACAGACTAAAACCAAATATTTTCCCTTATTAGCTGTCTTATTATCAATATTTTCATTCATAGGGACAAAGTTGGAATTACACGGCATGCTAGTTGAACTCAGAGAAAATAAATAATAAATAAATGACATAAGCTCACAATCCACAAAAATTGAAACAAATCACAGAAGTAGAGTTTAAATATTGGAAACAAGATACCAGACACAACATTAATATTCTCATCTTTGGACATAAAATATTAACTGTAATTGGTATCTCAACGCAGTAATCAAATATTGACAATTCAGTCATGTCAAATAATAAACCTTCCTTTGGGCCGATTTATTATTCACATGGATGAACACATAATAATTATCACATATTTATTACCGCAATGTATTCTAAATTCAGCCAGATAGCAACCTTCCTTTGGGCCGGTATACTACCCGCAATGAATTTTAATACACCTGTCTAATATCCCAAATAAATTAATTTAGACAATAGAGGTCACTTTGGTAACTTTTTGTTTCAATTAATTTATTATTAAAAATATTAAACACAATCAAGACTAAAATACCAAAATTTAAACTCAATTGAATTAAATTTTAAATTGCAATTTTAAAATTAAATGATTTTTTTTATTTACGATTTAATCGAAGATAAAATCAAATTTCATAAGGATTTAATCAATTAATTAAAATCCTTAACTTTGTTCTTCTAAACCAAAACGAAGAACAAATTTTTTTTTAATTTTAAATTAATTAAACCAAAACAAATCAAATCATACATCAATTGAAACTGTTCTGGAATCAACTTTTTTATAAAGTTTCAAAACAATTTCACGAAACTGTTCACGAAACAACTGTTCACGAAACTGTTCTGGAAACTGTTCACGAAACTGTTCAAGAAACAACTGTTTTATACAGTTTCAAAACAGTTTTTTTTAATTAATTAATTACATAATTAATTAACCCAAAAATTAATTAATTCCAGAAAAAATCACAAGCACAAATTCAAGTTCAGAAATTGATTTTTCCAGAATCAATTAAATAATCACAGTAATTTAATCCAAAAACAAATCAAACCAAAATTGATTTCAGATTAATAATTTTGATTTCAAATTAATTCTCGAAAATTACAATCACCGAATTAATTTTCTAGAATTAAAACAATAATTAATATAGCAATTTAATCGAAAAATCTAGCAACCTAGCATAGGGCTCTGATACCAATTGAAAGGGGAGAAAACCTGATTCCCCTTAAAACCTAAATCATGCATAGATCACTAGATTATTCAAATTAAATTGCAAAGGGCTAAATTGTGTACCTGACATCATCGTATGTTGAAGCTGAAGACGATTTTGGAGTTTGTCACCTTCCAGGGGATACACACTTTAAGTTTAGCGGAAGCACTACTGAAGGAACGTAATGTTCTCTTAAAAATTGTTATGTTCCCCTGGAGACCACGACCCCTTATTTATAACTGATGATGATGATTAATTTCTATTTTGGTCCTTCAACAAAACAGAAATTCTTATCGGTCTCTACACTTATAATCCTATTACGAATAGGACACCTCAATAGTCAACAATCCTAATTTGATCAAAACTTTAATTGACTATTTTAATTTGACTGCAATACATATTTAATATTTAAATATATTTAGCCCATACTTATGATTAATTAGAGGATTAATTTTATCAATATAAAATTAATTCTAACAATTGCGACAGTTTAATTATATAGTTCATTAGATAATGATATATATATATATATATATATGAAAATTTCTGAAGGATTCAAGATGCCTGAAACATATAATATCTTGATAAATATATTATATTGAGTTTAAAGATTCTGATATAAGCTAGGTAGATGTGGTGTCTATTTGAATACTTAGAGATAATAGATATAAAAATAAATTTATTTGCCTATATATTTTTATCAGGAAGATAAATACAGAATTTATCATAGTTGTAGTTTATGTTAATGATTTAAATATAGTGAAAACTCCATAAGAGATCTCAATTATTGCAGACTATTAGCAAGAAAATTTGAAATGAAAGAACTTGAAAGAACATAATTTTATCTTGGATTTCAAGTTGAGTATTTGCCAAATGAAATTCTTGTTCGTCAAACATTATCAAACTTGAAATAATTTTATATGGATAAATCTTATTCATTAAGCACTCTAATAATTGTTTATTCCCTTAAGGTAAAAGGAGATCTCTTCAGCAGCCCTTGAAAAGATAATGAAGAGATTATTGGTCCTGAAGTACCATATCTCAATGCAATAGGGGCGCTCTTATATCTTGCTAACAACACAAGACCAGATATTACTTTTGCAGTTAACTTGCTTGCAAGATTTAGTTCTGCACTAACTAGAAGACATTGAAATGAAGTGAAATATGTTCTTTGCTACCTACATGGCACATCCGATATGAGTTATGTCTTCACATATAATACTTCACGTAGAACAATACTGTTTTTTTATGGCGATATGTGAAGCAAATAATCACTGCTACTTCATCAAATCATTCAGAGTTATTAGTTATTTATGAAACTAGTTATGAATATGTGTAGTTGAGAAGCATGATCGAATATATTGGAGGAGCATGTGGATTACCTATAGAGAGCAACAAGCCAATAATATTGCATGAAAATAATGCATCATGGATTGCATAAATCGAAGGAGGCTAAACAAGGGTGACAGAACTGAACATATATCACCAAATATCTCTTATACACATGAAAGAGTGAAGAAATAAAAAATCGATATTTGCAAAGTTTGTTCAAGCTAAAATCCAGTAAATTTGTTTACAAAGACACTGCCAACATCAGTCCTCAAAAGATATATATACAATATTAAGATACGTTCACTTAAAATATTTTAGTTGAATGTATTTTTTAGGGGAAGTCACCTATGAATATTGTACTCTTTTTTCTTCACTAAGTTTTTGTCCCGCTGAGTTTTTCTTAGTAAGATTTGAACAAGGCATGTTTATAGAGGTAATCATTCAAGGAAAATTGTTATGATATATATGGATGACTACTTAATTGGATTAATCTTATTATATCAAGATTATGATTAGTTTTATCCTATTGATATTAGAATTCAATTTAGTTGTAATCTTTTATTCTACTTGCACTACTATAAATACCTCATTATAGGTGATTCATATAACAGTTAATAATATAAAGATTTTTCATATTTTTCATTCTCTATTTATCTTCTCTCTTCTTTTATTTACAACAGATTATAGATTTATTTTTATTTTTATAGAATTTGATAAGTCTTATTTTTCAGACGTTAATTTGTTTTTTTTTTATTTTTAGTATTTTATTTTAATTTTAAATTGACAATATAAATTTAATTATCTTAAAAATAGAAAATTCTTACTTAAAGTGGATCCATAACTTCACCCGTGCACCTAATATAATATGTGATTTAAAATAAAACTAATTAAAATTAATTTTTTAATATTATAATTTACAACAAATTGTGATTGATTGAATGTATGGTAGGGTTATGAACATGTTTAAATAAAAATTTATCCTTAAAAATAATTTAAGATAAACATATTATTAATTGTATTTAGATTTAGAGTTCTATGTTCTATATTATTTGATTTTATTTCTATTAATTTTTAGTCTATTTTTTAAGTGAAAAATAAAAAATCAGAAAGAAAAGTATACATCCGAACAACAGTAAACAAACTATTTTATTCTACTTAAAATATTTTTATTATATCAATTTAGTTAAAATCTTAGCATATTTATTTTTTCTTCTACCACCTTCATATTTCTTTACTCATATTAAAATTTATAATCTTTTTTCAGAACCGAAAAATAGCAAGTAAAAAATTTGCACTTATTTTTTATTTAAATTACTAATTTTAATTTTTTAAAATTCTTTAATTAAAGTAATATAATTAAAAATTAATATTTTGATAATTCCTTTTGATTGATTGATTCTCGAATTAATTTAAAAAATATTTTAATATATTAGACATATTTTATTATAAATATTTTTATAATATGTGAATATAAAAACTTTTAATATTATATATATATATATTTTTAATATATTAATTATATTAATATAACTTATTTTTTCATTTGAAATATTACAAAATATCATAATATCGGAGCGTGGTACTGGTAAACATATTTTCTTTTTTATTTCTATTAATTCATGATTTTGCAATTTCAAATTACACTTCTATAAACAATTGCATCAATTTCATTTGCTAAGAATGAAGAAGTGCCAGCTATTAATTACTAATCCTTAAATGCTTATGGTTGACAATGCATGTCAAATCCCATGGGGGCAATCAGTGGACTTTCCAAAGAAGTTCATAGAAATTGATAAATAACTTGTGTATTTAATAGCCAACCCCAAACTTGTATGCAATTTATTAACTAATCAGATTCTAATTAAATCATAATCAGCTATGCAATGATAATATACATTCGAATTTTAGTCGTGTTACTCTTTCATTTCATAAATAATAATTTTGTTTGCTTAATTTATTTTAATAAAAATAATATATGGATCAATTTAATTCAGATTAAAAGCTTTTTATGCATTAAATATATTAGAGAAATGATTATTCTAACCTTATATTTATTTAAAAAGTCTAATAAATATAAAATTAAAATAATTATTTCTCTAATACATTTAATGCATAAAGAATTCCTGATTCGGATCAATTTGATGCATTTAGCATTACTCTTATTTTAATTATAACATTAAAAATATCACTTTTTTTAATACCAATATCAATAAGATTTATGCTTTGAGATTTAAATATGTGCTTCATCAGTTTATAAATAATTATTACTTTAAAATAATAAATTTTATTTATAAATAATTATCATTTTATAAAAATTAAATTTATTTTATATTTTTATTCTAAATTTGTTCATATATAATTAATATATAATAAAATAAATAATAAATTAAATAGAATGATAGTTTAGTAAATTTCACAATTTTTTTAATTCGTATATAAAAATCTTAAAGTGATAATTATTTGTTAAGATATAAAGTAACAAACAATAAACAAACTAATTAAGGTGAGAAATATGAATACTTTATACTAGTTTTTTGGGATACTATGGATTGATGTTGATTTAAGTGTAAATTGATTTAAAAGCATTTTTTTTCTTTATTGATGATATTTCAATTATTAAAATTAAATTATAAATTCATAATTATTAGAGAAAAAAATAATATGCTGAATTATTGGCAAATAAATTCAAATAAGAGAAATAAATTTAATTTGCTAGCAAAATCTTACTCATGATATCATCTCTCTCATGTCTATTTATTGCATCTAAATCAACTAACTCATTAGAAGCGTGTAAGCATTTGAAGTAAAAAGAGGGAAAATAAGTTTAGACTTACCTATTACAATGAGATAAAATAGTCAAGCTTGCATATTTTGTATTTTTCTTTAATGATGAAAAAAGCTCCAATTTAAAAATGTTACCTAAAATAGGAAATATATTTATTACCTACTTAAATGGATAAAGATTTATTTCATATTAAATAAATACTCGTATATATATATATATACATATATTTTGCTTACAAAAAATTTTTGGTGGAGCTTGACTACCCTTTTTAAAAGGAGTTCGACCATCAAGATAAATTCTAAAAAAGTTAGTCTAACAATTCATCGTCAAGACCCCCACTTAAATATGAGCTTATAAAAGGACTCCACATACGACGTATTCAGAGCCTAAATATTTAGAGTCATTGTGAATCTGTATTTTAAACTTGTGGCCTCACTGGCGTAATCTCCATGATTTACCAATTCTTCTATATGTGGTGGGTTACTCAAATATATTTTTAAAAAGGTAATTTATATTCAATCTATTTTTTTAAATTTAAATCCTTGTTTTGATTTTGTATTTAAGTCAATTTAAAATATATAAGTTGTATTTAAGTATTTTAATATATGAAATAATATTTCTTATAAAAATAATATTTATTATATAAAATTTTATTTTTCAAATAAGGTATTGAAAAATTCAAATATATACACATATGTTTCATAATCATATATTTTTTTCAATAATTCTTATAAAGTAGTTTTGATACGTACATAAAGTTTGCATTTTTCATTATTTTCCATTTCTCATTATTTATAGAAGGTAAGAAAGAAAAATCATATTTTATGTAATATACATTATGCTTAATTGACCATCTTAAATTCTCTCATCCCTAATATTAAAGAAAAACAAAATTCACATTTTTATGACTTTTTATGTTAATAATATCTCCAGAATATGAATTTAAAATATATTCAGAGTATGAATTTAAACTTTTAATTATTATAATTTAATTAAAATTAAAATTTAATAAAACTTTATTATTATATTAATATTTCAGATACGAGATATTGAGTCAGATATATTAAATTCGTTTTATTAGAAATACAATAAGAGAAATTGCCTATTTTCCCTTAGAGATAAATAAAAAATAAAACAAAACAAAACGTTAATAGCAATGAAAAAACGGGAAAGAGTATTTTGATTTCCTGTTTCGTCGATGAAGAAGTCTAGAAAACATATAAAAGAAGAAGACTCGTGCCTTAATTTCCCTCCTGTTTTAGGCACGCGTCTTCTTTCTTTCTCTCTCAAATGCCAACACACACTGCCTTTTTTCAGCTTCTATAACCCATTTTTCATTCTTTTTTTTCACACATAATTAAGGTAAAGTTTCTATCTTTTTTTTTTTTTTTTCTGTTTCGAATTTCTCTGGTTTTGTCTTCGATTCTGCCTTTTTTCGACTGAATTAACAAATTTATTTGAATTTCATGTTTTGGGTATTAATCCAATTAAATTTTGTTGTTTTAGATGAAAATTTTCTATGTTTGTTGTTATTTTTTGTTAAATAGTGTTTTAAAATCCGATTCTTTGTTTCACATTTTACTTTTTTTTGAACCCCTTTGTCAATTAGAAATTGCTGTGATTTCTTTGGCTTGAAGATATAATTTTTCTGGGAAGATAACCTTTTACCAAAAATGGCATTTTTTTTCTTTGTTTTCTCTGGATTTAAGTGAAGTTTCCTTGGAAATAAACAAGTGGTAAATATTACTTTTACTTTCTTTGTAATCAGTTTTCTGTGGCTTTTACAAAATGTTTCAGTTTTGCAAAATTGCGTATAAAATATTTGTTTTTAACAGGGTTAGTTAATTAAGATTATCGATTAATGTTCATTATTACCATTAATATTTTTTTTTGGGTACAGGTTTCTTAGCGGTATACTTTCTGATATGTATAGATTAGAACTCTGAAGAAGATCAGACAAATCTTTAATTTTTTTTTGGGAGAAGATTCGCTTCTATATTTAAAGGTATGGCCTCAGCAGTTGAAAATCTCATTTTTATCACTAGCTTCCTGGACACTGTTGCAGAAGAACATACAACTAGTTAAAGAATCTCTTTTTGAGGGGGAGAGGGTAAAATATGTTCTTTATATATATATATATATATATTTACATAAATAATAAAATTCTTTCGAGAATTGGAGTATAAAGTTAAGTTTTTGATCTGGATTTCCCCTAAAATTAGATTATGATATGTTCTTGCTCTTTGAACTTGAATGTGATCCTTTCTCTCTGCTGTTTGATTAATTTATTTATGCCATGTTTGGTTTTTTTTGTAGTTTCCTTTCTATTCTCAATGTATATTTACACTTTTTTTTCTTTTAGTTTGTATAGTTTTGTGATGAATATAAACTATTTGAATGTTTTGAATTTTTTCTTTATGCCTTCCATTGATGTTTGGGTTTGAGCAAACTCACCCTTATTCAGTTTATGTTTGTTTCACCTAATTTTAGAGAGATTAAGCAATTAAATATTGTTTTTTTGGACTTGCCTTTTTTTTTGTTGGATTTAATGAGAATCTCTCATAATAGATTTCAATGAAAATATTGAGAAAACATTTAACTCAAAGCAAGGAACTTCTAATTGGGCACTCAAGGAAAACTGTGTGAATTGAAGTGTCTGCAGTTCATTAGGGAGAAATTTGCTACCTTCTCCTGTTTCATGATACTTCAAACTTTTCTTTTGTTTATTGTGTAGTTTGATGTTCTTTCTACGAAATCTTTTGGATATATGAAGCAGTGTTTCGACATATCGCAGTGCGATAAAACGATTTATATAATTGGACCTTTTTTTCTCTGATAAATCTACTGTTCATGCGTATTTCATTTAAATGTTGCATTCCTTATTTTTCCTACTTTTTCTAACACAAATATTCGTTTTGTTCAGTTCATTTACAATTAATTATTCATTTTTTCTTGCAGATCTTGGCAAGACTTGTATATCTTCTGGCCATGACCTTTTTTTTTCCTGTAACTGAACTTAATGGTTGATGGCTTCACCGGATCTTGATTCATCCTGGCTAGCTGCAGCTGGTGAATCTGTTGGTAGATGTTTCAATATACAAATGGAGGAAATGAATTTGGCTGATGTTCTACGTGTGCTGGAATCTCCCATCACTTCTAGTTCCTGTAACAGTAGCATACCCAAACCGCCTCCTTTTCCTGATAAAACATTTATTAGAGCCAATGCTTGCAAAAGGATTTCAGACTGTTGTTCAATCCCCAAGGAGATAAAACATACATGGGACAGGCTATTCAAGGAAGGATGTGGTGCTGATGTCTATATTATTACGGATGGCAAATCATACATTCCAGCTCATTTCAATGTTTTGGTGAGTTAATTGAACATTCCCTGTGTATTCACTAAAGTTGAAATTTCGTAATTCTCACTAGAGCCACAAAGACCATTGCCTTAGTGAAAGATTTTCATTTCAACTAGATACACTGAAAAGGTAAAAGGTGCTTGCATTTAAAAAAGGATTTGGCCTCTTAAATTTCAATGCTAAAGGAAATGTGGAGCGGTGTTCAGAAAGCCATTATTGGTGCAGAAAAAAAATACATAACTTTCGTTCTTTTTTCTCTGAGCTGTATAAATATTATGTCTATAATTTTTGTCATATAAAGATTTCTAAAGTCTATTTACTGAATCAGTTCAAATTTGCAATCAAGGTTTGGCTAAATGCTTACCAGCTTTAACTGTCTTCTGCAGAGTATTGCATCACCAGTCCTTCGGAATCTTCTGTGGCAATCAAAGATTAAGAATGGGATTAGATACATCAAAATCCTTGGTGTACCTTATGAAGCTGCCTACACATTCATTCGGTTTTTATACTCATCCTGGTATCTGAAATATCTTTTTCCTTTTATTTATTACCCTTAAAATGTCACTGAAATTAATAGTTTGATACCGTACAGCATTCAATGTCTTTCTTGTTATGCTATTGGAAGGATATTATACATCATTATATATTTGAGGGACTTAATTTTATAGAATATGTTGACAGTACACAACTTCGATATGTTTTTGGTGATACCAAGTCTCTCACATACCATATTGTTTCCTCTGGGCCAAATAGTGCTTGTGGAAGATTAGATCAGAAATTAATTTAAGCCAACATAAAATTAGTTTCATCTTCCATAGTCTAGCTGTACTAAGGCCATGTCAGTCATGATATGATGAATAAATAGTTGATTGGACATTGCTATGCTAACTAAGATTAATCAACTGATGATACTTGACAGAAATGGAATTTATTTTATTGACTGGCATTTTAGGTGCTAAGCATTAAAATGCTATTATAGTCAAACTGGTTGGTGAAAGTTTCCTTTTCTTACCTTTTCTTTTTCTCCATGCAGGCTGTATTGTACGCTATTCTTATTTAATAGTTAATTTTTTTTTCTTTTTGACAACCTAATGCAGCTTTGAAGAGGAACAGATGAAAAAATTTGTTCTCCATTTGTTGGTTTTGTCACACTCATACTCAATCCCACCACTGAAAAGAACTTGTGTAACACTTCTAGAGAAGGGTTGGTTGACCAAAGAAAATGTGATAGATGTGCTTCAGTTAGCTAGGAACTGTGATGCACCGCGACTTTCCCTTTTTTGTGTCCGTATGGTTGTGAAGGACTTCAAATCTATATCATCAACTGAAGGTTGGAAGGTTATGAAGCGCGCCAATCCAGCCCTTGAACAAGAGCTTGTGGAGTCTGTCGTTGAAGCAGATTCTGTAAGTCCATTCTTAATCCTTGTCTGTTGCTAACATATCAATCATGTTGCAATTATTTTGAATTGCATTACATGCTACATCAATGCTGGGACCGGTATGTGTGTGTGTTTCAGATTCTTTTTTTTTTCCAAAATAATTTAGGGACTCCTAAGTTAACAATATTTATTAGCGCTATGTTAGTTTTGTGCATTAAGGTGAGAAGTTACGCACATGCATGTTTTTCTGAATTTTGTTTCTTGTTTTAGACATGCAAGTCAAGATTAGGTATTTTACGTTCTTCATCTTTATGATCTATCCATTGGTTTTGATGTATCCAATTATATTTTACGTTCAAATTTGTTGTAACATGAATGATGAATGCCTCTATATAAGCTGCTGTCTATAGCACAAGATATTAAAGTTATTGAGATGAATACCTTCTGGATTCCCTTGTGAAAGGGAGTTATCGATTTTAGCTATTGGTCTTTGGCAATACTAGACTATAGCTCAGCAGAATATATTTTCTGGGTGGAATGTCTACATAGTGACGTAAGTTTTTCCTCTGTGTTTCGGAAGTTCTGAAGTTTGATTATGTGTTGAACCACGCTACTCTGTAGGAGTGTTGGATTTTCTGGTCATTTTTTCATACTGATTTTAAGTTTTGAAAGGGAGCATTGTTTGGTTGATGTCTAAACATTATGAACTTTATTACCATTCATTGGTTTCTGTTCCTATTATATTTGGATCCCCTAGTCTTTCATCATTTTATTTGCCCTCAATTTACTTGAAGATTTTAGCAATTGTGATAATGTTTATATATCACCTTGTTATGATATCTGGGATGAACATAATCTACTCCTTTTGTTTAATCATAGGAATTGGGATGATATTTTTACTTGTTGCTGTCAGAGAAAACAAGATAGGTTGAAGAAAATGGAAGAGAAAAAGGTGTACTTGCAACTCTATGAGGCAATGGAGGCCCTTCTTCACATATGCAGGGATGGGTGCAGGACAATTGGTCCTTGTGACAAAGTGCTAAAAGGAAGCCAGGTTACGTGCAATTTTCCTGCTTGCAAGGGGCTTGAGAACTTAGTCCGTCATTTCTCCAATTGTAAGACCCGGGTTCCTGGTGGATGTGTTCATTGCAAGCGCATGTGGCAACTGCTTGAACTGCATTCCCGCTTGTGCCGCGAGCCAGATTGTTGCAAGGTTCCACTTTGTAGGTAAGCATCAAACTTAATTGCACCCTTTTGCCCCTTTGCTTCTAAGTTTTCAGGGTCAGAAAAAGGATTTTGAGATGAATGTGAACCTAGAACAAAGGGTTCAACATAAGAAACCAAAATAAAGATCACTTTCTTTTTCTGGATGCATTATACATGCATGTCAGAAACCTATTCAATTACTTAACTCTTTTCTCTACGTGTTTTATTTATTTATTTTTTTTTTGAGAAAAATGAATACTGTATTTTTAATGGTAGTTGGAAGCCTAAATATATCTTTAGCTATAGAATATTGAGTCCCTGATTCTGTGCAACTACCAGGCATGGTCAGCTTTAAACTAACGACTTCTGTGACCAATTACTGTTCCTGGCCAGCAGTGCAGAAAATTGATACTCCCTCCATCCCATCCAAACTGTCGCTTTTGGAAAAAAAAATTTATCTCATCTAAATTGTCACTTTATACAATCAAGATACAATTAATTTTTTTTTCAACTTTACCCTTCATTATTATCATCAATAACCAATATTAACTCTCTCTCTCTCTCTCTTTTTAAAGATTGTGCATTTGTATTAATGGGTTGAGACATTGTCATTGGAAAAAATGTTAAAATAAATAAAGGGTATTTTAGTCCGTTAAGAATTTTTTAATAAAATTTAGAGTTTCTAATGATTACCTTAATACTCGTGAAAAACGGTAATAACGACAGTGTGGGTGGGACGGAGGGAGTAGGTTTTATTGCATGCTGTTTACAGCATAATCAGTTTATCCATCCAGGTTGAGCTGGATTAATCCAAGTTGCTCAATTGGCCAAGGGTTCATAAAGGACTAGAGTCTAGGATTTTTAGCTAATTCATTAGGTTCATTTGGTGACACTCTTATTAATTTGCTTGTATAATGAATAATATTTTATCTTCTAAAAGTCAAACTTTAGGTTTTTTCCCCTTTCTTGTTGAACTGTTGAGTATGAATGGTTTCCTGTGGCCAAGGGAATATCAAAATGCTGCTGGAACACCAAAGTGAATTTAAAATTGTAATGTGTTGCATGATGGTATGTTAACATTCTGTTTCATTGTTAATAGACATTTCAAGGAAAAAATGCAGCAGCAGACTAAGAAAGATGAAGCAAGGTGGAAAATACTAGTTGGCAAAGTAATAGCAGCAAAGGGCACAGTGGGGCTATTTGCGTCTCGATGTTGAGGTTTGTTAGCTTGAATCTGGTTTACCTTACCTTGTATTGTGAGCGCTACCCTATTGTAACAAATAATGGCTACTGTAAAATAGAAAAAACAATCATAAAATGGCCAGAAAATGGTTGTGTTTTTTTATAACCAAAATTGGTCTTATATGTTTCTTCTTCTTGTCCTATCATATAGAGCAAGCGTCCTATCCAAATGGCTAATGAGTTAACTGTTGGATTTTGTTGGCATATTTATCTGTTAAGCCTTTTTTTATTAGTTCCAAAACCTTTTTACTTCATTTGGTTGCAAAATGAATAAATGGAATAAGAACAGCATAAATTATTGGGTGGTTGTATAATAGTCATTCTTCAATTATGTGGAGAATTCCTATTTAAACTGGCGTTTGATTTTTCATGAGGTTTGATTCACCTTTGCAGATGAAAATTGGAAGTAATTCTGAAAATGAGTTTTTTTTTTTTTTTTTTTCAGTAAAGGATAAATTCATTAACTACCGAAAACTAGATACAGGAAGCTTTAAATGGTTGGGGGAACCATAAGGCACAAACAAAACATAGGAGCATCACAATCTCCGCCATTAGGAATTGAACAGTAGACTACAATAACATCTCCTGCAAAGAGAAAGAAGCCAAAATACTAGCAGACTAAACCACTAGAAGTGCTTCTCTTGAAATAAAAGAACATAGATATACAATGATAAGCAATAACAACATGGTTTCCAAATATCCTCAGGTATCAAAGAAAAGGAAGATGAGGATTGAAAGGAGGGATAAATCCTATCTGGAATCTTGAAAAGGAAAGCTTTGGATCATTAGTATGGGTAGCTTGATTTAAGGAGGCGAAAACAAGCGCCTCGAAAATTGCTTTCTGGTGTGCAAACTAGAAAACATGCAAGGGGAGATTCTTAACTCTGTGATACAAACGAATAAAAGGGTGGAGATTGATCGCTTCTGACATCTCTGGATAAATTTTAGGGCACCAAAAATCGTAGAACTAAGTGAAATTGGGGAACTTCTTTAGATTTACATCAAACATAGCACTAAAACCATAGGAGAAATGTTTGTCTTCAAAAAGCTCCACATAACAAATAGCAACAAGTCAAGTTCTGATCTAGGGGAGAAAATAAGAGAGAATGAAAGGTCTCTGACCAGCAACATTCCTTGATTTAGGGTAGTAAATAAAGAAAAAGTTCCTGGATAGACAGGGAAAGCGTCAGGAGGAAGGAATTCCCTGTATCAATCATTTAATTCTGAAAATGAGTTTGATTATTTAACATAATGCCGTTTATAATAATGCAATTTAAATTCATTCAGTTTTGTTGTGAAGAGTTTAATGTTTTTTTTTTATTTGATAGGTCTCATCAGTCATCAGCTTGGCTAATTCTTTTCTTAATCTTCTCCACCAATTACAGATAGAGCGCATTGAAAATAATTTATTCTTTAGGGGCATGAGAATATGAAAATAATTTAATTAATAAGAAAATTTATTGATTAAATTTAAAACATAGTATTAATTGATATACTTAATTTTAATTTTATAATTTAAAAAAGAACATAAATTTACAATTTATATATGTAAATGTTAAATTTTATATTATTAAAAGTTTAAAAATTAATAAAGCGAAACTTTAATTTATATAGTTAGGTGGATATATGATATATGATAAATAGAAATATACTCATGGGTGGAACTATGAGGGATCCATGGAGGCAATGGATCCCTCTCTTATCGGCTGCCAATCGCTTTTATAGGGGGGAGGGGGAGGGAGGTGTCTGGCCGTCGATTCGGCTTCTGGGTTTGCAGGCTTCTGGGTTTACAAAGAAGAGAGGGAGGACAGCTCAATTGAGAGGGAGGCCAGAGGTAGAAAATGATTTTAACTTTTTTTTTTTATAAAATTGCTCCTCAGCTTTGGGTTATTATTATTATTTTTCTAATTCTGATGGCTGAAATAATATTATTTCAGCATCTATTAGAAAAAAATTAAAAATTAAAACGATGTCGTTTCAGTGAAGTGTTTAATAAAAAAAAATTATGTGTGAAGAACAAATGAATTAAACATCCTATCTTCACAAACTGACGACCAATGAGAGAAGAGCAGCAGCGAGGGAGCAGCGGCGACGGCAAGTAGTTGTGGCAAGCCACTGATCGAGACCGACCACTAGAATTTTTACTGTCTGTTAGGTATTTATATATATTTTTTATTTTAATTCATTTTGTGAATGTGATTAAGTTTTAGGTAAAGTTGGGATTTTTTTTTTAAATACAGAATATAGTTTATTTTGAGTAAATTAAGCATAATAATTTATTTAAAATAATTTATATTTTTGTGATTAAGTTGAATTAATTTGTGTTGTTTATGTCGAGTTGTGATTAAATTTTGGAATTTTTTTTGAAATATTGTGTGGTTTATTTTATTTTTTTGAAATATAGAGTGTGAGTTTATTTTAGAATTAATTAAGTAATTAAGTATTGTGTTGTTGATTAGGTTGAATTGATTTAGTGATTTGAATTTTAAGTTAAATTAATTATAAATTAAAATATTGATATAAAATAAAAATTTAATATAAATTGTGATTTGTTTAATAAAATTTAAACTATAAATTTATAACTACTTATAAACTAAACTAATTATAAATTGAACCCAAATTAATTATAAAGTAATTATAAAATTGAACCTAAATTAATTATATTTTAACAATAAACTAATTAATAGTTAAATATAAATTAAGTATAAATTAAATTTAAACTATTTATAATATGAAATATATAAACTAAACTCTAAATTTAACTAAAATTAATTTTTTGAACTACCTCTAAGCTTATTATGTAGAGAAAAATATTTTATAAAAATTAAAAATAAAGTTATTATGTAATATTTTTAAAAAATACAAACTCGACGAATATAATTATTACTTCTTAGACGTAGTCAATCTAATAGCGCAAATTAATATTTAAACTATTATAATATTAAATGTTTAATTTTATTATAAACTCGAATATAATTTTATTTTTTTAAAAAAATTTACCCCTTTTTAGTAAGCCCATAAAAAAATAAAAAAATAAAAATATGTAACAGCAAAAATTCGATTATGCTGTTAATAATTTTCTTACGCAAAGAATTTATGGGTTTTTATTATATAACTATTTTATAAATGTTAATATACACGTTACATTTCATTTATTTCAACTTTTGATGTAATAATAAAAAAAATAAAATTTGAAAAATAAATTAACAATTTTATAAAATTTGTACAGCTAAAAAATTGTGAATATCCACTAATATTATATAACTACAATATATTTATTTTATTTATAAATTTACAGTCTCATTTGCTCTCTGAGAGGTCGAGTAAAATTGAGATTATAGGAGAAATTAAGAGAGGTGTACTGAATTAAGACTTTAATAGATTTTAAAAGAATTTGTGATTTTAATATAATTCAAATATTTTAATAGAATTTTATAAATTGTGTTAGAATTCTATATAGAAATTAATGCAATTTATTGAATTTTAGAAGCAGCAGCTGTACGTAATGGAGGTTCTCTTATGAATTATATTAAAATCCCCAATGTAACATTAGTCATTATTATCATTTGTAGTAATAGAATTACAAAATTTGATTTTTTCTACAAGTTTTCACTATGTACCCAAACTTTGAAGAGAATCAATCCATAGCCAAACTGCTAATATTGCTAAGAATTTGGCTGGGCAGAGACTTTTTTAAGTGCTTGCTGTCTTTGCTTAGATGCACAATCAAGGATTTGGGAGTTATTCCTTACAGAGATAAGATGTGGATAAACAATTAACTTACTTCCATAGACCTGTAGCAAGTATTATAAGATCAAATCAAAATTTGATTTGAATGGCCATAGAAATTATAGAAAATTAATTACAAATCTATTTAATTGCATAATATTATTTCACGAATAATAATATAAATATTTTACTCCACATGATGTGACGAATCAAAATATATCACACAGTTGACCTCAAGATTTGAATTGTTCTGACCTGCTCAATTCACTTATTATTAAATATTAAAAAGTAACCATGTTCAAGATTCTTTTTTATGGAAAATAAAACTAGTTATATTATGCTTTTAATTTAAATTACATAATTATAATGCTTTAATAATTAATACAATCTGATTTTAAATAAATATTTTTATTGCTTTTTTTAATTAAAACCATTCTTAGAACTCCATTATCATAGTTCACAATACTTTTTTTTTCTTTGGTTGCTTTTATATATATGCATATATTTTTTTATTTGGTTGTAATTTTTTTTTTATGTATATTATTAATATTTTTTTTATGCTTTTTCAGTTGCTCTAGACATCAGGTTTGTTGGGTTTATCCAAGATTGATCCTGCACACCTTATGTATATAATTAATATTTACGTTCTAATTTATAGAATTAAATTTAGGGAGATTAGCACACATTCATACATATAGATGCAGAAATTCAATAAAATTAAAATCCTAATCCAATACATTTTTTTTTTTTTGCCTTTAAGAATATAAATGGAAGTTCTCTCAGAAAATTTATTAACGACTAAACGGAGGATAAATTATGTCCACCATATAAGGAAAATACCATGCCATCTGAACTGCATCACCATTTGAGTAATATACAAGCTTAAAGTTGACTAAATTTTTTAATTATAATTTTTATTTTTTATAATTTAAATTAAAATAGTTATCAATATATAATTTAAGCAGAAAATATATATTTGATATACTAAACAAAGAGAGAATAGATTTAACATATAATTATGAAAAATTAAATATAAAAATAAAATAATTATTCTTAACAATTATGAATAATAAATATTTTAATGCAAAACTTTGATAAATTAAAGTAAAAAATAAATATTAAATATTACATATTAAATATTACGGTCAGTATTATATAAAAATAGAAATATATTAATAATTTATTATTAATATTATCTAATAAAAATTTATTAGATAATTAAAAATCAATACATCATTTAGTTATTTAATTAAACCTTTGGTTATTAATTTTGGTGTATATTTTTTTTATTTTATTTATATTTCTATAAATTTATTATTTTTTATATTTTTATATGTCATTTATTATATATATTAAAAGTTAATGACAATATTAGCCCATTTAAAAGTTAAAAAATTATATAAATATATTAAATTTCCTATTACATGAATTTTATACAAAATGACCTTAATATATAAAAAAAAGGATAAAATAAAAACACCCTTGCTATCAAAAAATTGTAAATATAAAAGCCAAAAAAATTATAAATATAAGTTTTTTTAAGTAGATAAAAAATCTATTAAAAATAAACTCAAATAATATAAAATTTTAAATTCCATTATAATTAATAGCATCTTCTTTCTAAATTATTTTAAGATAATTAAATTTATATTATCAATTTAAAAATTAAATTAAAATAATAATATAAAATTGAAAATTTAAAAAGTATCATCTTTAAAATTATGGCTCATACGTTTTCTACGAATTAAAATAAAAATAAAAGAGATAAAAAATATATTTAAATTATTTTAAAATTAGATTTAAATTATTTTATTATTTTATTTTAACTAATAAAAATATAGATAAATAATAAATAATAAATAAAAAGGTAGAAATATATTTTAAAAAAAGAAATAAAAGCCAAAAAAGTGTAAAATTGAAAATAAAATTAAAAAAAAAAGAGAGTAAAGCAGGGGTAAAATTGAAAATATACTGTTCATTCTTGGAGCAGTTTTAGTTTATATATGATATGAATCCCCTTGATTCATATATATAAATATATATATATATATGTGTGTGTGTACACATATATATGTATATGTATCTATATGTATGTTTACATACATGTATGTATGTATATATAAATATATAAATATAATTTTAGTCATTTTAATAAATTAGTCCATTTTACTTTGGACTCTCTTATCACTATGAACCTTTCACATATAAATTTTCTCTCTTTTTCTTTAATAGCCGGCAATTATTATTATTATTTTTAAATATAATCTCTTATTCTAGCTTTAATTTTTTTTAATAATTAATTATTATTTTAATTATTATTTTTTAATAATATTTTTAATTGAAATATAATTTTAATTATTTTTCAGTAAAAAATTTTACTAATAATTTTAAAGAAAACCTAAAACTAAAGGAATTAAAATATAAAATTGCATTATAAATTGACAGAGAAATTAAAAACTATCAAGTGATAATAGAAAATGTGTATTTGAAAATTTTTTAATCCTTGCAAGTTACAATTTTAATTTAAATAAGAAATATTTACTCGTAATTATGGTGATATTGATATATATAAATTTGTGTTATCTTAAATTTAATATATATATATGTATATATTTTAAATTGATAAATCTACTCTATTTATCTATTATCTCTAATTATTTTCAATTTGTATCATAAAATTGATATTAATAACAATAGATATAGTAATATTATATATTTTCATAATAAATAATTCAAGAATATGTCTTATAAATTATATAATTTCACCACTTAAATGAGATTTTTTAAAAAAATTTAGAAAAATATCATAGTATATTTTAATATATTCGATATATTCAATAATTTTTTTATATTTTATTCAATTTTATTTTAAATTTATTCGTAATAAATTTATATATTAAATATAATTTTTTATTTTAAAATTTTAGCCACTCAATGAAATTTTAGTTCTGCCAATATATGTGTGTGTATATAAATAGACAAACACATTTATATAAAAAAATTATTTATGAAATACTGATACTTTAAATAAGATAAAGTATCTCTATCGAATACTTTAACTCTATAGTATCTTATTCTTTTATTATTTTTTATTTTTAAATACAGAAAGAAAATAAAAAAAATATTCACAGAATATTTACATGATATATTAGTAAATTATAGTAAATTATTAATGAGATAATTATAGTTAATTTTAATTATAAAATTTTATTTTAATTACAAAAAATTTATTTTTTTCTTATATAATTATATCGATATATAAATAAAATAATATATATTTATTTTGAATATATATATATATATATATCTTTATATTTCTTTTAACATAAAACATGTATATAGATGGGTATATATGTATATATAAACATATTCATACATTCAAGTTGTATTTTTATTTTTTGAGAATTATTATATCGATGTGTCCTAATCATATCATATTTTTATTTCATAAATATGATTATACTTTATAGATATATGTTTATATATTTTTTATAAAAATATATATATTTATAAAATATATTACGAAAATAATATATACAAATATTTTTAATAGTGAATAATTTTTTTTTACAAGAAAGTGAAATAATCATAATTTTATGAGATGAAATATATAGACTATGGTGATGCCACGTCGCTTGGCTCCCTCCGCTATAAAATTTACTTATTTTAGACGAAAATCAATATTTTATTTAACTATATTTATATTTTATAAAAAGTTATTGATTTAATAACTAAAAAATTTCTTTATTTTAGTAGAAAATTAATATTTTATTAATTATTATCAATAAAATATTTATATTTGATTTTATTAAAAATTTATAACTATATTCAAACATTTAAACATGAATAGTTTGATTTTAAAATGGAGATTTGGTTATAATTATATTGACAATATTGAAACTAAAATTGAAATAACACTATTTTCATCATACATATTATTTGTTACTAAATTTAATTCTATCCCAATCTTATTTCAATCATTTTTTCAATTGCAAAAAATATAAATGTAATTTTAAAATTGAGATAATAGTAATTTTTTAAAAAATTGTCACTGCAAAATTTTAAATATATGATGAAGTATTGTTGTCTTTATATTATTATATATATATAATAATTTATTATATTATTCTTATTTATTTTAATAAATACTTTTAGTAATATAATTTTATATTTTTTTTATCATTTTAATAATGAATATGCTTATAAGTTAATTTTTTATAAAATATATTAGGTATTAATTATTTATAAATATTTAAAATAAATAAATAATTATTTAAAAATTTTATTTTTTAATGATTATAAGCTAAATTTTAAAGCTAAGCTAAACACCTTTGAAATATGCCTATTAAATATGGCATATTTCGCTTTTATTTAGGTACTCTCTGAAACTTCAAGAGAACTACTTAAAAGAAGAAATTTATATAAAATGAAAGTTATATTTTTATGTTTGATATAGATGACTTTATTTATAGGTCAATATTTTTAATTTTATAAAGTGTTATTATATCTGAATCAAAAAATTTTTAAAAAATTAAAAATGAATTTGTATTTAATAAAATATACATTTCTTATAACTTTTTGACATAAATTAATTAAAAATAAAATTTTAAATGCAAACATAAAAATAAAAATTCACTCCAATCTATCTATCTATATCTATACATAATACTAAAACAGATAACATTGACATAATATTATGTCACGTGTCTCTCTCTAATCTTAATATATATCATAATTTTTTAAAATAATAATATTTTTATTATTGATTATAATATAAATTTATTTAATAATTAATTATTTAAAGAGTTCAAATATAATTAAAATATTCTATTTGATATTGATAATAATTATATTTATTTAGATAATTTAAATAAAATTTATATTTATTTAGAGAATTTAAATATCTTATTTGATAGTGATAATAATTACTTGTTATCTAATAATATATATTAATTAGTTTATAAATTTAATTAAAAATCAATAAATAAAATAAAAATTTTGTTTGAGGTACAATTTCTATTATTATCAAATTAATATTTTAGATTCGCTAGTGTTTCTATTTGAATTGTTGTAAGTATTTTTTATTTATTATTGATGGCATTGAGTTTTTTTTTAAATAATATATATTATTTATATTAAATTTTATGATAATATTATAGTATTATAAATCTCTTTGTATTTTATAATTTAATAATTATAGATTATTTATTTAAATTTATCAATATATGTATTAATTTTATTTTTTATAACTGTAAATAAATAATTATTTATTTAAAATTATCATAAAATTTAAAAAATAAAAATACTCCTAACATTATGGGAGGTTCTATTCTAGTTTTACACTAAATATTATGTCAATATATTGATTGAGCTAAACTATAACTATTTTTTCTCAAATTTAATAATGAAAAAGTATATATTTTTTAATTTTTATAATGTTATAATTTTAAAAATGGGATACAATAATAATTTAAATTTATAAAAATATAATTTCTAAGTAATTTTAGTATTACAAAAAGTCAAACAACAAAAATAAATCTTTTCATTTAAAATTTTGATGCTATAAATATTTTCCACGCATATATATTTATAAAGTAGCTAAAAATATAAAAGCTTTTAACGATGGAATTAATAAAATTGGAGTAATATTACAAATTTATCTATGTCTATATATAATATTAAAATAGATAATACTGATACAATATTATATCATGTGATTAATTTATAAAATTTTTAATTAATTTTTAAAATTTTAAATTAATTATAATAGATATTTATTTTTTGCTAACATATAAGTGATTGAATATAATTATAATAGATATTTATTTAGTTAGAAATTTGATATTTATTTAGTGAGGGATTTCATTATATTATTTTGGTCCTTTTTAAATTATCACATTCATTTAATATACACTTATTAAAAAAATTATTGAATTCTCTTAATATTATATAAAATTATTTTAAATTAACTAAAATATCATCTATTAACTCATTAATATTAAAAATATCATACTCTCACTTTATTAATTAATTTATTAATAATAAAAATATAATTAAAAATTATTAATTTTTATTAATTTTATAAAATAACGATATAAATAGAATAATTTTTTTTATAAAAGTAATAATTTAAATGGGATAAATATAATAATAGATATGAATATTTATTTAATAAATATTTATAAACTGTAAAAATTTAATTAATAATTTTTTATAAAAATAATAATTTAGATGGGACGAACGTAGTAATAGATATAAATATTTATTTAATGAATATTTGTAAAGTGTAAAGTTTTAATTTTTTAAATTAATTTATTATTATCCTCTTCTGCAAACTTGGTTCGTCGGTCAGCCAATATACTAGCAGCACATGTTGTTATGAATTCTATGATTATGCTGATAGTAATCTTGGAGTATAGGTTAAGTTTTCTTGCTGATGTTATTTAGCTTTCTTTGCTAATAATATTTCTTTAATCCTTTCAAAAAAAATTAATTTAAGAGATATTTATTTAATTAGAGAGTTTAAATAAAATTAAAATTGATAATAATTATTATATTTATTAAAAAAATTTACATAAAATTATAATATCCTATTATTATTTATATATTTATATATAATACTAAAATTATGGCTATTATACTACTATTTTCTTCTCTCATAATATTATTTAATCTAAACACTATGATACTATTCTCCACTCCTATTTTCAAGTAATATATCATGTTTATTGTATTTTTATTTTTATTAAGCCAATTAATATTATTGTGTAATTTTTATAACTGTCTAAATTTAAGAATAAAGTTGAATAATTTATTATATACCATATTTTCTATTATTATGTTTTATTATGTTTGACTTTTTTTTAGTAGCTAGAAATTTTGTGTAATTACTTTTACAGACGCATATTACATTTATTTTTTTTTTTGAAATTTTTGAAGTGTTAAGAAGTTCTCTTCACCATAATTTGAATATTTATTGTTGAAATTTTGATTTTATCTTCAAATTTTGAATTTAGTTGTTGCTCACTCTCTTAATTGCTTTTCCTCTATCGTCCATTATTATGTAATATAGTTTATTTGATAATAATTAGTTTATTTGGGTTTTTAATTTTTATAATTTAGTTTTTTGTTAGATTTTATTTTAATTTCAGTTATTTATATGTTTTATTTTAATTTTAATTTAGATTTATTATTTGATTAGATTTTATTTTTAATTTTTATTATTTAATTTTATATTAATTTTATTTAATTTTTTTTTTAAATTTATTTTTTTGAGTGCTATTATTTAAATTCTATTTAAATTTAATTTTATAATCGTTATAGTTTAATTTTTATTTTATTTGCTGAAAATTATTTAAATTTTGAAATTAATATATATATTGAGAAAAAAATATCGGCAGTATTAGCTAAAATTGATAATTGCGGCAGCGTCTTTCTCTTTTCTCTTTCTCCTTGTTACCTACGTTCTCTTGCGTCTCCCCATTTTCAATCTCCTACAAGTCTCTGCTCACCACCGCCGATTCTTCCCTCCATTCACAACCGTCATTGCCACCGTTGGTTATTACCGCCGGCAACCACACTCCACCACTGTAGTCCTCCTTTATCAACTTGTTACTCCATAGATTGTCACTGATTTTAGTTCTTTAACGCCTTTAGCTATTGTCAGGTGGTTGCTGCTGCTGCTGCTGCTGCTGCTTCGCTGGGCACGCTTTTCAGTTCCGTTGTGAAGAGATTTTAGAGGTGATTTCTTTTGTTTCATTTTTGTTATGGCGAAAACTTTTTGTGGTCTTTAATCCCAGTTTTATTACTTGCTATATGTGTTGTTTCTGCTACATAGAAAATGGTTTTGTCTCTATTGACCTATGAATGTGAACTTTTAATTGAAATTAGAAACTGCTCTAATCATCGTGTTTCATTTTATTTATTAGTTTGTTTTGATTGCATTGGTCAAAATATTTTGAAACCTGACTCATCTGACCAGAATACGTCTTACAGGGGCCTTGTGGCCTTCCATAGAACCCCTTTTGAATAAGTAATCTGACTTAAACACAGCAATTTGCAGTGACAGTGAGTTGTAATCATGGACTGCCTTTCCAATGCATTTTCTGTGCTGGACCTTGATGCTGAAGATGATCAAATGGATGTTGCCTCCTTCCCTTCTGCTTCTACTTCCTCTAAAGCTAAACCAGTCTCTACCAATAATGCAGGTAATGATGCCACATGTCCTTGTTGTTCTTGTACATAGTCATGGAAAAAATTCTACACTGTTACCGTTATGGTTTTATCTATACAAAGTTAAAATGTGGATTTAGATTTTTTTTTTGTCTATATGGAGCCTTATTGGCCAATGCTTGCTCACGAAGGTAACGGTGTGTGAGTTTAGGTTCTTATTGGCCAATGCTTAATTATGAAGTTAACAGTAATACAGTGTCCGTAGGTTTAGGTTCTTCTTGACCAACAGTTTTGTTAGTGTAAATTGTCTTTCTGTGGTTTGTTTTGAGAATTATTTGGTTAAAAGTTCAGTTGTTTCTTTTATTTTTTGTTTATAAGAAATTCAACTAGGATTAGAGGTTTTAAATAATTTATTATTATTGAAGTACATAAACGGTTGATGATGCACATTGTTTGTTGCAGCGAAGGATAGGAACAACATAAATGGATCTGTCTCCAGTTTGGCGATAGAAAAAGATAAACCAGATGAACAAATTCCACTTCCATCCTCAACAGACTATAAAATGCCTCTAGTTTGGATTGACATGGAAATGACTGGTAAATGAGCTCATTTAGTTTGCGATCTCTTATTCTTATTTTTTGTTTTTGGTTGTGTAGAGAGTTTGAAGGGGAGCCTTGGCACACGTTAAGTGTTGTCGCCGTGTGATCTGAGGTCACGGGTTCGAGTCATGGAAACGGCCTCTTGCAATTGCAAGGGAAGGCCACGTACAAAGACCCAATGGGTCCGACCCTTCCCCGGACTCTGCTCATTGCGGGAGCATTCGTGCACCGGGCTGTCTTTTTTTTTGTGTAGAGGGTTTCACCCAGTGCACAAAGTATTGCCTGGCTAATGCAGGGTAAGAGGCGGATGGCACAATAATATGCAGCATTTTCCTTGCATTTTTGCAAAGCAATTGTTTCCATGCCTTGAACCCATGAGCTGCTAGTCATCAAAGGAAAAACTTTATCAGTTGTGCCTAGAGTAAAGTTGATCTTGCATAATTTGTTTTTTAAAAATTATGGTGAAAGTAATTTTAAAATTAATTATAAATGCAACTCCTCTATTTTAAAATCCTGGGCACTAAAT
This sequence comes from Garcia nutans, assembly GCA_947685225.1. Lineage (NCBI taxonomy): Eukaryota > Viridiplantae > Streptophyta > Magnoliopsida > Malpighiales > Euphorbiaceae > Garcia > Garcia nutans. The sequence continues at coordinate 38,716,766 of CANTUV010000027.1, forward strand.
TCCTATCATCCGCATTCTAGAATGGGCATATAAAAGGAAAGTGATTTGGCAGCTATGCTACATGGAAGCAAGGTGTTGTATGTGTGGAAGGAAGCAAAAGGAGAATTAGTAGGGAATCAGTTGTTTGTTCTGATAAACCACAAGAATATTGTATTCTGAAACATGGAAAGGATGCTTTCATAAGGCATTGGAGTCAGCTTTAAAGTAGGGAAAAGTTGTAAGAATAGTAACAATAGGAATGAAACTAAGCCTAGGTAGCAAAACTTCTTAATCTGAAGCATTGAGACTCTGCTTAACCTCTTAAGCAGAAGCATTGAGACTCTGCTTAACCTCTTAATCAGAAGCATTGAGACTCTGCTTATTCTAAACAAGATTCATATACTCAATTCAACACAGCCTTAATCCCAAAATTAATTAGGGTTGACTATGTAAATTCTTTGTTTTCACATTAAACAAGATCATCATATAAAAAGTAAAATTTTAATAATGGTAAGCAAACAAAATAAATCCCTAGATAATATTGAAATTGCTAAATGATATCAGACTCTATCTGTCCTAAACAAGATCTTGTATAATGGAATCTAGTAAATTCCTAAAATTAAAAACATGGTACAACTTCTTGATTTTACTTTTGAAAAGTTAAGGAGTTTTCATTATCTACCAAATACTTTGTAAGTTGGTCCCATTGTCATTGTTTTTGAAATGTTTGTGGGTTCATTTGCGTTGCATGTTCTCACAAGTAGAAATTTGGGCAGAATTTTGTTTTTGTTTTTGAAGTTTCATGCCATTTACGTTATTTGTTTGAATTATATATGGTTATGAGCTAATGACTCGATGATGTTGAGACTAGAATGATTCTTATTTCTCTTCCTTTTACTTGTGCCGTTGCTTAGGTCTGAATATTGAAGTTGATAGAATACTGGAGATTGCATGTATAATTACAGATGGCAATTTGACTAAATTAGTGGAGGTATTTTTCATTTTGTACCATTGTATGATACTTGATTCAGGGCCTTGTTTTGCGTTTATTTAATTGCATTCAATTTTTAAATATTTTGATTGTTGAAGTGATTTATGTTATTCGTAGTGAAATGATTCATGTATTGCTATTTGCTTGTTGCATATATATAAGCCTTTTACATTGTTTGCTATTAAAATGCTTGTTAGGGATATGATGCCTGCTTTTGTTTTTAAAGGACTTAATGGAGTTTTACTGGTTTAATTTTTGTGCATTACTTTTTGTTTTCTTTTAAAAGAAGTTTTTAAACCCTGTCATTTCTTCATTTGGGTTGTTCTTATCAAATGGAAGATGAAATGAGATTAAAAAAAAGGGGCATACACATACATCAAATCCTTATTCAGAATTGTTGATCTAGAAGCTGCGTAATTGTAATGCATCACATGCTCAAAATGCTGCAGCATGTGTTAGGGTTATGAAAGATTTGACAAACCAGTTACATTTGCTTTAGTGGCTGTTGGAGCTTTTGTCTTCTTGTGTTTTAGTGGTATATGGAGCTCATGCTATACTTGCATAAGGTAATTAAATATCAACATCGATTTTTTTTTTAAACCAACCTCATAGGCGATCCTTAGATGTTCAGGATTCATATTTATCTTTGCCATGTGACTGTCAGAATTCTTAATTCTTGGTTGTTTTTTGCTATACTGGGTAATGCTGTGCACACTGAGTATGTTATTTGACCGTTGACTTGGGTAGGTTTGATAGAGGAAATCTAAGTGGCTTGGCCCATAGCTCTATCATGTTTTTTAATGTAATGAGGGAATGGACCAGAAGGACATCCAATGGAATAGAATTATGCATCCATGATAATAAAATGATATTTTTCTGATAGCTTTCCTCCTGGCTTTTGGCTGTAGCTATTTCAAAATGGTATATATGATTCTTTGGGTTAAGGAGCGCAGTTTGTTGAGCATCGTATGACCAAATATTGAAATTAGGAAATACAAGACATCAAGGAATTACTGAAAACGTAGGGAAGGGGAACTTCCTGAGGATGATGAAAACCTTGTGAATAATGTTAGGATTTAATTCCTCTGCAGGTGCTTTCCCTACTTTCAAGATTCTTCTCCACTTGTTCTGATCTCATTTGTCCTCAATAGTCTTAGATGAAGCCATCATTTGTCTACTTAGGACTCACTTATTGTCTCTGCTTTCTTTCATGTTAAATTTATTATGAGAGAGGAACCAATTATTCATGGAGCACCTTGATGACTGAATAATTATCTGGGCCTTCGTATCTTAAAGATGGCTGTCAAAGTTATAAGCTAATAAAATTTTCATTTAAATTGCATTGGCTATGTTTTTCTGTATAACCTATGTTACACTGGAAATGACTAATTTTCAATTGAACTTCAATATTATGATGCACAGAATAACATTTAATTGGAGTGTTTGAATATGTTTGCGCACTTGCATCTGTTGTATTATTTGAAAGACATCACGTTGTACTGTCCATGCTTGTACATTTGCTTGATTTGGCATCATATCAGTATGATGAATTCTATGTTATAAGTACTAATATCTCCTCTTTCAGGGTCCTAACTTGATCATCCATCAGAGTAAAGAGTGCTTAAAGCAGATGGGAGAATGGTGTCAAAGTCATCATGCAGCCAGTGGTAAGAACAATAATGATAGGAAGATAAGTTGTTTATGCTTTCTTCAAGGTAATTTAACAAATTATGATTGTTATAGGTTTGACAGAGAAAGTGCTCCAGAGTTTAGTGAGTGAACGAGAAGCTGAAAAGCAGGTTTGCCAGAACTTTATTAAGTGGAATGTTTGTTTTGACATATTTCTTATATGGCTTCATATAATATTTATTGTACTGTGCTGGCCATGGGCCTTGATTAATGGCCTTAACTTTTCATTTTTGGTGATTAAGCCTTTCCAAGTAGCTTCTAGTGAAGTTAGTTTTAATATTGAAAAGATGACAGAGAACAAAGAAATTCAAAATTTAAAGGTTCAAACTTAAAATTATGGTTCCCATTTAATATTGGCATTATTGAGGAAATTATAGGATGTTTACTAGTATTTTTAGTTAAATTCATGTGTCTAGCTAAATAAATAAACTACTGCTATGTTATTTTAAATCAGGGCATGTCTATAATTTCTAGCTTTGCTGGAAAATCTATTCAGATTTCTTTAGGTGTATGCTAGTTTTAATTTTCAGTCTTATTTAGAGTTTTTAGTTTAGGAAGAATTTATTCCTTTTTAGATTATTTAGTAGTCCAAACTAGTTTTGAAGTACTTTACTTAAAAGACTGAAAGTATTGAGTATATAGATACTTAGTATTGTAATGCTTTTAATCAGCTTTGTTATTGAATAAATAAACTAGTAATTATACTATTTCTAGTTGTGTGATGCAATTCAATGAAGGTTTGATGCCATGGGATTGTGTATATGATGTTCAAGAAAGTTTCTGTGTGATGCTTAAAACTTTTCTTATGTTACTGTTCTTATTACTTTTTGTAGTGCTTTAATTTCTCCATTACAGCCCCACTTTCCCCCTTTTACAACCTCACAATTCCCTGTTATTACTTAAATTTGTTTCTCGAACTCCATTCTTTACAGACCCTAGCCTCTTGTCTATAGTTTCTACTCATTCTAACCTCCATTTAAATCCAAATTCATCCCCTTATAACCAACCCTCGAACCCATCCTGTGTCAAGAGATGACCATATGAACATTTTCTTTCTGAAGTAATCAATTGAGAAGGTAAATTAATTATTGCCTGAGCACAGGAAAAAAAAAATCTTTTTTCTTTGTTTTTCGATTGAGTGGAAAAATTTGTTGCACATTGACTTTACAACAACAACAACAACTAAGCCTTAATCCCAAACAAATTGGGGTCGGCTGTATGGATTCTCAACAAAATAAGCTCAAAAGACACCAAAAAAAAAAAACTCCAGCCTTAGGCCCCTTCCAAGACACGGATTTTACGTCTCCATTCAAGTCTGTCATTAATCAAATCCGCATCAAGATCTAAGGCACGTAAGTCTCTTGCTATCACCTCCTTCCACACAGTTCTAGGTCTGCCACGACCTCTAGCCCCCTCAATCAACAAATTCTCACACTTACGAACCGCAGCATTAGGAGGTCTTCTTAAAACATGCCCATACCATCTAAGTCTTCCTTCCCTCACCTTATCTCCGACGTCCGCTACTTGGACTTTTTGTCGAATATGAACATTCTTAATTTTGTCCAGTCTGGTATGTCCACACATCCATCTTAGCATCCTCATTTCTGCCACACTCATCTTATGCAAATGTTGTCCCGTTGGTGCCCAACACTCACTACCATAGAGCATCGCAGGTCTAACAACCGTCCTATAGAATTTACCTTTCACTTTCAGAGGTATTTTCTTATCACATAAAACCCCAGTCGCACCCTTCCACTTCAACCACCCTACCTGTATTCTGTGAGCCACATCTTCATCTATACGACCATCATTCTGGAACACCGAACCCAAATATTTGAAGTGGTTGGTTTTAGGAACCAAAACTCCATCCAACTTAACCTCGTGTTCCTGCTTCTTCCTTAGACTGAACTCACAGTGCATATATTCCGTTTTACTCCTACTTAAGTTGGAGGAAGTTTTGGTTCCTAAAACTTCCATGAACTCTGGACTTGCTCGGTAGTTCATGACAATCTGGTCAAAGCTAATGCTAAGTATAAAGAAGCTGCTGATCACAAGAGAAGATATGTTGAGTTTGATGTAGGGGATTTTGTGTGGGCCGTGTTAACTAAAGACAGGTTTTCTGCTTGAGACTACAACAAATTGGCTGCGAAGAAGATTGGACCAGTTGAGATAATTGAGAAGATCAATCCGAATGCTTACCGTCTTAAGTTGCCTAGCCATATTCGTACCTCTGATGTCTTTAATGTTAAACATCTAGTGCCATATGCAGGTGATTCATCAGATGAAGACGAGAATTCGAGGTCGAATTTTTTCCAGCAAGGGGGGAATGATGCAGATCAGTTGGCGATAGAATTTATGGCCCGTTGGGATATAAATAGCTGATAGTGAAGTTTGGTAAGGTTTGGGGCTAAAGTGGTGTTTTGGGCCTCGGGCCGACCCATTCTGAAGCGAAACGGGCCAACGAGCAATACTCACAGCTATCGCCGTGACGTCCGTCGCTTTTCGGCCAAATTCCTTCGTTTTGGGCCTCAAAATTGCGTTTTAATGTTTTGCCGTTTTATTTTAATAGTTTCAATCCTTTTTTGTTTTGGATTCCTTTTCCTATTAGGTTTGGGATTTTTAGAGTTGTTTTAGGATTGTGAAAGACTATAAATATATGGTTTTGTAGCCTTATTTTGGGCAGTTTTTGAATTTATCAATAATATTCCGTTTCTTCCAAATTTCGGATTTTTCTCTGAATTCGATCTTTGTTGCCTATTTCCTGGGTATTCTTAGAATCAACAGGTTTAGAAGATCTCCTTGACGGCATTCGTTGAATCAACGGCTTGGAGATAGTTATCAACAGCACATTGACTTTGCTTTAAGAAATTTTAGTTTTCTTCCTTTTAGTGGTTTTGAGATATCAAATCACATAGGAACAAGAATTTTAACATTCCTTTCCAATGGCAATGGGATGGCAGCTTGAGACACATATGATTATTATTGAAGAGTATCTACCATGAAAAAGAAAATACTCAAGACAGCTCTTTGTGAACTATGCTATCATTATCTGACTAAAAGAACTTAAATGAATTAGCTCAACACTGCTACATGTGTGTATGTGTGAGTGTCTGTTGAGCAATATGTTAGGTCTAATTTATCTAGGTGTGCAGATGTAAACTTGTAACCAAGTTGACTGTGGCTTGATTATTGATCTTGCTCTTAAGTTAGGTATTTTTTTAGCAAAACTGTAAGTACCTGAAAATTTTGGTCAAAATCTGTTCATAATAGTTACTAAAAGTAGAGTTTCAATGTGTTATCTCAAATATATGTATATTTTTGTCAAGTCCATATTTATTTGGTGTTTTTAATGAGTGGTTTCGTCAAGGTAATTAAAAACACTAGGCACAACTAAGGCGATACATCCTTGTATCACCTTAGGCGCAAGGTGAAAAAAAAAGCGATGGCTTGAGTGAAGTGAGGTGCAAAGTTCTTGCAAATACTATTATATAGTAATAGCATATAGTACCTCTTTAAAGTAAAATATATTAGAAGTTATTAACATTAAAAAAAATACTAAAAAGTGAGAGATAGTTCAAATTAAACAAGTAACATATTAGCTTTCTATTTTGATAAACTTTTTGATTCTGAATGAAATTAAAAAACCCTAAAGACCTTTAGATTTCCTAAAAGACTTTAAATTTTCTAAAAGATTTTAGATTTCCTAGAACATAGGCTATTAATAAGGAAAAAAAAATACTACATTTATTTAGAATATATATATATATATATATAATTTGCGCTTTTGCGCTTTTTGCTTTCTCAAAAAAGCGTCGCTTAGGCACAAAAAGCCATCGCCTAACTAAAGGCGCCGAACTTTGGACTTCTAAAAGCGCTAAAGGTCATTTGCACCTGGCTTTTGTGCTTGGAGCACTTTTGACTACACTGGGTTAGATTGATGCCTTGAAGATCAGCAGCTCTGGTCTTCTAAGTGATTATGCATTTAGGGGAAATGGTCTAGGTTTTGCAGCTTGTATGGGATTGAGTAGGTCTGTGGAGAAAAAGGTGGCTATATGTGAGGAACCATTCTTCTGGAATATATTGACAGCAGTGGATAAAAAGTTTCAAGTTAAGAGCTTTTAGTGAAAGAAAGTTAAAGAGGTTTTGTGTGGTGTTATAGAACTCTGTCTCTATAATTTGATTACGAGGTTATTGTGTTTTGGATGCTAAAATCATTTCTCAGTAGCATGTCTAGTTTTTGCATTGACACCATCTAATCATTTTAAGTTTGTTTGCTTTACCATTGTGTCCTCATTTCATGTAAATTTAAATTTGAAATCATGGCATTCTTGTGGATTGCGTTGTTTTCTCTGAAGATTTATGTCATTCTAGGATCTAATCATTTTAAGTTTGTTTGCTTTACCATTGTGTCCTCATTTCATGTAAATTTAAATTTGAAATCATGGCATTCTTGTGGATTGCATTGTTTTCTTTGACTTTGACGCTGTCTAGGATCTAATCATTTTAAGTTTGTTTGCTTTACCATTGTGTCCTCATTTCATGTAAATTTAAATTTGAAATCATGGCATTCTTGTGGATTGCATTGTTTTCTCCGAAGATTTATGTAATTCTAGGTTCTACATGAAGAAAATGATGTTACATAATTATTGCTGGATTCATGCAGGTTATAGAATTTGTCAAGAGACTTGTTGGTACATACACTCCTCTTCTGGCAGGAAATTCGGTATACGTGGATTTCCTATTTCTGAAGGTATCTGAGAGAATATTATACTATTTCCTATCCCATACTAATGTTCTGACAGATGTTAATTTTGATATTTTTGCTTGACATTCATAGTTATCAATATTTGAATTCTTGTGAGCACCGAGTGGATGATTCAAAAATTGACCTGGCAATTTTTAATTAATTTATTTATTTACCTAGGGATTGAACTATGCCAAAATGAAATCTTCTTATTTTTCTTGATTCACTTGTCACTTCTTCAACGCCTTCACATCTCCATGCCAACTACTTGCTTGCATTTATCAGGACATATTTTTGGATGATAGAAAATAATAGAGCACATAATATAATATCTAGATAAGAGCACTAGCCTTTCTGCTGGATCCTTTCTCATCTTCCCAAGAAAACATAGTAAAATTAACTTATGTAAAGACCTTGGTATGGAGCCATATAACTTCTCTTAGGAATCCAACTTATGCCTTCTATATAAATATCAAATTTTACTCTCGTTGTTTATATATGAAAAACTGTCCTATATTTCAATTGATTGGAGTTTGATGTTGAAGGATATATGCAAGAAGTATTCACTACTACCCCAAGGTTTAGCCTTGAGTCATCTTTTTTCCTTTGTCATTGATGAGTTGACAAAACATTGATGAGTTAAAGAAAAGCTAGTGGTTTGGGGGAGCACACTAGATTCTAGGGTTTCAAGTCAAGTATTAGTAACACAAAGTTTAGCTAGGGGAAGGGTATGGAAGTGGGGTTAGAGCGTCTCCAAGGAGTTCTCTTTAAGTATCAAACTCTTTATTTTCAGGAGTCTACCCATAAAAAATAAGTCCAATAGTCTTCATTTTAAATACAAAATAAAGGGCGACTTTCGCTATCCATATTTGGAGATCCAAATTGCACTCTATCTTAATTTCAGTGAATAACGTACAAGCTCCAGTGCACTATTTATTAAAAATATAGTAGAGAGAAAAGGAGGAAAAAAAGTGATTGAAAGGACAGGGTAATCTAACCCAAAAGCAGTATCTGAAAAGGGGAAGAAATTACTATTAAATGTAAAGTAGGAAAATAATCTCTATTTTCAGTCAACTGACAAATAGAATGGTAACATATAAAAAAAACATCAGAATTTACCAAATTGTGCATTGGGACTGTCATTTGTATATTTTAGAAGGTGATTAGTGAATTATGATATAGTCATGAGTAATTTGATTGTTCTAGTGATTATCACAGGAATTTCTGATTCATCAACCAAATGATTTAGGATTACTATGCCAATCTCTTCAGTGTTCCATTTAGAATCCATAAAACTCACGAACTTTAACTTGTCAGTTGATAAATTATTCCCTTCAGGCTCCTGTTGCTTTTTTCTTTCCAGTTGTTATAATTCATCTGATTCCAAAACAGCGGAGTGCACATGATGAAAGCATCGTAATGGAAGTTAACTTTTCATCCTGTTTCTATCTATGAATACTTAAACTCTGTTCTTTCATTATCTGAAAATAAAGCATATGCCCTACCTCAATGTTTATCTTGCACATTCTTTTTTATCGTGAGTAAACAGTCTCGAGTTTTGTTATTTAATGCGTAAAATTTCAGTTTTGTTTTCCTCTTTGTAACCCTGTTTTTTATTTTTTATTTTTTTTCCTTTCACAGAAATACATGCCAGATTTGGCTAGTCTCTTCCCTCATGTCGTTGTTGATGTTAGCAGTGTCAAGGCACTGTGCGTTCGCTGGTATCCCAGGGGTAAATATGCATGTACATTCTGAAATTAGTTTTGCAATAGCATTCTTACTATTTATCATAATAGCAGTAGATGAATGAATAGTGGAAGCATTCATATGTTGTCCAATATTAAGTTTTTTAAATAAACTTAAATGCCTTACTCATATACTAAAATCAGTTTATTATTTACCGATACAGATCATAGAAAAGCCCCTGCAAAGGAGAGTAAACATAGAGCATTGGATGATATTAGAGAGAGCATTAGAGAGCTCAGATACTATAAGGAGAATATATTCAAGGCAAAATCCAAGAAGTGATGTGGAAAGCTATAGTGTAAAAAGATAGCAGTTGCATGCCACACTGGGTTCAGGTTTTGTCGTTTTGGTGAAAGCTGTAATTGTTAACATTTCAGGATTTCCAACAAGCTGAATTTCCACACTTTAAATGGATTAATTCATCAGCAATTTCAACACTTTCAATTTAGGGGTGTGTGCATTGGGTTGGTTTGGTTTATTTCAAAAACTTTCAAGATTTGAGGTATTAACCAAATTGTATATAATAATCTAACTAAAAATTAGTTTACTTTGATAATTTTGTTGCGCTTTCAGGTTATTTTGGATCGAAAATAAATGGATTTTACGAATTTGGTAAATTTTGGATAGAAAAACAAATCTAAACCTTTTATTAAATGTAGTGAAAATTATTTGCAAAATGCATTTGGGCTATAAATGTTGAAACTAAAGAATATAAAGTGGAGATTTGAAATAGCCCTACCATACCATTTTCGTTTAGACATTTCCTAGGAGTTCAGTGCATCCGAGTTTATGCAGAGGATTAAAAGGCAAGAGTTGCCATTTTCATATAAAGTACCTGCTAGCCAATTGTATTCAAACAATTGGCAACTAAGTAATGTATTTGATAAGGCAGTCAAACTATAAAAGTTACACCTTTGATCGTAAATTATCAGTCGTACGTATTATTCCTATCTACTGAATCAAAGTTGTGAAGAACATTTGGAACAATTGTCAAGCAAAGATGTTGACTTAAGTTTTCCCATTTTAATAGGCTGGTCCTGGATAGGATAACTATAAGACTACTTCTTTCAGTCTTTGTCTAAACAAAAATATGGGCAAGAGAACTGAATATAAAGAGAACAACGATGACTCAACCTTGTGGCCACAACCACATTAGGAAATGAAAACAAGCATATGATCACTGAAACTTGTAGCAAGCCTAAAGAACCTATTACACATCCTACAAATACATAATAACGCATATCTACCAACAGGTGAGGGGAACACACCCAACGTCTAGCTGAGCAGGATTCCTGTCATACAACACACATATATGCACGGACGGAGACTAAGTCAACCTATCATCTCATCATATAGAAAGGGAATAGAAGTCAGTCCGACCATAAGCATAATTGTAAACCTAAAATAGTTAGATATGACGGGTACTTAAAACCCACATAAAAACATAATCTGGGGAATCTGGACATCTAGATTACAATTACAATTATATTACAAATAATAGTCTCATATATCCATAGCCAATGCAAGAAAAGGGACCAGCAAGATCATCAAGCTGTTGTCTTACTAACCTGTGATATTTATTACATGACAATATAATCATAAAAAACATTGTCAAAATCTTCTGTTCATTTATGACAATTCTAAGCCCCATCCGCTAATGTCCTCTTTGATGTACTAATGTACAGAACTGCATTAAAAGTATATCATATTATTGTATTAAAAAATCCAATTAATGTCATAAACGTTGAATATCAAAAATTGATATTATAAATGAGCATGGAACTTGCTCCATACCATTGTTTCCACGAATAAAAGCATCGCCGTACTTATTCTTCAATTGACCATTAACATATTCTTCAGTTTGCTCCATTGCTATGTTCATATATCCATCTAAACAAGCTAAAATACCTGCATAAGAGTATTTATGTGTCAAGACATCCTTTTTCAAACATGTTTCTGCAATTTTGCCAAAGTGACCATTCATGCCAACCATAAACCGGCCAACAGCAAATCAGACCCAATCTGTACCCTTCCCAAAATGAAATAAGAACATATAGCCGTGGAAAAGGCACGCCAACAGCTTTGGCTTGGGAATAGCTAAAGGATACTTCTTGCAAGTTCCAAGATGTCAAGCTGTCAACTAAAGTTCAATACATGTCAAGAGATATGAGGTTAGAAATTGCCTAATACTTGAGAAACAAGTCTTTTCCACAAAACCCAAGCAGTCATTAGGCCCAGCAACAGAAATTGTATAATACTTAACATATCAGTAACAAGATACGGTGTGGATACTAATCTATATTCTCTTCACTAGATTGCATGTATATGCCCCTTAATTTGACATAACTCAAAGGGAAACAGGTAAAATAACAAATGAACAGTGTTTGTATAGCTAGCATTAGCTATCACTTGCAAGACAAATGATTGAACACTGGGTGCCTGAGATCTACCATCAATGAAATATGTTATTTCTGTTTCACATTCTAATACAACTGTATGGCAAAGAAACTTCAGTTGGAAGAATGAAACAGAAAATAGTGATATGAAAAAGTTGATAACAAGTCAGCATAGAAACTTTATCCATCACGTAGTAATATTTTCTTCTTTTGCTTGTTATAACAATATCATTCCAATTACAACAGTATTATGTTTCTTAAGCAACGTGAAGCATTTCAATGAATGTGCAAGTCATGAGAAACCCTCCATTGGAAGAAATTTGCCACCTATCTCCAATGCAGTATTATCAAACCACTGTCATGCTTCCAGAAGACAACAAAAAGGACCAACAAATATGGCCATGGCAGGTGATCTATCACAGATAAACAGTCACACTAGCCAACCAAACGTTTAGAGAACTTCCAAGTTTGTCAAATTGTCAGTGACCAGCTCATAATGTAATTGTGAGTGTAATTTTCAATATGTCATCGAATTTTGAAAGTCAAAAGCTATACATGACCAAATATTATCTAACCTCATAGTTAAAACACCAATGGAAAATTTAATAAAATAGATTGATGAAAATGACTACATATTAAAGTAATAAGTGAAAATATAGAGAAAAAGAGATTAACCTCGATAATCAACACCAGAATTCAGTTTGACAACAACAGGTCGTCCACGAATAGATTTAAGGAAGTCTGCAGGGGTTTTTGTGGTTGTTGACCCCTTCTCTCCGCCTGCACTCATTTGTACTCTATCTACAATGAAGATGAGAATTCTACAAGGTTAAGCAACTGCAGCATATTAAAGTTTATTACCTAGTGGCAAATTAAACAACACAATAAAATCTTGTAGCATCAAAATACCAAAAATGAATAAATAAACAGCAATATAATTGTCAAATCCATGTTGTAGAAAATAAGTAATATGCTAGATTCTAAATTAATGAACATATAACCCAAAAATTCTTGACAAATATAACTTCTCTTTACTATAAAGGTAAAGCAGCTCTGCGGAAGAAATATGAAACTCAAATCAGACACTGTCCACATGAAGTTGTCTTCTAGCATCAGATGAACTGTAGACTAATTAGTCATCAAGAACTAAGCCCCATTCTTAGACACACACACATATACAACCAATAGAAACTTTTCCAAACAGTTGCTTAAGGATGCTTAAGAACATGAACCACAGAAAATTTCAAATGCATGTTAGTTTCTGCAAAACCAAATGAGTATAGCCCTACCCTAAGTAATCCATGTAATCACTACTAAAGCTAATCAAATCATAGTGCTACTACCACATTCCCAAAGTCCGGGACATCCAACGGTCAAGTTTAATCTTGTTAGGTCTCGGATTCAAATGGCACTGAAAAATGGGGATGGTTTGGAGGAGAGGAAAGCTAACTTTTTTGTATATCATCCGCCTAACAAAAAACAAAAGAAAAGAAAGAAAAAAAGATAATCTTAGTACTACCATCATTCATCCACACTAGCCCTTAAATCAACATAAAGAGGAGAAAAAATATAAAAAAGAAAAAAGATCCCTCACCCAATACCCATCAAAATATGTGAACTTTAATTGTGAATAGCCATAAAATAATTGAAAACAAGAATTATTCTCAGCAGAAATACACAAGAATTCCAAATGGGCATATGTCATTTCAAATTATTTCACTGCAGATATATAAAAATTTAGCCTTAAACGCAAAACACCATGAAACTACTTCAAGCATGCTCCAATTCACAGAAAGAAACCGAACAAACAAAATATGAAAGAACGCAAATACTAAAAAATAAAGATTTTAAACAGTGAAAAATACATCATTTATTCAATTAAAAACAAAAAGAAAGAAAACCGATTGAGAGATCACAAAAGGGTCTGCTTGGCTCTTACCTTTCTGACTTCCTGGCTTCGATTTTGAACCCGAGCTTAAGCGGAAAGGGGAACTAGGGGTGCTCACGGTTCGGTTAACCGAAGTGTATCTAACAAACTGAACCATCGATTTCAGTTCAAAAAAATTCTAAACCGACATTGAACCGTTAGGTAATGATTAACCGCATAAAAATGGACGGTTAACCGATAGTTTCGGCTTTTAACAGTTTCATAATTTATGTAGAAAAAAAACTTAAATTTTAACAAATATAGTAAATTTTACATATAATCAAAATATAAATACATATTCTAAAATCAAATGTAATCCATCAAAAAATAATAACAATAATCATAACATAAACGCTCAATAAAAATAAATAAAATTTATTCAAAATCCAAGCACAATAAAAACAAAATAATAAACATAAAGACAAATGCAATTGCCTTTGCTGGATTGAGCAGTCAAAATGCTGGTGTTATTACTATAGCTAATGCAATCCTTGGGCCTAATCCTACAATTAATCTTGATATTCTTGCTAAAGCCTTCTAGCTGGACAAGAATGTTGTCCTTGAAATTCAAGAAAATGTTTGCTCCTTAAGATTCAAGTGCTTAAAATAGCCATAAAAAAATCATCAGTTCTCTGCTTCCTCTGTTTGACAATAAATTGAGTTTATATTTCGTTTTGTATTTCATTAAGCATGCATAATTAAATTAAATAAAAGAACATTTGGAAACTAAGATTAGCTATATGCTTATATGAAAGTTGGAACCTTTTATTCTTAACTCAAATTTAGTAAGACTTCTAATTGGACCCAACATTGTATCTAAATCTAGATTAAATAATTAAATATATTTAAAATTAATTTTTTTATTTAATAGTTAATTAGGTTCAATAAACTAAAATTACAAGCATGTTCTAATCTCTGTTTTCAGTGAGTATAAACTTACATTATGGATAAATTATTGAACTAAAATTCCTATCTGTTGATTCAAAACCCAATTAAATCCTTGGCTTTCCTGATAATCTAACAAGGTTAATTCTAAAAACAACATAAGTTTACTCGAAAAATATAACATCCACCATACAGGAAGGGAAAAAAAGAAATGTTATGATAGGGTTTTAGCAGATTCAAATTCATTCTAGAATTATAAGGGGAAAAAGGAAGAAGAGAACAAAGAAAAACAGGGAAAAAATATTGAAACATGCTCTCTGGAAAAGATAAGAGTGTTGAAAGAGAACAAAGCAAAGCAGAAAAAAAAATCTAAGAAAAACAAAGAAAATTAAAAAAACAAAAAAAACAAACCTTAAATCGACGGCAAGGTTGCTAGTTTGCTTCAGAAAATCAAAATGGAAGGTAATACTTCCTGCGTGGGGAGGAATGGGTTTTTGGTTGATTTAAATCAAAGGTAAGGGTAAATAAGTAATTTGATTATCTTGAGAAATTGAATAAAAAAAACGTTGTAAAAGCGGTACTTGAGGTTCTAACCTCTGTCCAGAGGCTATCAATAACATACCACAACACTTTATCAGTGTATATATATATATATAATTATAAAAACACTATATATAATATATTTTGGTGGATTAACCGAAATATATATAATTATAAAAACACTATATATAATATATTTTGGTGGATTAACCGGATCTATCAATTTTTTATAACTCAAAACCGAAATAAAAAACTGAAAAAATTAAAAATTAAAAATCTAAAATACGTTTAATGAAATCATGAAGTTTTAATTTTTTCTAATTAAATAAAAAGCATTATCAAGCTAAATAAAAAATCAATAAAATACAGTGTTAAGGGTTTTAGCTTTTTCTTTCTCTCATTACAGTCACGCCATTCTCTTCATCAAAGGTTAGTTTTTTTTCATCATGATTTTTTTTTCTTTTTTCATCATAGTTTGTGTAATTTTTTTTCTCTCTATTCTTCTTCTTCTTCTTCTTCTTTTTGTATTTTTTGTATATATTTTGTAGAGGAATTTTCTACATATTAACGTAGAAAGGTATCAAGGTTTATTGGTTCCTATGATTTCTGCTTCTCTTTTCCATACACTATGCTATTACAATTTTAAAAAATTGAGATAGTTTTACTTTTGAAGATTCATGTGAATTTTATAGAATAGAAAAAAATAATTGAGAATTTATCCGGAAAAAGCTTTATACCTTTCTAAATAGACAAATAATTTCCAACAATTTATAGCTCCAAAACATGCTAGTGGTGATAATTTACTATTTGATCAAATATGAGATTGCAAAAGCAAAAAATAAAAAATTAAGAATTAACAGAGATGAATCAATCAAAATCCATAGAGAAGGATGTAATTCTCTAACAAAAGTTTAGCATTGATGTGGAGACTTTGTTTATGTAGATAATTATTGCTTCTGCTAGTGCGTTTGGTGTTTGTAGAGCTAGGTTGCTAGATGTAGTGCAAATTGTGGACTAATTGGTGCTATAGTTCACTGTAGTGTGATTTTTTTTTTGAAGGCTTTTTGTGTATAGATTGGTGCTTGTACAAATAAAAATAAAGCAATTAAGAGAAAGATATAAACTTGGTCATAACTGCTGAGTTTTCAGAGTATTGAGCAGTCCTATTCACTTGAGACGATGAGATTTCTTGCTAATTCTAGCTCTAGTGTCTAGTGCTTAATTGCTACACTTATTTGTCTGTGCTATAGGTTGTTTGTGTGTATATATATAATTTTTTACAAATCTTTCTTTCAATAGTAATGCATGTTTAATGAGGATTTAAGTTTTGAAAGAGTAGAGAAGATTAAGTGCTTTATACTGTATATTGTATGAAATTGCCATTTTTTGAATTCCACGTTGAACTGGGTTGGTGGATTTAGTGAAGGATTGAGAAAAAAAATGTGACGTGTTGATGAACAGTTGAATCAATGCGCCAATAACTCATTCTTTTTGTTTAAATTAAGAACTTGCTTTGTGCTCTTCATAAATCTTTTTAGCAGAGAGATAAGAAACATGGGCGTAATATGAAAATTTTTTATTTCTTTTTTTTTACATTAAATGTTGTAATTGATGTTTGTCTATTTTAATTAATATATTTTTTAATTATTTTATTTTATTTATATGAAAAATTTAGATCAAAAATCGAACATATATGCAAATTATAGTTACAATTTTATGTGAAAGGGCAAATTTCATCCACAAATAATTTTAAAATTGATAAGTCATGAATAAATAGTTAAAATATTAAATGGACATTCAACCACGTGTTTTGATTTATTTCAAGTAGATAAAAATATTTTTATTAGTCTATGTGAGGAATTAAAAAAGAGAATAACATTGAAAGCTTAAAATTTTTTATCTGTTTAAGAATAACTGGCAATTTTTTTATTTTTATTTGTCAAAATGATCTACAAAGATTTGTTGGAGATCATTTTCAACATTCGACGGAAATAATCTTCAGATACTTTCAAAATGTTCTATATGCTATTTATTTATTTGCTAAACATATGATTATTCTACCTTCGTTAGCGGAAATACCTTTGGAGATAAAAAATAATCTAAAATATTATTTATTTTTAAAGGTAATAATTTTTTTTAGAATTCATTGTGATATAACTATATTCATTATTGTTAATTAATTATTGGTTTTGCAATACAACTGTGTTGGAGCTATAGATGGTACATATATTTTTGCACGTATTTCAGTTAGTCAATAAATTTCTTATCGTGGAAAGAAAATTATTTCTGCAGAGAACTTTGTCATGACTGTTAGAAAGAAACAACAAATGATTAAAGAATATTTTTAGAATGCATTTTCAATCCAGAAAATAAGTTTTCTATGCTTACACGATGTAAATATTATTTGGTTAATTCAAACTATGCTAATATGTTTGAATTTCTTAGTCCATATCATGGAAAGTATTATCATTTATGTGATTACAGAGAAGGATTAAGTTCACGAGGTCCTGTAAAATTATTCAATTCTATGTATTTATCATTACCTAATGTTAAAGAATATTATTTTGGAGCTCTGAATGCATGCTTTCCAATACTAAAAGATATGTTTTCATATGATATAAAGCGACAAAAATATATATCATTTGTTTATTATATATTTCATAACTTTATCATAATACAATAATGCATATACTCTTTATTCGTACAATATGCAAATGAAAATGGCATTTTTGGAGATGACCAGCAAAGTAGTGAAGTTAAAACTTCAGAGGCATATGAAACTGTTGATATCAATACTAGTTAACTTTATCAAATAAGCAGTACTAGAGATCGGATTGTACTATGATTGTGATTAGATTATAATAATTGAGAAATTAGTAATTATATAATTATTTTTTTATTGTGTTGGATAAACTTTTTATATTTATTATTGATGAATTTTTGAATTTAAATATGATAATTATTAATTATTTTTAATGTATATATCATTGAGTATTATAAATTATAGACTTGTATATGTATAATTAAAAACTATAATATAGTTTTTAAAAATATAAAACAGGTTTTTAAAAAATAGAAAACAAAAATTGAAAATGGCTTTTGGTTTTTGAAAAAATCAAAAACAAAAAACTTACAACCCAAATAAATATACTTTACTATCAATTTGATTAACTGTAATTTTTAGTTCGATTTAATCAATTTCAGATTGATTTTCGGTTTAATCTTTGTTTTTATATCAGCCATAAGGGAAACCGACTGAACAAGCTCAGGTCAGCTCTATGTCTATTTATTACCTAAGCGTTGTCGTTTCACTTTTTCATTTTTATAAAATAAGATTAATTAAATTATCATTGCACCAACTGAAATTTTTTAGAATCAGAATCATATTTTCGGCTCCATTCATCCTGGATTAATAAAAATATTTTAAATAAATAATATTTACAAATAAAAAAATGATTAATTAAATAATAAATTTTAATTATTTTTTAAAAAAAGTTTATAACCTGTTAAATATTAATTATTATTTAAAAAATTTACAAAATAATATTTTCTCTGTTTCATCTTTAGATAATGATTAATAATTATAAATTTTATAAAAAAAATCATATTGATTTACTAGATTTTTTTTTCAAATATTTTTTATAATTATTAAAATTAAGAGATTTAATAAATAAAAATAAATTTAAAATAAAAATATTTTTGATAAAAAATACTTTAGAAAATAAAAAATCCAAACTAATTGTATTTTTAGAATATGTACAAATTTACAATTAATTTATTAATTTATCATATTTTATATAGTTTATTATAAATTTATTATGAATTTATTATATATATTATAATTTTTATAAATTTATTATAGTTTTAATTTTATTTTAATTTTTTATAAAATAATTAAAATATTTTTAATAAATAAAAAAAAACTTATAAAAAAAAGAAAAGGGACTCATAGAGTGAAGAATTTAAGACTTTTGACAAAAATATAAAAATAATTTTAAATAATTTTAAATTTACCATATTTATAAAATATTTATCAAAATATCAGAATTTATAAAATATTTACTAAAATGCCAGATTTTTATTAGTTTACAAAGAATTTACAATGAGTTTATCATGAGTTTATAAATTTTACACAGTTTATAATGAATTTATAATAAAATAACTAAAATGCCTCTGGTAAAAAAATAAAAATATTTAAAAATACAGTGAAGAGTATTATTTTTTTAAAATTTATATAATAAAACGGGTACTCCAACTAGGAATCCTAGCTGGAGTGATAATCCAATTAGAGATTTACAAATGGACTAGAAAATAAAAATCAATTAATATAACTCTGAGATGGAATAGGAAAAAAATCATGATTTCCCATTGGAAAAAAAAAACCTAATTAAAAAAATAAATGAAACCAAGAACAGACCTCTAAAACTTGCAGCTCTTGTCCATCAAATAAAACAATTTTACTGGTTTTTTTTTTACTTTTGTTTTTTAGAAAATTAATTAATATCTTAAGTTGTTAAAAATTAAATTACAATCTCAATCTAACTAGTGAGATTATTTTAGAAGTATATGTATTAATTTGAATTTCATCAGAATTAAATTTTCTTAATATACATAATGATGGTAGTTCATATATAATTAACAACAATTACGATATTTCATCACTATTTTCATGATATTGAATGTTTCGCTATTTGGGACTGATTATTGCAGTTAAGTTTTATGGAGCTTTTTTGGTAGAATTAAAATTGTATACAGCATTAATCTATTTATAATATTGGACCTTCATTTGTATTTCCGTTTTCTGTTCATCATCTTAGTTTTTGATTTATATATGTTTTGCAATATGAAATAAGAGTACAGTTTTTATACTTTAAGCACCAAAATATAATTATTTTTTTTTTGTAAATTTGCAGATATAGCACAAAGAACTTTGCAATTTGCTGGAAATGAAATAAAATGTCAAATTCCAATAGTTATGGACAAAGTACAAAATTATTTTTATTATTTATTTACTGTGATATTTTTAGTTGTCAATTTAATGATAGTGTCAATGCTATGTTAAACATATAATTTAATTTCTTGTAAAAATTTTAATGTAGTTACATATATTGAAGATGACGAAGAGTTACAAAATATTGACAATAATATTTCATATATGAGTCGAATTGAAAATAATATGAATGAATTGATGGACATGGTTGTGGATAGTGAAGATGAAGTATATAAGCTATATAATCAATATGTCATTGGAAATGGTTTTAGTGTTAGAAAAGGAACCACTAGATTATTGTCTCAATTCTTAAATGTTAGATTAAGAACTATTTTTTTTTTTGTTAAAATAAATAGTTTATCAATTTTATTTATTGGAGAACTATTTTTTGTAGTTGTGAAGATTTTATTATGTATTTTTCAGTTGACTTGGAGAAAATAACATATATGTTTGAATTTGAATTTGTGCAAAAATTCTCTTTTTAAGATTACTATGGATAGTTTTATGAAATAAATTTGCATTTTTTCACTTTGAGAAATATTATTGATGCATTGATGAATTTGCTCCCAATGTGTAAAATTGAAGGAAAAATATTAACTTTGTTTATGAGGAAGTTGTCTGATATTTTTTTTTTTAATTTTGAGAAATCCTACTGGTATATAAATTAAATTTATATTAAACTTACATTTATATTTGTCTAAAGCTGAATAGATAATTCTAAATACAACGAAAAATTAACACAAATACAATGAAAAAAGTACCATTAATATCTAATTCTAAATAAGTCAATACTCATAATCAGGAGAAGATTTTCAATAAATGGCACTTGCACTGATAAAAGTCTTCCTTGGCAAATGAGATTCAAAACTTCTACAGAGATAGCACATTTGGAACCCCCATTGAATTGGCGCAGCGGCATCTAGACACTCCACATCCTCTTATTGATCATTTTACACAAATTCAAAGCCTTCTCAGTGCCCATACTCTTTCCAAGACATTAATTAATCTTAGCACTATGATTAAAAGATATAAAATATATAAATATGAACACAAGTTTTATTATATGAAACAAATTAACTAAGAGTTTAAATCAAGTTACAGTAGAAATTTACATCATTCCAATTATATCATTATGCTTCTACAGTAATAATATGAAGTGGAAAGAATGCAAAATACTTGATCAAATAAGTAATTAAAAAATAATATTTTGAACAATAGTGCAACAAGTTAATATTATGTAGAAAGAATTTCATAAAGAAAAATATTATTTCATCTAAATAAGTTACTGTCAAGAAAATCAAGCAATCTCTAAAATTCTTTTAAAGATCAATAGGCAAATTTAAAACTAAAATTGAGTTTAATTACCTATGGTTGAAGACATTTAGTTCAAAAAAATCAAATTGAAGGCTTAACAATTGCTTGTATTAGAGCTGAATTAAAAACAGAGACGTGATCATTGTTTCTTCAATCACAAAAAGAAACCAAATGCTTTTATAACAACTGATAAAAAAATTCCCATAATTCCTCATAAACTTTGTAGGAATCCCCTAATTAAAACACCATTAAAGCCAACAAATTTCTAAATTATGCAGAACAATTATTAATTTAATCCCTATTGGGTTATTAAAGAAATGCAAGTTCATCAAAAAATTTCTGGTAAGCAATGAAATTTCTTAATGGGTTTGTTTCCCTACAGCGTATTCATGTAAAATTTGCAGTGTAATAAATAAGGAAAAAATCTTGATCATACAAATAGCAGAAAATATTCAATTATTCAAACTGAATAACTTCAATTATTCTCAATATATTAGCCAGAGAATATTCAAAGAATAAAAGACAGTAATAAAAACAAGATTCAAAAACAAAAAAAGAAAAAAGAAAATTACTTACAGGTCGCCTTCTTTGATGGTGCTTTGACGAAAGGCAGTTTATTGATTCTACAAATGCATCTCACGTTATGGAAATTTATTTTTTTAAGTACCATTTTAATTAGTTTTTTTTTTCCTTACATTTATCAATCTCTATTTGAATCGCCACTCCAACTATGATTCTGAGTTGGGTTGGCGGTTATAGCATATAATTTCTCGATGGGGTGAACCGGAAGCTGTAATAAAACAGCGCTTGAAATGAAGACCAACCCAAAACAGAATGGTTCAAATCTTTCAAACCAATCAAGGAGCTGTTAAATGTTGATCTTCTTCTTCCCTGAAAAAAGCGCTTAACCATGTATTCCTAAGCATTTTCCCCTCCACTCTGAAATTGAATCATGAAACTGCTTAGAAAATCAATTCCCCTCTGTCTCCTTAATAAATCGAACCCCAATTCATCATCTCTCAAACTCTTCACTCTCAGTATTCATCTTCATTCACAAACACCTTCACCTGATGATCCCTACATTAATTTATCCAATACCCTTTATGCCAATCCGTCGAAACAATTCAAACCGACTTTGAATATCTTGTTTTCTGATCCTAAAACTGCGTCATTTTTAAATTCCAGTAAAGTTTCAAGCTTTGGCGTTGGTAATGTACCCATCTTCAGTAACCACTTGTCCAACTTATCAAAACAACCAAGACCCATTCTCAAAAACTCATTCTGTGATCGAATCCGATGCCATTTCTTTCAAAGAAGATTTTTTTCGAATGAAAATCCAAACCCACAAACTGGGGTGCCAGTGGTTTCTTCCACCGTTACTTCACCTGTTGAAAGCTCAGAACCAATTGATGCAGGCTCTTCGATTCGAAAACCTATCAGTTTGTGGCCTGGGATGTACCATTCACCAGTAACAAATGCTTTATGGGAAGCAAGATCAAGCATATTTGAGAAACCTGCTGATCCATCCCTGGATGGCAGTGCACAAAGTGAATTGGTAACAAAAGCCCCATCAAAGAGCAGGACTAGTATTCATTATAATTTTTCTTCTGATTATGTACTCAGAGAGCAATATAGGAACCCTTGGAATGAGGTTAGGATGGGCAAATTGGTTGAAGATCTTGATGCTCTTGCTGGAACCATTTCCTACAAGGTATGATTGCTTCGGAAAGTTGTGTTTGTTCGTGTTTTGCTATTATCTCTCAGTGAAAATTGGGTTCTAATTAGTTCTACATTGCTATCGTCATTTGTTTGAAATGATAATTATGTTTTCTCTGCATTTGGCTAGTTGGTATTGTTTGGATGCTAAAATTCCTTTATCCTAGTTACATTATTTATATTCTTCAAAATGCAAAGGATTTAAAGTATTTTGGATCGGAGTTTGTGTATTGATTTGCTAATAATATTGATTAGGTTTTATGAGTATCCTCAATGCAGCTAGGACCAAATTGAATTTTCATTCAGCACTTTCATTGTAATTGGTTTTAACAATTACATAATATTTACAGGTGCAACTCTATACAATACGGTTACATTAAAATACCATTGTCTTGATTTTCTTTTTTATTTTTGGGTGCTTTATCATTATTTTGATGAGAAGTTCACTTGTTGACCAGCACTGCTGCAATGAGGATGGCATTACAAGGCCTATTTTGTTGGTCACTGCTTCTGTTGACAGGATAGTTCTGAAAAAGCCAATCGGCGTTGATACAGATTTGAAAATAACTGGTGCTGTTACATGGGTTGGGAGGTCATCGATGGAGATTCAATTGGAGGTTACTCAGTCAGCAGAAGGTATTTGGTGAATGATGGGTCTGTTGTTTTCTTTTACAAGCTAGACTCTGATTAGATCAAATTTTTGCCAGTGTTTGTTTGATCATCTCTAATATCGCATTTTTCAGTTTATTTGTAGATATGTGCGTTCCTCCCCCTTAGTTAAGCCATTTTTTAGTTTTGAATCAGTTAATAATCATTGTGTACTATATAATATCGAGGGGTTTGAGAAATTTGCCTACAAAACTGAGTCTGTCCATTTTGCAGATGACAGTTGGTAGGGGAAATAAATGTTCATTTCTGTTGGTTATTGAAGTCATGGCATCGAAGCCCAAGATATGTGTTTTATTGTAGTACAACAATAACAGGAAAGCATATACCAGAAGTCCAATTAGAGCTGTAAATACATGTTGTGTTGAGTTGGATATCAAGACACCCTACAGATATTTTCATGTGCGAGTATGTCTTGTGCATTTTCTTGTCAAATCCATTACTTGACAGTTCCCGAGTATTATGTATGCTATAGTGAGGCACAACTCTTTTGTGGAATGGATTATAGATCAAATGGAATCCATAAAGTGGAATAGTTATTCCTCATTTTCTACACAATCTGGTTTTTGTAAGTATGGAATATCTATCACATTAATGAATTATTACAAATTAAAAATTTCTATGAAAAAATTGTTACCATAAATTTGCTACTCTATGAAATAATTATTCCATATTTAAATTTCAACCAAAACCGACTATTCTGTGCTATATCATGAACTAAACGAGGCATTAGTGTACAAGAAGAAAAAAAAATCTTGATGGCAGTTTAGCTTGCATGAAGGATGATGTAATAAATGTTGCTTTTTACTATAAAATATGTTAAAAGTTCACATTATTTTCTGTCACTGTAAGCCACTTATTGATTAGTACAAAAAATATTTGCTTTTGTCATTTTAAAGTGAGTTGATAATGGAAGAAAAAAAAAATTGTTGGTGAATTGTGAAGGCCATGTGATAATTATAGGACCTGGATGTGTTAATATTCCTTTTGAAATTAATCTTTCAAATGCTAGGATTAAACTCTTCTATTTTTTTTTTTTTTGGGTGCTTGTGTGTAAACATACAACTTTGAGGGGAATAGTTTTCATTCTTGTGAAAATGAACCAACTGCATGAATTCAAATTTAAGTCAGGGATGTATGGTTTATGCTATTTAATTATGCTCATGTTGGCCTTCTTTATTCATTGTGATTGCTTTTGCTAATGTTTCTATTATTTATGTTTTTAATAGTTTTAACTGGAATCTTGTTCTTTGGTTTGAAAAACTTCTGCTCTATTCCGGTTTTGTTTTATCCCCTCAACTCTTAGGTTGCAAAAGTAGTTTGCCTATTTTCTTTACGTTTTGGTGGTTTCATATTTTCTACACAGATCTTTCCCACATAGATATGACAGCATTAGATCATGTGGCTTGTATATGCTAATGTATTTTCAGAAGTATTTACCTTCCAATGAAGCAAAATGGTGGAAGCAGTTTGTAGATTTACTATTTGAAATTGCTTTGATACTACCACATGAATTTTCACTCCATTGCTATTCTTCTTTTGCATAGATTAATTCCCTGAGTTTCTAGAATTTTAATAAAAAAGAAGGTTAAACATTCTGGAGCTTCTGTACTTTTGTGATTTCTTGATATGTTGAATGACTATTCCCCAATAAAACAGCCTTAATCAAAGTGGCATTTTCTTACTCTCACATTTTCTAAAATTTTCAAGCTTGTGTTTTCTATTATCTTCAGCAATTTTTTTTAAGCAAGGAAAATTGCCTTGCAGGGACCTCCAATCCATGCGACTCAGTAGCTCTTACAGCAAATTTCACATTTGTGGCTCGTGACTCAAAGACAGGAAAATCAGCTCCAGTCAACCAGATCTCACCTGAAACTCAACAAGAAAATTTGCTTTGGGAAGAAGCAGAAGAAAGAAACAAAACAAGGAAAAAGAACAGGGAAGAAAATAAAATAGATATTAAGAATAGAGACCTGGAAAGGCTCAATGCATTGCTAGCTGAAGGGCGGGTGTTCTGTGACATGCCAGCATTGGCAGAGAGAGATAGCATTCTTATAAAGGATACTTGCCATCAAAACTCCTTGATCTGTCAACCACAGCAAAGGAACATTCATGGTCGCATCTTTGGAGGATTTCTGATGCGCAAAGCATTTGAGCTGGCCTTCTCAACTGCTTATGCATTTGCCGGTGCAGCACCACGCTTTGTTGAAGTTGATCATGTTGATTTTGTAAACCCTGTAAGCTGGCTAACTAATTTTTGCAGATTTTCATGAAATGCTTTAAATAGCTCCTAGAGCAAAAGTCTTAAAACTCAATGCCTCATGGATTTTTCCGAGTTTCAAGTGCATCTTCAGTCAGCATCTTGCAGTTCTCTTTTTCAGCTAGGGAGATGCCTTTACATGAATAACAATGCTTACTTTTATGGCGAATGCATAAATGACGCAGAACTAAGGTAGATGTTTTACTTCTTTTGCATAATGATACAGACAAATCTCATTTTTATTTCACTGATGCAGGTGGATGTTGGAAATTTTCTTCGCTTGAAGTCTTCTGTTTTGTACACAGAGTTTGAGGACTCCAGTAAACCTATGATAAATGTGGAAGTTGTAGCTCATGTTACAAGGCCTGAGCTAAGGTCCAGTGAGGTAAGTGCCTGAACTCAAATGGCAAGAACTAATGTAACTGCGGAAAGAACCATTATTTAGGGCTTCATCAATAAGTAATTCAAGCAGCTTTGCCGTTTGAAACAAAAACAGAACCTTCCATTTTGCTGTTCAAACGCTTGAATTCACAAATATTATGCAACACCAAAGGTTAAATGTAATAAATAAAGTGATTCCAGGAAATAACTGTCAAGTACTTCTGCAAGCACAAGAATTCACTTGTTGCAAAATTCAATATAAAATAATATAAGATTAGTTTTTTCATTTATGCCAATTTCTAGGTTGTTTGCAAACACAACTTCTTTAAAAATTTTGTTAATCAATGCTTATCCATTGCATGTCGTGCAATTTGAACAGGTATCTAACAAGTTCTATTTCACATTCACTGTCCGTCCTGAGGCCATTAAAGATGGATTGAGGATTCGAAATGTTGTTCCAGCTACAGAAGAAGAAGCCCGTCGAGTGCTCGAACGGATGGATGCTGAGAACCCACTGATTGGAAAATCATGAACGTAGAGTCCCTTTCTCAGTTACTTTAATACTTAAGAAACAAAGTGAAGGTTTTTCTTCTCTTGTAAAACCATGTTTGAAATTTTTTTCCTCCCGTATTTATTGCTTGCTGCTAATTTTCCCCTCTTGTTTATATTAAACTGAATCTCTCTCTCTTTCTCTCTCTCCAAACTCACCACAATGGGATGGCATTGTAACAGCTAATAAGGTTTTCATTGAATATTTCACAAAATAAAATAAAAATATTGATTTTTTTATAGAAAATAATGGGAATATTATTATACATGTAAACTTCTATCATACTATAGTCAGGTACTTGAAAGATTTTTAATTGTAGGAATAACTTATCAACCCGAGCATGGACAGTAAACTTTTAATTGGTTGACTTGAGTAATAAACAAGATCGGAAACCATCAAATCAGCCATTGGTGTCCCATTTTGTGCTAAAAAATTTCAAATTCATAAAGATTGGAACTTTTTTTTACGCCAACACTAACGTTTCTGATCAGAGGTCGTAAGAGAATTACATGAAAAAAGACTTAAATTTCACTAACAGATTTACATGATAGATTCAACTATTCTAGCATTCTTATGTCCTGACATAATTCCGCTTGTATATTACACAAAATAAACAAATCAAAAATCTTGTAAGCAAATATGTTTAGATACAAAAAATAAAAGAGGCTAACCATAAGGACTCCATGTCAAGTGGCTCAGTTAAGACCCCGTTTCAAATATGCCTCTTTCTCATGAGGCATTCCACTGAGATTTGCAGTCATCTGAAGTGGGGATCAGCACTAAGACAAGGATGAACTTTCATCGTCCCACGAGCCATTGTGCTGCCTTGCATTAAATCCAGGAAAAACTGGTGGAAGGTTTGTATTTATTGTCATAGGACGTACTGAACTGTACATAGTTCTCTCATTGATTTTACCAACTTCTTTGCATACCTGATCAAGAATGGAAAGAAAGTCCCTTACCACCATAAATATTCGAAAGGGATGAGCTTCTTTCTTAGCTGAATTCCCATGGAAATACTCAGTTATTTCCTTCACCAAAGAGAGGACGAATTTCTCTTGTGTTTGAATCTTTACAATTTCTTCCTCCGCCTTCTTCAAGAATCCATTCATCGACTCTGAGAACTTCCTACGACTTTCTTTCAATGAAATTTCCTCATTTGATTTCAGAACTTCCCTAACTTTTGTAATGCCCATGGCAAGTTTTGCAACTTCACTGCTTAGCACATCTGAATCCATTGCTGCAGCTTTCTTTACATTGGTGAGCTCTCCGCTCAATCCTGAAACAACTTGCAGGCCTAGCTTTCTAAATTCAACATCATCCTGGAAGGCAGATTGCTGAGTTTTCTCAGCTGTTTGATTCTGATTTGCACCAGAAAGACGAGAACCCTCGGATCTAATGATTTCCTGAACAACAAAATGCAAAAGAGTAGTTCTCCCGTCAGTTCCCTTGACATCAACCAGCTTAAGGAGCGTGTCAAGCTTGAAGGCATGAGCATCGCCACGATTGGTGCCAACATTCATGCGGTTCCCAGTCTTGAGCACTGCTTCTAGGAGCTTCAAGAACATTTTGCTGTTTCTTAATTCTTCACAAGCTACCTAAAGGGAGGAAAGAAAGAAAAAAGGAAAAGAAATGTGAGCAGCAGCTGGAAGATTATGGAAAATTTTGCAAATATATTTAAGCATAGGAGCTTATAAACTGCAAATAAAGTTATATTAGCCAGGAGAAGAAAATTATGTTTTTCAGACCTTTAAGCTTGTATCTAGAGCAAGAAAATATTAATAGCAAAAACAATATTAAAAAATCAACCCAATCTTATCATTCTATATGTGAAATTCAGCTGATTATTAGCATCCTAATTTGAGAATTCAAACCCTTCGTAATAAATAGCAAAGACCCTCGATTACATTAGGAACCTAAACTGTATTATTAAAATCTCTGATGTCAACCAGGCAGCTGGAGTACAGACACATTCCTGGCTAGCAAAGCATAAGTTCTGTTGGCATCATTACAGTAGGCAAACTTCAGGTTCCTGAAACTACTAGCAGCTCAGGATGAGATACTGTGAATACTGAAAAAGAACTTTAATAAAATCCCACATTTAGAAGTGCACTAGAAATCAGTGGAAAGCAAAGATAAGGGGGTTTAGAGCAAGCAAATGCAGGAAAATTCAGTCCTTGGCATAACCAAAACCGCATTTAGCATGTTGGCGAAGATCATGGATCACATAGGTTACACAAAATGTCGCTACTTTCGGATTTTAATATATGAATTGATGGCAGAAAGATAATGGACAGGGAAATGAGAGAGTATTATAGCAACAAGGTCAAGTTCATAATAAACCAAGCCAAGGGACAGAGAAAACAAAGTGCAAGTTCCAATCTGATCCTAAAGCTCACAGTTAAAATTGACTCGTTTTCTAGCTCTTATTATGTTATGTTAGCTAAAGCCCTTCCAATCTCCATCCCTGATAGGAAAAGAACTTCAAATTGACATGTGCAAGAAATATGATCCAGCCATGGTGAGCAAAATAGTGAGCAAATGGTTTATCTATGAACTTTGTTGAGAATATAAATATTCTTTTGTTGAAAGGACATGAAATTTGTTACCCCTATGTAGCATCAAGTATGCATAAACAAATTAACATTTACCTCTAGAGTTTCAAAAGACCTTTTGATGTATTCAACTTCTGAATCAAAATTAGAAATATAAAGCATTGCATCGACCCTCTTAAATGCAAAAGGAATATCAAGCACTGCCTTAAGAAACTTCTCAGCAGGGCCAAGTTTAAATGGCGACTCATCCTTGAACTCCATTAGTTTGCGTTGTTCTTCTTTGTTTGGAGCCATCTTTAATAAACACTCCAGAAGCTCTGTCCCCAGTGTATCCGAGTTGCCTGTCATATCAGAGAAATATTAACAATTTCGCAGATGAACGAGATTGGAGAAATAAAGAAGATTATCAAATATATATATTGCACATTGTTTATAGTTTAGAAATTTAAGAGATGCTTTCTCAAAAGAAAAAGAAAAGGAAAAAGAAAATAAAAAAGAAATTCAAGAGATGCATTTGGTTTCTTTCCAGCAGGGAAAGAGACATCAACTCATATTGGCAAAGATAATATCCCTCCAAGGTGGACAGGCTTTACATTTCTAGCAATCAAGACCATTATCAGACTGCTGCTTCTCCAAAGCAATCATGCCTCGCCAACACATTTCCATAAAACTGACAAAAGAATCTCAGCATTTGCGCCATCGAGCAATAAAAAAATTCAGTGTTTATATTGAGAAATTTTCTTTCTTTTCTGCTTTTGCTCATATGCATAAAATGACAATAGGGATACTGTATTGGTATTCTCTTTGAATATCCGGCACTAGCATTTTCTAGTGATGACTTATTTTCTACAAAACAAACGAAGCCTAAAAAGGAATATTTTATAAATTTGAAACTAAAGTTGAATTAACATATTCGAAAGCATGGCCATGGCATGCAAAATATTAATATTATCAGAACTCAAAGAAAGCTCAGAGTCAGACCGGTCATTACCTTCCAAAAGGGCCTCGCATACTTCATCAATGGTTACATTAAGAGCCCTCAGCAAAATTGCAATGTTTTGAGACTTCTTTGGATCAAGCACACGATTCTCCTGGTTCTGCAATGGAAGAGACTGCCGCCGACCATTATTCCCGTTCAAATTTGAGTTGTTCACCATAAACAGTGTCTCAATCATTTCCTCGTTTAATCTGCAATTACACCAAAGACATTCTACAAACTTAACAACCATACAAATTAATCAAAACAAAAAAGGCAGAAAGCAAATAATTAAAATGAAAAAACACAATTAGATCAGAAAAAGCACCAGACTAAGCCAAAAAAAAATGCAAATGAAACATTAAAAAGCTAAAAGATTTTTATATCTTACTGAAAAGAACTGGATTTAATCTGATCCCACACCATAGCTCGATCCGAGCTTGCTCTAACTTTATCCCAATGTAAAGGCTTCAATTTAGGTTTCGCGGTCTCTTCACTCCTCTCGACGCTTCCATTGTTTTGCGATTGCTCGTTAGCCAAAATTGGAATTGCACTTTGAATCAAAACAGGTCTTGAAGGAGTAACAAGAACCGGAGGCCCAGAACCAGATAAATTCACTTCACTAGCCACTCTTGCCTCTAGTGGGACCTCCCAAAACCGCGGCGGTGGAGGCGGTGGCGGAGGTGGTGGCAGTTTTGTTGGAGCAAATTGTTTAGCAACACTCCCAATTCTTGTCGGGGACATGTTATTCTGCCCCAGAAAACCATAATTTCTCTCCGGAGAGTTCTGCGTATTCCCTGAATCTCTCCCTGACAAGGATGGAGAAGAAGATAAAGAAATAGATAATGAAGACGGCTTCAAGGACAAGGACTGAACTGGAGCAGGGATAGTAATGATAGTCTCCAGAGATCTAGATTTTGTGCTCAAATTTGAAGCTGGAGAGGGACTGCTAGTGGGCATCGAATTTGTTGGAGAACAAGAATTCGAATAAGGATATGATGCAGTTCTCGAATTAAAGCTTCTAGACCCAAAATTATTCTCTCCATGTACACCTTGAAATTCTCTTCTAGAACTCGATCCCATTCGCACTGGACTCTCTTGAGTCTCTTTTCGCCCAGATGATCCTCTGGGCGAAAAGAACTCTTCTTCCTCAGTATCTGTATCAGCTTCGTCGTCTTTGTGAGACCCAACCAGTACCTCACCGCTTCTGTAACTGGGTGTATAGTTATGTTTCGGTAATGGTGGCAATGGTTTTAGTTCTGGGGAACCCAATTTTTGATATTGCGAGGATGATACGCCAATCTTGACTCCGGCATTGCTTGAATTCGTAGCCTTTTGATGATGTTGATCATCGATTCCGCTTCGAGAATTTACTAATGTGCCAAGATAGAGGAACTCTGAGCTAGTATTGGGAACACCAGGGCGATGTGGAAGTTTTGGGGGCTTGGGTGATCCGTCGGAAGGAATGGTGTTCGGAGGGAAAAGGCGAAGGCTGTCGGATCTTGAAGTTTTCTCTGAAGTGGTTGTGCAGTGATGGTGGTTGTGGTGGTGACGGCGGGAGTAGAGAAAGAAAGCGGATAGAGCAGCAAGAATGGCAGCAATGAGGAAAGAGAGGGAAATGGAGACCGAGATTATGAGGTGGCGGTGGGAAGAGGCGGAGGAAGGAGGGTGAGGGAAAAGGAGGGAGGAAATGTTAGCTGGGAAAGTGGCTAGAGTGGAAACAGAGGGAGGAGGTGGAGGAGATGGAAAAGAAGGAAAGAAAGGTTTTTCTGGGGTGTTAGGAGTAGTAGAGAAAGGGTATTTAGGTTGAGTTTGAGGTAGAGTTTGAGCTTGAGGAGAAGGAGAAGGAGATTGAATGGGAGGAACACTAGTAGTTAAAGGAAAGAAAGGCTGGTGGAGGAGGTGACGGTGGTGAGTAGCTGAGATAACGGTGGTAGTTAAGAGGAGAGAGAAAATAACGAGAATGCTCTGTTTCTTGGCGAAGGCAGCCATTCTAAGAAGAATAAACCTCTGTTTCCCCTGTTGCAGTAGCTATAGCTTCCTGTCTGTGTCTTAAGAACTAGAGATTAAGAAAAAATGATTAAACCAAGTATTACTGGTGGGACTTAATCATTGATGGATTTTTCAATGGAGATTATACAGAGTAGATAAAGAAAACTTTGTTCTGTGAGTAAACTAGAGGAAGAAACAGAAACGAGAAAAATAAACGAGCTTTAACGTTTGATGATGTTTCTATTTCTGGGTTTGAAACTTTGAATCATCTCCACCAAAAACTAACACAGAGAAAGTAAAGAATAGCAAGAGACAAGCTGTGTTCTTATTGAATATTCTTGTCTTTTTGAGAGATTGATTGTAGCATTATTACAGAAAGCAGAAGACGAATATAGATAATGTGAGGTCCAGAAAGAGAATGTCCTTCAACTCACAGATAGAGATAAGAAAAGGAAAAAAAAAAAAAGGGAAAGCTGATTAAGCTACTACTACGTGGTGGGGGATGGAGGGAACAGTATGAACAAAGAGAATGGTAGTTCAGATAATACTAGAACTACCCATTAAGCCATTTTCGCAATTCTAGCCTGTCTTCATTTTTCAACATAACTCTGTATGATCATCATCACCATCACAGTCAAGAAGATGACATTATCAATAAGTAATTACTGCCATTAGAGAGAGAAAGAGAGAGAGAGATGAAGGATAAGAAGTTAAAAAATCTCTGACACTAAAAATTGTTCATTCTTGGGATTCGAAATATTTTCTTTTTTTCGTTTTGCGGATGAAAATTCTATCAAAATTTTCTCTCTCAGTAGTTAAAAAAAAAATTACAGGTGAAAATTAGCTGTTTACGCTTTGAAGAATAAGTCAAATTAAAAATTAAACGAAATTAATAAAAAGATTTGGAATTTATAAAGAAAAAGAAAGGATTTTGCTTTGACACCCATGTTATTGAAAAGTGGCCATGTTAAAAAGAATTGTCCATTCATTTAGACCATGAATAGTTGAGCATTGGCCTAAACAAAATCTTTGACTAGTTACAGAGTGTTATTCACCTCCTTTACTGCGCGTGGAATTGTAAGGAATTTTTTTATTTTCATTTGCTCTTCAGAAAAAAAAATATATAATAAACCTTTTAGACTGCGATTAATTTGCGATTTTATATATTTAGAAATTTCTTATATCTTTCTTGGCGAATTTTGTGTTTTTTTTTTTGGAAATATATGTTTTTTAAACAATAAATTGATATAATTGCATACTTGTGAAATAAACCTGAGAATGTTGTATAATAAAAGTTGATTGCAAATTATAGTGAGAGTAGCGTGTCGTTACATTTTATTTTCCAATAATAAGCTTAAGAAATCAAATAATGAGCTTAAGAAATCAAATAATGAGTTACTTTATGTCACAATTTGTGAATTTAGTCGATTGTAAGCAGAACTGATGTTGACTTGAATGAGCTTTCTTGTCTCCTCTTACCGACGTTTTTCTCAAAGATTACAAGAATTCAAATTCTATGAATAGAACCATATTAATCATTCTTATATAATTACTACAAAACCTCCATAATTACTACATTAATTGGCAATGCTACTTTATTAATTTATATGCTACAAAAATGGGTTAATAGGGAAAAAAAAGGAGCTATCTATTAAAATTTTTTAAAAAAATATTAATATCTTCTTAGCTTCAAATCAGGAGTAAAGCCAGAATTTAAAATATAAATAGGTAAAATTTTTTTTACAAATTTTATTTTTTTATAATTATTTATCTCTTTTTTTATTTTAATAATATTTTATAAATTTATTAATTTATTAATAATATATTTTTATTATTAAAAAATTAATTAATAAAAAAATATTAATATATATGTTTATAAAATTTTAAATTTATAAGATTGTTTATAATAAAAATAAAATAAAGAGAAAAAAAATTAAATAATAAATATAATTTTTTAAAAAATAATTAAAATAAATGAGTTTTTAATTCATTAAATGTGTTTAAATTAATTTAGTTGAAAAAATTATTTTTTTTTATTTTTTTATATTTATATATTATTAATATTTTGTCAATTTTTTAAAAAAGATCTATTGCATATAGAATAAATAATTTATTATAATTTTTTTTAACTTCTTGTAAAAATTAAAAAAAAAAGAGGGGACAAATTAAAATTTTTAAAAAAATTAATAAATAATTTAAAAATTCTTAAAAAATATTATATATATATAAATTTTAAAAAAGAGAAGGGGCAACTGACCCCTTCTCAACAATGTGTTCTCGCCCCGCCTCAAATTAATAATTAATCTTATTTTTTTATATATATATTAAGAAAATTAACTAATATCATAGTAAACTTATTAAGTGGTTTCTTCAAAAATACTTTAAAAATTAATAATAATGTAAAAAATGTTCATTTCTCTTCTTTTTTATTTGAAAAATATCCAATTTTTTTAATTTTTAATTTTAAAAAATATCCCATTCCACATTTGATTCATGTCTTAATGCTCCCTCCTCAATCAATTACTCCCTTCAAATATCAACATGCATTGATCCGATATCATTTTATTTTTCAATATTTATCTGGGCTAAATCCTTTTAATATATTAGAAGAGTTAACCATAAAAACCCAATTATTAAAATTAGAGAACTCATTTTTATATTAATTATATTATAGATTTATATTTATTAGATGTGAAATTTCCCTCATTTAATTCATTGATTTAGTCTTAAAGCTAAAAATATATTTCATACTTTTTAAAATGCATATTAAATATGCTAAAAAATATACAAAAGCTCTAAGATATTTTTGAAAAAATAAATGGCATATGATATAATTTTTCCACTTATTAAAATAATCACAACCTTTAATAATATCACGTTAAATTACACACTTTATTTAGTATAGATTTTATTAACTATATAACTAACACAGGATAATATATGTGAAGTTCCTTAAAAAAATTACATTTAAAAGTAAAAAATACAAAAATTTGAACGAATTAAAATAAAACAGTCAACTATCAAATCCTTATTAGCAAGAATAATTTTATCATTTTATTTTCTTACATTTTGTGTGTGACAGGTCTTCCTAGTTCGTATGCTCGTGAAGCATATTTCTAAGTTAGATGGAGGCATTTTTCAAATTAATAAATAGTAATTATTATTTTGACCTAAAAGAAATATGGACATCAAAAATAAAATAAAATTTAAAACAAAAATAGAATAGTCCCCATTATACTTTTTCATAATATAATTAAATGTAGATTTTGACATAGATATATCATCATACATAACTCATAAATATCTGAACATATGAATATTATATATATATATATGAACATTCAGTAGCGGAATCAGCTGCTCAAAAATAGAAAAGCAAAAGGAGGAGATGGGGTTGGGGTTGGGGGAGCTGAACCTCCACCTTTATTGCTCCAGCTGACAGAAACTATTCTTAAAAATACACGTTCAGCAGTCGATAGGAAATTCGTCAGTCCCTATCCGACTCCACTTGATTTTACTCCCGTAAACATCACCATCACTTTCCCACCATATTGGTATAAGCTGACTTTATATATATAATTGTACTCTATCCTTTTTTTTTTTTACTTTATTTGCAGTTTTAATTTTAATTTTTTAGCCTAATTTTAGACTAATAAAATTTATAAAATATATATAGCACATAATATTAATGATATAAAAATATTTTTGTAAGTATAAATGTAAAATTACTAAAAATACAAATTAAATTAAAATTAAATTGAAAAATTAAATTTTAAAAGTTCACCTATAAATAATTCTTCAGTAAAGTAATTCTAATAGTATTATAAAAAACAAATAGTGTATTAATTAAGATAGCTCTAATATCATAATATATGACTTAATTTAAACTTTTTAATAATTAATTATATATTTGAAAATATATATTATGTTGATTAAAAAACTTTGTTTTGAAAATATATATTATGTTAATAAAAAAAATAGAGGAATTAAATTATTTAAATAAAAAAATGAACAAAATTTAAATTATTTATATTAAGTAAAAGAATAGAATTATACAATTAGAAACTTAGAATGTGATTCTATTTCCAATAGACAATGTCTCAATAGGAGGCGTAGCAAATAACGAAAGAATACTGTTTTGATTTGATTATATAATTAAATATTAAATAATACTCTGAATTATATTATTATATAATATTTATGTTTTTTTGGAAAAAAAAAATTAGAAGCATGGAATGGAAAGATAAAGAATATTCTGAATGATATTATTATATAACGTTTCTCATGCTCAATAATATTTGCATTAGTTTGTGTCTTCAAAGTCAGATGGAACATTTCGAGCTTTGAGTCTTGTCCTTCTTTATCAAACTAATTAAATAATTAAATTATATCAAAAAATAAAATAAATTGTTAAGATATATAATTTATTCTAAATTAGATAATCATAATATAGTTAAAAAAAGTATTATATTTAGAAAATGTATAACTCAAAACTAAAATAAGAAATTCAATATAACTAACGGCTATTATTGAAATATTGAGTTGAGTATAAATTAAATATTATTAAAACAATTCTTATAAATTTAGTTTTTATAATGGGAAAATTTTCAAATATATAAATATTTAAAAAGCAAATAATTAAAACTAAAAATTCAATGGACAAAATGCAATAAGATCATAAATTCAAGAATAAACCATCTAAATGATCAAGCAATCATATAGAAAAAAAAAAAGAGACAATCTCTGTTTTTAGTGACAAAATCAGCTCATTGAAAGGAGGGGTAAAATTTATCTTTAATACAGGTAAGGGAGAGATGAGATTAAGCAGGGCTGAGCTCCACCTCTATTACTCTAATCGATAAAAATTTATTTTAAAAATATAGATCGATGACCGATTAAAAAATTAACATTCCCCACTTGATCCCACCTTATTTTGCTACTATTGTATTATTAATATTGTAATGATCACTCCTTTAAATTTCCAATTGTCTGAGAAATAACTAATCAAACGACTATTTCTTATGCGACGCGTCTCATCAAGACATCACATATACATTGAAATTGCATTTTATTAATTTCATCTTAAAGTTTTTTTTTAATAAAATTTCATCTTAAAGTTGTTAATACTATTAGAACTACAAATATCGTTTTCATATAAACATGACAATTAAGTTTATTTCAACGCTAAAACCCTATTTTTGTACAATTTCTTTTTATAATTATCTTCATTCAAGGTTGACTAAAAAAATTAAAATTAAAACCTTTTTTTCTTACTAATCAAGGATTTTTTTTAAATTAGATATTAAATAAAATTTTTCTTATTTATAAATTCTCTAGCTAATAATCTAAATCTAAATGATTTAAAAATAATAAATTTGATGTGTTACATGAAAATAATTAACTCCAAATATATTAATAACATTACAATTTTACTAAAATAAAAGTATTTGATATTTTTTATCATGAAAATTTATTAGTGTTATCTTTCAAGATATTGGGTAACAAATAAAAACAAATATATTTAGATAAATCGTTACTTTGAAGTAGCCCAATTGGAATTCTATAAAGTTAATTAATAGACAAATTTAGACATTTAGAATATAATTAAGAACCAAACCAAAACCAGATTAGGCATTAAAAAAATTGTAAACAAAATGCAATTAATTGCCGCAAAATAGTTGCGATTAAAACCCTTTAACAATAAGCTGTTTAATTGATATATAATTGAATGGTTAATTAGTTAGAGAATGATTTGGTGTAAAAGAAATCTATTGAAAGGATGTCTTAAAGCTATTAACCAAAATAAATAAAAAACAAAAAATATTTAGGAAAATAATTGGGTAAAATGTTACTTCAGTGGTTAAATAATAATAATTATCTGCCACTCTTCAAGTGAAATGGAGATGCCAACTACTGCATTATGTTCCATTTTGATTGCAACTTCTTCCCTAATTAAAATTTTCTTCTTGTTAATTTAGAGTTAGTGGGATTTTTTTTTCTTCACAATTTTGATAGTATTTTGATCTCAAATATGTACGTCAAAACTATAATAAAATGAAATATTGTAATGTCCAAAGCCGTATGTATAAGTTGCTAAAACTACAATTTCTAAATTATGGTCATCTCAATAATGAAGATTCATCATTTTTTTAATACTGTATTGTAATATTTGATATAATTTTACAAATATAATTGTTATTGTAATTTTAGAACCTATAAAAAATGAAATTAATTTATAAATAGAAAAATAAATAAATTAAATTAATCATATTGCATAAAAATTTAAGTGATTGGACAATCTATTTGCATTTATGGATCATTTCTATTGTTTTATTACTTAGAGAAAATAATTTGAAGACTTTTTTTTATAATGTGGATTTTTCTTTTAAATATTGATCTAATGAGAAGAATCTATCATAAATTTATTATATAAAAAGTGTATTTATTATTATAACATATTTTTAATATGGATTTAGAGTTATTCGTAATTAGTATATGTTTGCTCTAAAAACGATATAAATACTTTTCTCTTCAATTTTTTTTAATAAAATGCGCTTATGCACACTCTTCTACATCTCATGATTTTCCCATATATTGAAATTTTGAATATAAATTATGTTTATATTTATTCGAGTATGAGTTAGTATTTAATAATTATATTTTTAAAAAAAAAAAAGGGAGAGAGGAATTTTTATTTTAACGAGTTTGAAAAATAAGTATTGAACAAATTCGATGAAAGTTGACCAGAAAAAAAATTATGAGAAGCATCGCAATTGTCAATGGCTCAATGCCTTAAGGCTCGCAATTTTCGATAGGGACTTGTAGAGTATAAAGACAATTTTTAAAAAACGACGTAGTTTTTTAGTCGGTGAAAACACAAGGAAAATAATAATAATAATAATAATAAGGGACAAAAACGCCGTACAAAAAAGAAAAAGGCGAACGAAATGACACAATAATAGAAAACCCGTGAATAGAGCAGTAGGCAGACCTGAGAAAATGACACCTGTCCGTTTTTAGAGGCGTGCCTCACTGTTTCACGGCTACTGTCAGTCTCACTCAAGAGAATAATTTCTCCAACACGTAAATAAATATATTTTTTTCATTTATAATACTTCTTTCATATTTTCTTTATAATTATTGGCTAATTCTATAATTTTTTTTATCTATTCATAAATATAATTATTTTTCTTGTATCAGTATCAAAATTAATTTTCATATTGTTGGAATAAAATTTTTAATTTTAATACTTATACATACCTCTTAATTTCATTTTTCTTCAATATTATAATATACTAATAATTTAATGCATAAGGATTAAAGTATTTAACTTTAAAAATTATTTAATACATTCTTAGAAAAAAATGAATATAATTTTATCTCAAATTATATAAGGGATTTTAGTTCTTTATCCCATTTAAAGTTTTTAAAATACAAATTTTGAAATTATAAGATGATTTAAGCTAATAAGCAAGTGCATGCCTTACGTAAACTAATAGAGTATTTAGTTGTATAAAAATTTTATAAAAATTGACTACATAATTATATTTAACTAAAAATATTATATTTATTTATAAGTAATCTATACAAAATAAAATATCAGGATAGCTAAATTTTATCAATCGGTTAGTAAAATATTTACTTAGAGAGAGCATAAAAAATATTTTATCTAACAAGTAAATTAAAGAGTTCAAATATTAAAAAATAATTATACTCTTAATTTAAAATTTGTTAAAATAAATAAAAAAAAAAGATATAACAATAGTAGTTTATGTATTATTTAATATTTCCATGTAAAATTAGATTATAATCAAATAAGTTAATATTTTTTTCAATTTATTTTTTTAGTATTTTATTGTATCTTCTAAATACAGTAATATAATCTTTTCCAGTAAAATATAATATCTATAATATATATCTCTACAAAATATATTTACAGTAATTAATTTTTTCAATAATTTACCAAACATATTATAAAAGTCCCTGGACAGATCTATATAATACAATTAATTTAAATATAAAATTTTTTACATTTTACTTTTAAATAAAAAGGTGGGGCAAATCTACCACTTGAAATTCTTATATTATTTCAAGGATAATATATATCAATGATGTTTAAATTTTTTATTTTTATTATTTTATTGTATAATTTTTTTATTTATTTCAGTGTATGAACTTATATTATTAGAAATAAGTCTAAATAATTATGAAGTCTCTCAGATTTTATATATTATACTAGTCAGTTCATATATTTTTAACATCTAATTTTTGTATCTCTGTATTTTTAAAATTAAATTATTTAGTCATTTTATCAATATTTTCATCCTAAAATTATTAGTCAACTACTTTAATATTATAACATAACTTATTTATTCTTCTTTTATATATATTTATCTTTGTTATTTATTTATTTTATTTTATTTTATATATAGATCGTCTGTAAAATAATAAAAGATATTATTAGTATTATTTAAAATTATTTTTTAGTAATATTTATAAAATTAAAATAAATTATATATATGGATTATCTGCAAAATAATAAAAGATATTGTTCATATTATTTAAAATTATTTTTAAATAATATATATATAATTAAAATAAATTATGTATAAAAAATATAAATAAAATTAAAAATAAATATGATTTAACAAATAATAAAGAAAGAACTATATAAAGAAATGTCAAATAAATTATTTTATAATATCAAAATAGTTAACTAATATTTTTAGAATGAAAATATTAACAGAATGACTAAACCGTTTAATATTTGAAAATAAATAAATACAAAAATTAGATATTAAAAATACATAAACTGACTAATATAATATGTAAAATCTCAGAGACTTTATAATTATTTAGCCTAGAAATAACTTAATTTTTCCAACCGACCAAATCGGTTAAAAAAATCGATCGAAGCAACTAAATTATTTTTAATAATAAAATTTTAGTCACCAAAATAAATAAAAAAATTCATATACTAAAATAGTAAAAATAAAAAAATTCAAACACCATTAATCTATTTTTTTCTTATTTTAACATGATATATAAAATTTATGATATAATAAATATATCAAATTTTATTCTTTATTCAATGAAAAAATATTCTTTTTTTTCCAATGGCAAAAAGAAAAAGGATGGGAAAAATCTTTAGCATTTGCACTAGATTTTATGCATATTTTTTTTCAAAATAACTTTAGTGTTATTAATAATAATAATATTATTATTATTTAATTGAACTTTTGATATACTAAAAAGATGAGAAAGTGGGTTCTTTTTGTTGGAATTTTAAGGATGTTTGTGAAAAAACAAAAACAGAAAAAATCCAATAATATTCAACA
This sequence comes from Garcia nutans, assembly GCA_947685225.1. Classification (NCBI taxonomy): domain Eukaryota; kingdom Viridiplantae; phylum Streptophyta; class Magnoliopsida; order Malpighiales; family Euphorbiaceae; genus Garcia; species Garcia nutans. Next base: position 38,758,401 of record CANTUV010000027.1, read on the forward strand.
AAAGCTAAAACCTAAAAGTGTTGAAGCTTGTCTTAGTCATTCAAAAATTAAAATTTTGTGGGTCCTTTTTTTCCCAAAGGGCATATATATATATATATATATATATATGAATAATAATTGCAATTACTAACCCTTTTGACCTTTTTTGAAAAATTTATGAGTTAGCAAAACCACTTAAATTCTTGAAATTTAATTTTAAAAATTTCCCCATTTTTAGGAATAATTATATGCTACAACCGTTGTAGCAATAAATGTCTACAACGGACCAATGGAATTCTTACACGTAGATTAAATGCCTACAACAAACCAATGAAATGAATCATTTAATCTACGTGTAAGAATTTCATTGGTCCGTTGTAGGCATTTATTGCTACAACGGTTGTAGCATATAATTATTCCATTTTTAGAGCTACTTTTTTTTTTTTTTTGCCAACATTCAAAGAATTTGTTATCTAGTGGGCCTTCTCATGGGTAATGCAGTGATAAACAGTTTTGGTTTTTTTTTTTTTTGTTGAATTTTTGTTTAGTGTCAGTACAAAAATATTCTAAAAATAATTTTTTTAAAATATTTATTTTCAACTTTCATTTCAAAAAAAAATATTCATTTTCAAATAGAGGAACATATATAATATATGTCTAACATATTAGAGGTATCCTATATATATATATATATATACATATCGTAAATTTTCAGTTATATTTAGAAACTAATATTTTTAAAATTTCTTAAAAACTAGAATATATTTAAAAAAAAAATAAAAAGTGATTTACTATGTTTTCTTTTTAATTTTATATATTCATGGGATTTAAAATTAAAAACATTTTTTTTTTCAAATCCATGATATTTTGGTCTAACAGTATATGATTACGACTATGTTAAGTAAGAAGTTGAATATTCGATTATCGAATGTTTAATTATTGTCCATGTTAAATATAATTATTAGTTCGATTTTTGATACATATATTCCATATAAAATTTATTGGGAAAAATATTATTTTCTGAAAAACAAATATTAAATGACTAGTGAGAAAAATATTTTCTCCTCATTCCAATAAATTACCTTATTCAATGAAATTTAGATATCATTTTTCTTTTCATTCTTAAATTCAGATTTTTGAAGGAGAATATGTGGAATAGTAGATCTTTTAATTCCTAAAGATTTTAGAGCTAAAATCTTTATATTTTTGTCTTTTTTTTTTCATATTTTTTATTGTTTTGGCACTCGATAACCATCTTCAATTTTTTAAATAAACACATACTATACGAACCAAAAATCCCATGTATATGATTTATTTGGAAAATGTACATTTTAGTACTAGAAAATTAAAAGGTGCTTTAGTTACATAGTAAATAGCATATATTTATCAAGCTAGCTAGTGAGACTTTTTTTTATTAAATAAAATAATAGCATATATATTTTATTACATTTAATTATTATTGTCACGATCAATGCAGATCAATGAAATTATAAGTCAGATACTATAAAGTATTACAAGACTTGTATGTAGTTTCTAAATCATATGAAAAAAAATTTATATGATATTAGGGATGAAAAAATATATCATCTAAATATTTAGTGCTAGATATTTTAATTATAATAGTATAAAAAAATTATTAATAAAAAAATCAAAAAGCTATTATTTAGTATGGAATAATTAATAATAATATCATAATACCATAAGAAAATGAAAAGTTCCAATCAAAAAGTTATTATTTAATATGAAACAATTAATAAAACATCAATAAAAATGATATTATTTGGACATAAAATAAAAAAAATTTATATTTAAATATTTTAATTACAAAAAATTAAATATATCAAAATATTTTCAATTAATACAATAAAATAAAACTATGATCATTTATATATACATGACTTAATAAAATTAAAAATTTTAAATTGCACTCGATATTTATTAGAGAGGTATAAAATTATTTAAATCCGGTCTATTACACCGCAATCCAATTATACCATTTTAAATAAATTAAGTCGATCAATTTAAACTTATATATTTATTAATAAATTTAATCCAACTATATGATAAAAGCATACCATTGCACATCCTATTATTTATTATATATATATATATATATATATATATATATATATAAAGTTGAACATATTATTACAGTACGCTTTTCAAGGTGAGTCATCAATTAGTAAATAAAAAATCATTTTTCTTATCTTATTAAGTAGATTTTGTTTGACGACATTGATAATAAAAAATATATGATATGTTGCAAACTTTAAAATAATTGACACAATTATAATTCATGTAATTTCAAATAAAAGATTCACTTTTTTTTTTCTCAGGGAGCATTATGAAATTAAAAAAAAAAGGTTAAGGCCAAATAATGGTAATTGGTAATTGAGTCTCAAATGCTTGTCTGTCTCCACTAATAAATAATAAAATAGAAAAAAAGAGAGAGAATATAAATAGAAAAAAAAAACCATAAAACAAGCATAATGTTGTTAAAGTCATCCAAAATCAGGAACTTGTTTTGATAAATAGTAGTATATGCTCATGCCTTTCCACATTCAAATTCCTAACTTTTATGATTGGGTCAAGTTTGAAAGAAAAATCTCAATTTTTACTTTTACTATTAGCTCCATATATAGTTGTTTTTTTAATCCACAACAACTTTACTAAATGACTTTATTAAATCTATAAATTAACTGTGGTTAATTTTCCTGTTAGCTCTACCATTGAAATATTATATATAAATAAATCAAAAATAAAAATGCTAAAAAATGAAAAATAAGAAACAGACAAAAAAAATTGAATCTATTTATACTTCTTTGTTCACTGCTGTTTTGCTATTGGTTTTTTTGCAGTTGTATTAGCTCTTTCAAGGATGACTTTATATTTAGATGGTTTTGAGTATTTATAGTTTTCCTGTATGTTGTATATTTTTTTTGTAATTTTAATGAATTTTTTCAATAAAAAAGCGAATTTATTTTTTCTTGTATGAATGAAATTAGATTTAATTATTGACCATTTTACGGGTCTTAATTAATAAAAAAATTTAAAAATTGACGATTAAATTTTAAAATTTATACAAATTTAGATTCGATTGATGCTCTAGTTAGGGGTGAAATCAGGTGGGATCAAATAGAGGCTTATGATCCCTCTAATCTGCCGTCGGACAAATATTTTTAAAGTGAGTTTCAGCCGGCCGAAATAGTAGTGATGGAGGTCCAGCTCCCCAGTCTCTCAATATTCTCTAGTTGAAGATAAATTTTATCCCTTTTTTTTCTGCAGTTGGTTTGGCGACTAACTCTAGTCACTGCCAGGGATGGAGCCCTTCTCATCGCATCACCGGCATTAGCTTGCGATTGGGACAAGCTTTGACTCCGCGCCTGCATAACTGCTGTCTTTCACTTGAAGCTCTGTCAATGGTGAACGGACGAGGAAATCAAGCGAAACAAATGCAACTAATAGAAGAAAGGGTTCTTAACAAGCAAATATTGACAAACTTAGACCATTATTTATATATTCTGTGGTAAGACCAAATGAGGTGGCTCTGACTGCCATCTCCTATCAAACCGACTCAATTTCAAAACTAGAAAAATATTCTTAAATTATTTTAATTTCAAATGATCAAAATTTTTATACTTTATATAAATAAAAATGTTACTTTTACTCCTACAAATATAATTTTATAAAATCTAATATAACTATATTAAACTGAATTATTCTACACTAAGATATAATATGATAGATACATATTTAATTTTTCCTCCGTATATTATAATACGGACATAAGAGAGAAAAATCGATTGTTATATATGTAAATAAAAAATTAATATAAATTGACAAAATAATTAAATATTTGTGGATATTATTAATTAGTCGAAAGTCGAAACCCATATAATTAAATGTGCAGTTATATAATTATGTACTTTTTTATTTCATAAGCTAGTAATATTTTATTTTAGTTTTTTTTTTAACTCAAATGGCAAATTTTATTATTGACTGAAAGCAGTGATGAAGTCAGATTTTTTTAATAGAGGTAGGTAAAATAAAAATATTATATATTTTTTTAAAAATTAAAAAAAAATAATTAAATATTTTAAAAATTTTAATAATATATATATATATAAATTTTTTAAAACAAAAAAGGACAGCTATCTCCTTCAAATATAAATGTCTTTGCCTTTAACGGAAAGGAGTATCAATCCGTGCCGTGCAATAGTTGATTAAAAAAAAAGCCATGCAATAGGCTCAGCCAAGGAATAAAAACTCTAATTAAATTATGAGTTACTTAATTTTTTTAGCTATTATGTTTAAAATAAAATATAAATTTAGAATTTTATGTTTGTATATATAGCGTGGAGGAAATATATATTAAAACATATATTATTGAGTAAAATATTATTAAATAATAAATTAATTAATATAATGGTTCTTTTCCATTTCATCTGAAAAACGAGAGACATGAGTGGTGAACGGGTCCCATTATTTGTTTTAAATGTTTCTTTTTCTTTTTGGGTACATTACATTAACGTTTTCTTTCTATCATTGAGATTCAGTCACCACTCTGAAAATTGCAAAACTACCAAATAAATAAAAATACAAAATCAAATAATTCCACCTCTTGATTTCACTATCACTGGCCAGTACTAATGTTTTAAAATTGGATTAAATTGATTAATTTATAATTTAATCAATTTAACTAAATTAACTTAAATTTGACAATATAATAATATTATAAATTTTTTATTCACATATGTTTATAAAAAAGCTAAAAATTATAAAAAAAAATTAAAATAATAAAAATATATTTTATTAATCTAAAAAATATCACATATTAAATCAATTACATATAAAAAATAGATCTAAATTTTTTCCCTTATTTCTATTAAAAATAACAAAAAATGTAAAAAAATGATTCAGTCTAATTTAGCCAATTTAGTCCGATTTCAACTAATTTTAATTAATTTTTATAAATTTATTTTTTATAATATTTTTAAACATGATCAATTTCTAGTTTTCGATTAATTCATTTCAATTGATTAGTCCAATCCAATTTTAAAAATATTTGGTAGCCCTATTTTATAAAAGCACTAAAAATATACGCTTTGGTATTATATAATCAAAAAATATTTTTTTTCTTGATAGGAGACTAATTAAAAAAAAATTTATAGAATTAAATAAATAAATCTAAAAAATTCTCCCACTCCAAGTTTTTATTTTTAAACAATTAAAAAAATATTTTAATTAAAAATATATATTTTTATTATACTTTTTATTTTAATATGAAATATATATTAAACGTGTTTAATAATATTAAACATAAGTTTAGTATAAATTTAATATATAAATTAACTTATTAAAAGGGTATGTAGACTATATTTTAAAATAAATAAAAAATGTATTTATAAATTTGAGATGAAGAGAGTAAGATATATAATTAATAAAGGTAATTTTTTTATTTTATTTATTGTGCATTAATTTAATTATATTTGTTTGAATTAAACATTTTATAAATATTTTTTTAATTTAAAATAACCATTATTAATTAATAGTCTTAGAAAGACCATTTTAAAATTTGTTTTTTTTTGAAACGTCCATTTAAAAAATTGTTATAAAATAAGCATTTTATTGATATTTATCAATTTAAAAATTAAAAATTAAGTAAATTATATTGGTTGGTAAAGAAACCTAAACTCAAACTATTAATTTAAAACCCCCCCAAAAAATATCAATTTCTTCAAATGTTGTAAGGTTTATTACCATTTTCTTTATATAAAATCAGCAAGTTATTATAACATCCTAGCCCATATTATTCACTTTGGGTTTAAGCTCGCATTATTTTAGTTTTAGATCCAGACTTTTCTCTAAGTTCTAAGTACATTTTGCTAGTCCAAGACTTATCCACCTTTATATACATCACTTTTTTCTTGTATGTAATGGATGTGAGATTTATCTTTAGAAATTTAGGTGAAATTTATTTACCTATAAGATTCAGTGTCCTCATAGAGATTTGTTCCATGCTAAAATTTGCCCCCACAATCAATCTGAGAAATAAGACTTCGACTCTGATGCATAGTTTAACATCCTGACCCTAATAAGATATTATCAACTTTGGATTTAAGTTCGTATGTTTTTATTTTTTGGCCCATACTTGCCTGTAAGTCTAAAAAACATTTTGCTAATCTAAGGCGTAATTACCCACTCTTATATACATTATTTCATCCTTATATTTAACTGATATGGAATTTTACTTTAAAAACTTAGGTGGGATAGTTATTATGTAAGGTTGATGATATTCATAAGAATAGGTAAAAAAATAGAATCATCGTAGTCATGCCTAAGCATCGAATGGGCTTAGTGTTACTGCATGGATGAAAAGAAAGGGTATCTGTGGAGCCCAAATAAAGGACATCAATGAAAGGCCCTTACCATAAATTTGTGGCTTTGGGATCTCAATGTACTTTCTGGAGGCTGATTGAGAGAAAATCAAACTTTTGAACAACAAAAATTTTAGGGAAATTTACAAAAATAATTGAAAAAAATAAAAAATTTATAAAAATATTATACAGATAAAAAATTTATAAAAGTATTGTAAAAAACTATAAAACTACAGTATATAAATATTTCATTTGCATATATATTAAGTAATTTTTTAACATATACGGCAAAAATATAATTTTTTTAAAATATTTTAAAATAAAAATTAATAAAAATAACATTTTAGAAAAAGTAATTTCCTCAAAATTTTAGACAAGGGAGTAATTAATTTAATTGGAAGTCTATGAATTAGATTGGCCTCCTAAGGAACATAAAATAAAAACTTTTTTTAGTATAAAATAAATTAAACATTTTTGAGAATTTTTTTATTAATTATATATAAGAAAAAAATATTTAAAATTTAAATTTAAAATTTACACAATAATAATATATATTTTTAACCATCAAATTACTAATATTTTTTAAAAGTTAACGGATTCTCGAAGAGTTAAAATTTATTTCATTTGATATATTAAATCCGGTAATCGAAATGATTGATTTAATAATTAATTTTTTTTACTAAATATCAACGTGATTTGGTTTTTAAAAATTATGTTAATCAAAGGTTGGATATCCTACAGTGTATATAGAATATTAATTAAAAATAAAAAAGCAGTTATATTTTTAACTATTATTTTTTTCTAAAATTTACAATTAAAATTTTATTTTATTAAAAATTATACTAATAATTTAAAATAATTATAAAAATATTTATATAATAATTATAAAATTTTGATATATATATTTTTATTTTATTTTTAAATATTTTAATATATTGGCGTCCACCGAGTACATTAATATTATTAATAATCATATAAAATAAAATTTAACAATCCAATTTTAATTTTTAATCAAAGAGGCCATAATTTACATCCGATTATATGATTTTTTTTTGTCAAGCGATTAAACCAATTTTGCAAATGAAATCGTTTCTAATTTTTTTTTTCAAAAGAAATTCGATAGGAACTACAAACTGCAAATAACAAATATTATCGTCATTAACTTCAATTATTTATTTATTTTGCCTTTTCTCTGTCTGTCTCTGTCTCTCTCGCAATTTGTGCTCTATCATTTACGTGGGTTTTGGACCGTTAATGCCCTAATCAAATCTCTCTCCAAAAATTTCCTTTATTCTCTTTCTGGTGAATTTTCCTTCAAAAATTAATACTTTCTGGCACTTTCCCTCGTTTGTTCATCTGGGTGTATCTCAGATTTCAAAATGGGGAAAAATCAAGCCTACAAAGCTTTACAGAGAGCGAGACTTGGCTCCAGCTCTGCCGGCCCCGAAGAGATCGAAGATGGCATGGTTTGTACCCTTTCATACTATTTATTCTCTACTACTCAGTTCTTAATATTTTTCATCTTTCAATTTTAATCCTATGCGATAGTTTTTCTTTTGGGATTTTCCAAAGTTTTGTTCTTCGCATTTATCTTTGTCGCCTGTGTTGTGCTTAATGTTTCGGGTCAATGGGTGGCTGGATATCAATCTCTTTTTGGAGTATTGAATGTGAATCGTGTCTTAATTATATGTCGTTATTTGATAGGTCATTTCTTTTGTGAATTTTTTTACTTCCAAAGTTTGTTCTGTTTCGAACTTTTATAGCTTGAATTGAATGATGGCTTGCAATTGGTACTGCATCTATGGTTCAATAAACTTTTTAACATACTCTCTTTTCGGATTGAAATCAATTAATCCCATAAAGTTGGTAATATTTTCATAGCTAAAAAATTTATTGGTTATTTAAAATAAATGGTGAAGGGCGCAATTTTATCCTTCTGTTGATGCTGCAGAATAACTGGGTAGTGAGTTTTGCTTTTTCTGTCATTTTTATATTATTCTGATTTTAATTTAGTGCCTGACTGCTTGTGGAAGTTGCACTAATGTATTCAGTAGTCATGTAATCCTAGGTTGATGGGTTTTATTGCTTGCGTCATTAGGTGAGTGGTTAATAATCAAATCTCTAAAGAATGTTAATCCTGAGAAATATATATGTATGAAAGATGCTTCCTCATGTAGCTATGTTCAGAGCATCCATCTTCCGTGATGATTTACCTTTAGGGTTTAGGTATTAGAAAACCGGAGAATATTTCTATATCACCGTACTTAATTCTCCCGAGGATGCTTAGAATCAATTTTCTTTTAAATTTATTTGCACTTTCAGTTTTCTTTCTTGCTCATTTTTCTTTTCTTTGTCATGCTGTTTTTTGATAGTCTAGTGTCACAAATTCTGACCATAATTTTAGATAAAGTTGTATTAGCAATACTTTTTAACTTAGAGCTTGGCAGTGATCCATGATTTCATGAAGTTCTCTTTCTACTATATCCACTGAGCTGCCCTGATATAATGTTATTATTAACTTTTGTGCATATACAAGAGGCAGTATTTTCTGCTTGTGCTTCATGTACTTTTGCCATTTTTATCACCAAAGCCAGTGCTGTATTAGTAGATTGCTTAATTTCATTACATAAGACTTCTTTAAAGGATCTTTAGGCCCCATTTCCCTATTTAAAATTATGAGATGCTGAGATGACACTTCAATGTTTAATTTATGTTTTATTTGAATGTGCAAATGTGGTCTTCAGGGGTGAGAAGACAACATAAGACATAGCCTTAACTTGCAGTAATACAGTAAGGCTAATCACACTTGCAATTTTTTTTTACCATTCATGTGTATTACTCATTTGAGAATTCTTATATGGAGTTTCAAGTGAGGAAGATGGAACTATGACTTGAATCTTTATCTTGTTTGAATGCTCACTTGTTGACTAAGCTGCTTTATAACTGTAATTTTGAGTCTCGAATTGTATGAATTAATTGTCTTATGAAATTGTAACGTATTCATGATTTTATGTAAATCAAGATGAAGCTCCATTGTGTTTTTAATGAGATCTTGAGTATATCATACCTTGTGTAACACTCATCTGTGAAATCTTTTGAATGTCAAAAACTTCTCTTTTGGCTGTGTAGAGAGTTTGCAAAGCTTTTATATATGGTGCAATGTTAAGTTGATATTGATCTTTTCAACCACTAGAATATGTAATAATGGATTTATAAAGATATGAGTATTTGGTTCTAGGCTGGTAAATGGAAGTTTGTTTTATAATTAAGCTCATTATATGTTAGTTTTGTTTGCAAAGGTGGGTTGATTGACAAATTTGTGCTGATATGAGTGTTCCCTCGATAAAAATTTCAAACATTTTATTTATGGGAGAGGTATCATGCACAATGAACATATTTTATCTATAACCGAGTTAATCCTTAAATTATTTTTTCATTACTTTTAGAGAGTGTTTGACTTAGCTTATAAGTTGATCAACCAGCTTATAAGTTCTAAATTTAAGTCGACGTGTTTATTTAGATGATTTTATTAAAAAAATAAGTTGGGAAGAACTAGCTTATTATTTTGGTGCTTATAGGCTAGTTTGGCCAAATAATTTATTATATTATCCCTATTTATTTTAATGGTTGCTATTGATAATATAACTTTATACTCTTTTTAGTCATTTTAACAGTAAATGTGTTTATAAGCTATTTTTTACCAAACATATTAGGTGCTTATCAGTCTCTTATAAACACTTAAAACAGATTGATAATTGTTTAAAATTTTAAATGCGTATAAGTCCATATTTACTTATAAGCACTTAATTTTTATAAGCTAAGCCATACACCCTCTACATAAATGATTTGGTGGAGAATTTTACTGCATTGTGTGTGGATAAATTGGTTAATGAAAAGCATCACTTTTTTTTTTTAATTTGTTTATCTCTTCTTGTTTTGGGGAAACTTGAGTAAAAGTCTCCCACTTAGGATTACAATTTGGATAATGTAATGTTATTTTTTTTTTCTTTTTCCTTTCCCCATCCATCCCGCCCCCCATTTTTTTTTTTTGCTGGAATGCTTCTGATGAGGCCAGTCACAGGCGGATGGTTCTTTTCATTCACCAGAATGGCATGCTGCTCGTTTGGCAAGCCTTAAAACTTCTCACACAATTACATGGGAAGAGTTCAAGAAAAAGCAGAAGGTAAGCTATTGCTATGTTATTTTTTATTTTTCTTCACATCAATGCAATTGCATGTGATGATAGTGGAGTTCTTGACTAAATCTTAATTTTTGCAATAGTTTGAAAATGAAAGAGGCAGAAAGATCTGGCATACATCAAGAAAATGCTATTGATGGAAGCTGATTAAAATAGTTTCCAAATGAGATTTTTCATAGAATTGTCTTAGACACTAATTTCAACTGGATTAAAATACATGAAAAATCTGAAGTTCTTTCTTGATTATGAAAAGAATCAAGATCAATGATAAATTTATGAGAATTGGTAAAATAAAAAACAACAAAAGATAATTATATGTATCTCTTTATGAAGAGAAACAATTGTGATGTGTAAGACATATGTAGGCATTAATATGTGTGAATGCTTCCAAAATATGGGCACATAGTTGTACTCATGCTTCAGTAGCAGCTTAAGAAATGGAATGTTTAGAATTTTTTTTTTTGGTCAATTGGAACTAAGGCTTAGTGATTTTACCATCTTACTTGTCCAAAGATTAAGGGGTCCAAATAACTATTGTGCATATCTTCCTTTCTGGTATACGTGAGAAATTTAGTAATGAAATTAGTAGAAATCTTTAGCTACTACTAAACTGTCCTTGTCTAGTTCTATTGCTATTAGGTGTAAAGCTGGGGCTCCACTTCACCGATGCCTGACAATTGTTCGTGTAGTTAGTAGTGAAATGTTGTAGTAATAGGCAAAATAACTAAAGTAAATGATGATTTCAAGGAAAAATCAAACAATTTTGATTTCAAGGATAGCGTTTGCATAAGTTATTGTTTTTTTCCATGTTGCTGGTTGCTGCTGAGGCAAATCTAAATCTTTCTGCAGCTTTTGGCAATTGATAAACTACAAAAGGTTGTTATGAATTTAGATTGGAACTAGGAAAACTAAGTTCCAAGATTTCATACACTCAAGAATGGGTACTTTATCTGATTTTATATGGATAGGTTAGTCAGGACTGTGGGCTGCAACCACTGTTATTAGAATTGTACAATTCTCGATTCAAATTTTATGATTTTATTTGACTTCCACTCAATTGAGTTAATCAATCAATTTGGTCTGTTCTTTCCATAACAAACGTGCAGGACTTGATAAGTTCAAAACTTAAAGTTTAACTTCAATTATACAGTGAAAAGAATCCCTAAATCTTCTTCCAAGTATTTGAACTTGGATGAAACTTGAAAACAAATAACAAAAGCTTTTAACAGGTCTAAATTTTAAGCTAAGCCAAATGATTCTGTTTGTCCTGCATAGCATCATGAACTCCTATTTCAATATTTTTTTACATGGATATATATATATGGTTTCTAATTGATTTTTAGATTCGAATCTTACAATTTAATTTAATTTAACTCTTGATTCGCATAATAAGGATTTTGAGCCCTGATTCAAGTCTCAATTTTACAACCGACCCTAAGATTCTCATCCAGAGGCACTTCTAGCATGGCACTTGGTTCTTCACATCAGCACCAATTATTTGTTTAATGGTTAACCATTTTATCACTTGCTTTGCATATGATATTTAGTGATTTTTAACTGATTTCTTTTTATATATTATTACTGCCTGATGTTTATATGTTCCACTTTATATGCTTTTATTTATATACTTGATTAGTGGAGTTGACCATAAAAATTGATCTAGTTGTTGGCATTCCCCCACTTGAACCTTATGATGGCTTCAATATTTTATTGTGGTAATAATGGACATGACGTGTGATTGTGCCCATCAAAATATCCTAGATTTATTACCTTCATTAGTTTTCAGTTTCTTCTGTGTTTTCTTGATGTATGCTCACTTACACATGCCCATTTTTTTACCATTAATTGCTGAATAAATACCAACTGATCTCCAGTTTGGTGACATGAAAGTGGGTTCTGAGAGTATAAAGATTAACTTTCACATGGTACAATGTATAAACTTTCAAATCTGGTCCGGCTTCATGTATTAGGAAGACGAAATGAGAAAGGGGGAACTAGAAGCTGATACAGATAAAATGATGCGAGAGTACAGAGCTCAACTTGATGCTGAAAGGGCACGGAAACTTGCCCATGGAAGAAACCACTCTAGTAGCAAGTCTAATCATGAAAAAGGCATGTGTAGAAACCTTGATAAATGAAACTATTTTATTGCGTAGTACTGGTGTCTTTTTGTTTAACCTTCTAAATGAACTTGCAGATAAAATGGACAAGGATTTAAAGAAGCGAAACAGCAGAAAGAGAAAGGTGCCTGAATTTCTATTAGTTTTTTTAGTATTTAAAATGTGTTTTCAGAATATGCATTTCAGATTTGACTTATAACTATTACACTGATAGGAAGCTCTGATTCTTTTTTGGGTCTACTTTATCAGCGTCTCTACAGTGTCGGGTTTATGGAAACATTGACACGGGTGTGTCAAAATTTTCTTTTTTTTCTTTTTTTTTTCCACTTGTGTTGGACACAGGAACAGGGAACAAAAATTTTAAATATTAAACTATGCTCCTTATACATCAAAATAGAGTCAAATTCAAGTTACAATTTTGAACTTGAAAATTTCAGGAAGATAAAACATACGAACTTCTAATTCTTTAATTAATGACACATTCACATATACTCCAAAAACATAGCATGGTAACTTTCATTCTTCCTACTCAGAACACATTTCAGATTTCAACTCTTCTCTTACCTATTCATTCTTTATGAATCAACAATTCAAGTTTTTATTATTGATATTAGAAATATAATAATTTATATTTTCTATTTTTGTGTCTCACCATATTGTCTTATATTTAAAAAAAAAACCATGTTGTGTCTCCATGTCAGTGTCCATGCTTCCTAGTTGACATTACTTGATTTCTGCATTGATAATTAAACTCTTGTTACTTGTAGGCTGTGTTCCCACTTGCCATTGAAATTAGAAAGTCATCCTTGTAATTTGCTAATGCCATTGAAATTAGAAAGTCAACATGTACGGAGCCCCTTATATTTTAGATACAATGCTCCCTTCTTCCCGAAGAAGATAAATGACCCTCTTAGAGTAATTGCAGTTGATCATCAGCCCTTAGTGCCTGCAATAAGGACAAAATATGACATGACCTCATGCTTCACTATAAAGTTTGGGGTGTATGGCTGGTTAGTCTACTTCATAAACCAATTCAAAAAAAGTCCATTTGGGCTGTATTTTTGATCTGACAATATTTATGGAGTGGAGCTTGACGTGAAATTGACTAGATGGATTATGAATCAGGAATTTATTTCCATCCCATGTAATAGTATGGCCTGCACTTTTTAGTGAAGACGGCCATCAACTTAATGTATGAAAATGTGCTTCAGGTTGCAGCCTGCACCTTAACTACCTTGAGCTTTGCGTTGTCTCTTGACACAACAGTTAACCAAATGAAATTCTTGGGTAGCGTCATGTTTTGGCACAGTGTTCTTTCTGTTGTACTCCTTTTAAGAGTAAATTATGTTGAATTTGGAAAATCAAATTGAAATTCTATATTTAATGACTTGTCATCTTATTGTTCGCTGATGTACAGCTGAGATTTGGATATAAAAATGGTACCTCAGCAGTATCTTGTCCCCTGCGAAGTGTCTCTACTTTTTGAAAAGATGAATCCTTGGCAGGCAAGGGCATAGACTTTAGGCACTGGTATTTTGGTGTTTTTATTGTTTATGTTCATTCCTAGAGTGCATGAATAAATTAAAAGCTTTTCTTTGTTTCTCATTCCACTTTCAAATTTTTCTCGTCATGAGTATTGCTCTAAAATCTTGTTTTATGTAGACTTTTAGTTTATATTCATTTCATTAAGCTCAAAGTTGAAGTAGAGTTGTAAGGATGGGCAGCTAAATTGATCTTTTATTCTTATTACTTGGGTTAGCCGTTACGCATTAGCGTCCAATCTTTTAGATTGTTTGTTTCAACCAGAGCCTTGCCTTCCTGTTTGTGAATGCTGCTCTTATGCATATATGTCTTTGCAGCATTCAAGGCGAAGATCTTCAGATTATAGCTCATCAGGTTCATCCTCAGATTCTTCAAGTAGCGATGATGATGAGAGAGAATCAAGAAGATCAAAGTCGAGATGTAAGAGCAAAAAGAAAGAAAAGAAGCATAGGTCAAAATCGAAGCGATCCGAGGGTGATGAAGAGGAGGCTGATGGTCCCGTGCCACTTTCCAGATTCTTTGGGAGCATAAAGAGTTAATGCCAACGTTGAAATTGGCATTCCATACTCCATGAAAATCTCTTCCTAGAGCAGGATATGAATGGCAGCCTTTTCTCATGAGCGATTTGCGTGAAGCAAACATCAGTTATTATTATTATCTTAAAAGTTCCAAAGCTTGTAACAATATTAGTTTGTTTAAATATTCTTCCTCCTAGAAATTCATTTCAGTATTTCATTGCAGTTCCGTTTGGAATATGAGGCTGTATTGTTTAGCAGAAAATATAAAGAAACGGTTGTTTCCATTGTGCTTAGTGCATGCAGTACGATGATAAATTTGGACGTACAGAAATAACAATAATTTCCTCATCTTTTTTAAAGTATAATTTCATTTTTTTGTTTTCTCACTGTTGGTGTAGAAATAACAATAATTTTGATATTTTTCGCCTATTAATATCGAATTTCTTTTGCCAGAAAAATGGATTAACTTACTATTAAGCTTTTTTTTTTTGGCTTTTAGCAGCTAAAACAATTCAATAGGTAAAATTAAAAAATCAATTGTTGTTGAGCGTTAGATTGTCCAATAGTTGTCAGATCTTAAAGGTTTCAATTTTGTATTATTTTCCCTATCTTTTAGCATAATTTCATTTTCCATTTTGATTATATATATATATAATATTTTTTTTTAAAAAAAAATCACTATAAATTAAATTTGTATGTAATGGGGATTATGATTTGAACAATTAGATCGAAATCAAATCAAGTCAATAAAAATTAGGATCAAAATTGAAAAATGGTTTGAGTTTGAAACCATTATGGAAACCGTTCGTCATGCTTTAGTTAAAATTACAACTTTTCAAAGTTGATTAAAATTGGAATTGATCTATTAAAAAAAATTAAAATTGGAATTGATGTCTAAGAGGATAGGTAGACATTTTAATTTTAAATAATTATTGAATTTTTTAATATAAGAATATGATATTATGAGATAAAGCCATTGAGGGGTCATAAGATCTAATGATATTTTGGTATTATATCGAATTTTTAATATATATTTAAAAGCTAACCATTAAGATTTGAAAGTTAATTTTTATATTAATCACATCATATATTTTTTTTTGATAGATATAAGACATTTTCTCCTATTATATTCTTAATAACAATTAAGTTCAATCCTTTTTCTAAATAATTTCTTAATTAGTTATCATAGATTAAACAAATAATATTCAATGATAAAATTAATTTACGATATTTATATTTTAAATAATCCAACCTAATTCAAATTTTTAGTATTAAATAGTAATAAATTTATGTATTGAATAATAATTAAATTTATTCATTTCTAAGTTTTTTTTAAAAAAAATTTATTAAATAAAAACAATAGAGAAGTAAGAAAAAAAAACTGAATGAGTATCCAAACTTTAACCTTTGAAAAGTAGAACTAAAATCAGAGGTAATTGGAATTAGAATCGAAACAAAATCAGTTTGAACTTAATCCAAAATGGAACAATGGAGATTCGTCATTCCTTATGGAATCTGCCTTATATAGGAGGGTGAGGACATTCCCATCTTCCCATTCTTAATATGTCATTAATTCATTATAATTCTTTAAAAATGACAAGTAATTATTTATCATATTTGAACTAAAGCATTTACAAATAATTGTACTGTTTACAGCAATTATTAAATTCATCTGCTAATAAGTATAAACAAATACCAACACAAACAATTAAACTAAAGAAACTTTTAATAATGTAAATAATTAATTGTCAATTTTCTAATGGTAGTATATATTAATTATAACAAAATAAATGCTAAAAAAATTATTATTCCATTCATAAAATAAAGAAATTATTTAATTACTTAAGGTATCGATCTGTGTCTAATATATAATAAAAATTGAACTAAAAATTTTTGGCTATTTATACAGATTAATATATAAAAAATATATATATATTTTTTAATTTTTGGCATATCCTTTTTATATTAATATATTTATAATATATTTTTGGCAAATCCATGATAGAATTTCCCAAGTATTTAAATACTATTAAAAAATAATAATATATATGGGGGTGGTTTCTCTGTCTTGTTCTAGTTACCTTCTGCTCTTTCCTCATAGTTGTTGTGTTCCTTGTTTGTTCTCTATGGGCAGTGTTTGCATGGAAATGGGAAGTGGAAGGAAGGCGATAAAGACAGCAGCGAGGGTTTACGCGTTAAGTAACTGATAAGGAGAGGAGAGTGGCAGAATTGACATAATATCCTAAGATAAGAGTTGACATAACCTCCTAGCTAGCCGCGGAATCAGAATTTTATTGAAGGAGGATCAGTGTTATGCACTGACGGTGATCTGATATTAGCGAAGGTGGAGGCTAGTGGTGGCTGGCTGAGTTTGGGTGAGGGAATGTTTGGGCTCTGTGAGAGAGAGGAAAGAGAGGACTGCATTTTTTTTAAACCTTCTTTGTATTTATTTATTTTTTTTAAATTTGGTCTTCGACAAAATGATACTATTTTACTAGGGCCAAATTAAAAAAAAATAACTTGTTCTTTAGCGAAATGACGCCGCTTCATTAGAAATAAAATAATAAAAAAAAATTTTATTGCAGCGAGAAATTCTTCAACCTCTCGCTGCAATCGTTAAAAACTCATTCCCTATAGAAATTGAGTTTTTAAAATTACATGACCGGCGGTCAGAGAGGGATACCCTCTTCCTTTACGATTGGACATGACCATAATAACTACGTGATCACACACAATCTCATAATAGATCCGTTGCTGCTTGTAGCATTCTGAATCTTAGCTAGCTGAGACATTTTCTTTTTAAATATTGATACAAAGGATTTTATTAGTGATTCTATTATCTATTTATTAACTGATGTGTGTTAGAAAAATTAACATATATATGCTTTTATTTATATTAATTGACTATTGGACATGACCATAATAAAAATTGATCTTGTTATACATATTAATTCCCCATTTCTACGCTATGCTGATAAAAACCGACCCAAACTAATTAAATTAAATTGAAAAGTATAGTTAACTGAATTAATAATTTAGGTTTGAGTTTTTAATTGTTAATATTTTTATATTTAGTTTTAATTTTAATTTTTATTAATAAAACCATTTTATTTGCTTAATCGAATAAAAAATGGTTTATATATATGTATTATAAATTTAATAAATTATAAATTTTATGTATATTAAATTCAATGGATTATATCTAAATTTAAAATATGTAATTGTAATTATAATTTGTTATGTGGATGATTTTTTTAAAGATATATATATATATATATATATATATATAATGTAAAGATTAAAAACAGATTTGAAAATTTTCTAAATCAAAACAGATAGTTCAATTTTTTCTCTTACGCTTGGGTTAATCACCCTACCCACTTAAACCTTACGATGGCTTCAGTTTTTATGTTGTGGTGATAATGGACATGACATGTTAATTGTGCCCGTCAAAATGTCAATCTAGACGGTCTTGAACCTTACCTTCATTAGTTCTCATTTTCTTCTGTGTTTTCTCGACGTGTGCTCACTCATACATGCCAATTCTTTTAGTGTTAATTGCTGAATAAATAACAACTGTTTTCAACTTTGGTGACATGAAAGTTGGTTCTGAGAACATGAAAATTAACTTTCAGATGGTACAATATATAACTTCATGTATCGGGAAGACGAAATCAAAAAAGGGAGAACTAGATGCTGTTTCAGAGAAAACAGACAGCCAATGAAAACAACATTTCATTTGTTTGTGTCCATGAGATGAGTTCAGCCCATAATAAAGATTTCAATTCAAGATTCAAGAACCACCCAGTTTGGTGGAACATATATACATGAAGAATTAAATCACTAAAAACATTCAAAGTAACAGAAACCCCACTCTCAGCAAATCCACAATGAATCAGATTTTTCTTTTTATGCCACTAATCCTTACTATCATTGATGCTGATATTCTGGGTTAAATGTGAGAGCCTCCCTATAAATCAGCTCCTTCATCTGTTCTTCGGTCAATGCGTGCTGCTCAAAGTCAAAGCTGAACGGGGTCATGCAGACTGGCTCGTCGCTGATGTCATGAAGAGATGTTAGGTACGGATGAGCAAGTGCATCCTCAACTGTAACAAAGGGAAAAAAATGAAGGATGTCAAGAAACCTGAATTGACAAACTTGTGCGATGTGTGGAAAAATTCATCAAACAATGTAACTAAGATGGCATAATTTATGCCATCACAATTATGCATTTAAATCATTCATAATACTCCCGAACTACTCGACTTGCAAGATTTTCAAACTTGGTTTGGATTTTGATTGAATAGATTTTGAACTTCATTAGCAAGTTAAGACAACAGATATTCAGCAGAATATTGTTATTTGACATTGTGTTTCAAAGTTAGTTTTAGTTTACATGTCTATATGTATAGTTTACATGTCTATATGTATGGACCTATGTTGTTTTGAATGGAGAGAAGATTTTTGAGTACTGATAGCATTGCTAGACCTCTATTGCCTTTCTATTCTCTTCTGCATTTATGCACACTATTCTGATTCTCCTTTTCCTTTCTCTCCAACTCCATTCCTCTTTCCCATCTCTTTTACGATGTCAATTTGTTAAATGTTTAAAGTTTGTCCTAATACATGTATAAGTCTATGAAGTCATTAACACTTTAGTTAACCAAGCAATCAACATCTAATCAAGCACGAGCACCAAATGACCTCATTTTGAGTTGATGTGAAAAACTTATGCCAAACCAAAAGAATATGAAAGCATAATGCAGCACAAGTAACTCATACTAATATTTGTTATCAACAGAACATCACGGTGAAGACAATCACCTGTAATCCTCTGTCTGGGATCAAAAGTCAACATCTTTTCAACAAGGTCAATAGCTGCAGGGTGGACAGTTGGAAACTTCTCAGTGAAAGATTGGCGACGATATGGAGGAAGTTGCCTAATGTATCTCTTTGCATTTTCATTCAAAAATTCCAACTCAGCCTCTGATGGAGTACCAATCAGCTGCAAGGTTACAGTGATTGATCATATATACACAAATATCTTCAAGTTGCAAAACCTTCTCGCATGACATAAGACATGGATATGACAACTTTCACATTCCTAAACATTAGGCACCATTTGACCAAGTTTGATAACAACATAAAGCCATTTGATATTTTTTAGCCCATTCAAGAGAAGCCCTCAGAAAATTCACGTGCTTTAAAGTGCAACAACAAAATTCAACCTTTCTTACAGTATAAACCTTTTCAAATTGACAAAAATGAAGATACTCCCTTTCAATCAAGAGAAAGTATGGATTAAAAAATTATAAATTAAATTGTGTCATGCTTCTACACATTCTCAAAAAGAGAAAAATCACAAGGTATAGATACAATATTTAATAATTATGATACCTCCATAAGCAAACGAAGCTGATGTACATGATCTCTGCCAGGAAATAGGGGCTTCCGATCCATCAGCTCCATGAAAACACAACCCACTGACCATACATCAATAGCTGTAGTGTAATCTGAAGAGTTCAACAGCAGTTCTGGTGCGCGGTACCATCTTGTAACAACATATTCTGTCATGAAATCAGTTTCTGAGGTAACACGAGCCAGACCAAAATCACATATCTTGAGGTCACAATTTGCGTTCAGGAGGAGATTGCTTGGTTTTAAATCTCTATGAAGAACATTTGCAGAATGTATGTATTTTAATCCGCGGAGAATTTGATACAGAAAATACTGCACAAAACATAGAACGATGAGCTTAATGTCCGCAATACAGTAAAATAAAAGACAAACCAAAATACAAACTCAAATATACAGATCACTAAATACGAAGCAAAGTTGTTAGCTCAGGACTTGCCAAACTGAATTTTACCGACACAATAATCCAGAAAGAATTTACCAACCAGTCTAAATTCACATAAATAGACAGCAAAAGTCATATATGGTATTTGTGTCCAAATTCCCAGCATACTCTAATAAAGCCTAACACTTATAAGGACTTGATTGTGTATGATGCTCAAAATAAATTTGCTTAGTAACAGATATACATGGCAAATGATCAGACAATTAACAAATTAAGATATAGTAATTCTAAGAACACGCTGACAAACATAATCAGATTGAAGTTAAACTAATCATGGTTGTTAAACTTGTGAGTCAACTCGCATAAATTCACGTGTTATAATGGTTTTTGAGTAGAATTGATGTAAACTTGCGTTAGTTCATCAATGATTTTACGAGTTCACATATAATTCAGCTTTTACCTTAAAAATTAGTCATGGATGTACATCTTGTGCAGGTTTTGGTTATATTTTTTTCATAACACTAGTGTTTTCTTAAAATATTTTAATAGATGCATATTATTATTACTTTATTAAATTTAAATATTAATTTCTGATTATTTTGAAATTAATATAAAAAATACATGAAAGAAATTTATTATATATGGTCAACTAAAAGAATGATAATAAGGTACTATATACTGTCTATATAACTACCAAAATATAATCATGTGGAAAAAATTTGATGAAATGACATCATATAAACTTAGTTTTTTTAAAAAAGTTAGTGCATGGGAAAGAGATTTCTATATAACTCCTGAATTCAACTTTTATTTTACATATGTATATAGGATAATTGAATAAGTTCTGAAAAATTAAAATGTAACACAGCTGCATTCATAGATGATGAAATAAATAAGGGAAGTGACCACATTATCAATGATCAATCCATATGTCATGTGCCTAATCTTGTCCCTTACTAATGTTATTAAATGTAATAGAAATTCAAGTACTAGTCTACAAGAAGCTTGAGAAAAATCAATTAATTTGAAACTTTAAATTTCTATTTCTATTTTTGCTAATGCAATAGGGCTGTTCAATCAGCCCAGTAGCCCAATTAACCTGGTCCAACCTGAGCAACTCAAGCTGAGTTGTGATGGGCTTTTCAAAAACCAGACTGGGCTTCGTGTTTATTGTCTTGTTATTGGGTGAGGTTACAGACTTGTAGGAAAATGATCCGACCAACCCTACTCGAGTATATATATATAAATATGGACAATGCCAAAACCCAGCTGCACCTAGCCCATGCACTGCCTTATGATGCAATAATATATTATGGATATATTTATATGTTGGATATGGATATTTATTTAATCTTCTATGTAATAATATATTCTTGATATTTTAAATGTATATTTATATTTTTAAATGTTATTTTTCATGGTTCATAAAATAGTAAGATATTGAAGGGGAGCCTTGGCGTAACGGTAAGTGTTGTTGCCGAGTGATCTGAGGTCACGGGTTCGAGTCGTGGAAACTGCCTCTTGCAATTAATTGCAAGGGAAGGCTGCGTACAAAGACCCAATGGATCCGACCTTTCTCCGGACCCCGCTCATTGCGAGAGCATTCGTGCACCAGGCTGCCCTTTATAAAATAGTAAGATATTACTATTTGGTTTTAGGATCCTCCATATAATTATAGTTTAAAAATGTGAGTTTAACAAACTTGAGAGTGTGACTTAGGCATCCCCAAAGTAATCATCTTAGAAAATTCTAAAGCAGTCTTATTATTCAAACGATTGCAGAGTAGCAAATATAAAATACTAAATTAACAAGAAAACTAAAACCTTATATGAACATCCTAATTTGACCAGGAGTAGGACTAGTAAATCCTAAATTGACTAAGAATCTAGATGCAGCCGAATCATTCTCCCCATGGCAGAAAAATTACTCAACTCCAATGAGTAAGCCTTATCATATTCCTCATATATGGTTGGATCAATATGTTTCAACTCATCTTCAGAAATCTAGGTGCTTTCATTTGTTGGTTTACCAAGCCACTTCACCCAGAAGCAACTATATCGAAACTGAACTTCCTTTATGTCTAATACTTCAACAACTTTAGCCTTTCCAACTGGCAGCTTTTGAACTTGATCTTCCATGGAAGGGGAAAGCCATCAATTATATAAAAAGGATAAAAGCCCACGATATTAAAGAGCTGGCCATTCAGTAATGGCAGAGACTTTTTTTGGATCTGGTTTTAATCTTTTCTCAACCCAATGAATCCAAGAAATACTACTTCCAAAAAAAAACTCTGTTTTTTCGAATCTATACAGTTGTTACTTCTGTTGTATCATTGTTCCCTGTCACAAATACTCCAGGTGTCCTCCTTAGCAGGCATGGCCAAGGTTCATGAACCACTGGGCTGTTCAGATTCAAGAAATTCATGAATCTGAACCAAACCACTTATTAGGCTATTCAAGGACAGTTCAGGTACAGCCTGTTTCAGTTCAAATCCCAATTTGGTTGGTGGTTCAAGGGAATGGTTTGAGGGAGGTGGTTCGTGGCAGTTTGGGGCAATTCAAGAGACGCTTTACATGTAGTTTTAAATAAAGAATTAGAGAAAAAATAGTTTGAAATTAAAATTAGTAAAAAATAAAGAAAATAGAGATTAATTTACTAAAAAAAATAATAAAAAGGAGACTTGAACTGAGAAATCAAAGCACGCATAGTTCTTATATAATAAGTAAATATTTTTGTCTGTCAATATGTGAAATGTAACAAAATTAGTTTATAAATGGAAAAAGTTTTAGCGGGATAACATAAAAATTAATAATAATAATAATTAGGGATAATTTTATCTATCAATATATTTCATTCTTTGTGCATTTATAAATATTTTATTTAGACATTATATAAATGCACAACTAATTTATTATTTTTCTAACAATAAGTTATGATATACTCGCTCCGATTCCCTTTAAATGACATTTCGGAGTTTAGTCTTAATCTAAAAAATTTGACATTCAACAATATCAATGTAAAATTTTAATGTTATTTACTAATTTACTCTCTAATGTTCAATACCATTATTAATGATTATCTTTTCAACATGGGGTGTAAATTTTGGAAAGAGAAACTATAAATTGAGGGTAAACTAATAACTTTCTTTAGTTTCTTAATATGAGTAAAACATGTTATAACATCATTTAAATGGGATCGGAGGAAGCACAAGTTTTTCATTGTTAAATTGACATGTCATTTTTTGACATATTTTTTCTACTTGATTGTAAAAATTCAATTTTTAATTTATAATAACAAAATATTTTAATCTTTTAACAGTTTTTCAATTTTTAAAAAAATATTCTATATAATATAGATTTATTATAAATATTAAATCCACTCAAAATAAATTATAAAATATTTTAATCTTTTAATCTTTTAATATTTTCCATTTTTAAAAAAATATTATATATAGTGTAAATATTAATTATAAATTAAAATTTACTCCAATAAATTATAAAATATTTTGAACTAACGATTTGAACCATTAGTTTGAATTGTTTAAACTGTTGGTTCTGATCCCAGTTCAAAACGAACAATTCGACAGTTTATAAAGATCAAGGACCTGAACTAAATCATATATTATGGTTAAGGTTTCTATTTGGCCATGGTTCTGATTTTGACCGATTCCTGACCGATTTTGACTAGTTTATTACCATGGCCATGATTACTTCTTAGTATAGCTATAAATTAAAACATCATCAAAATACACAATAATACAAGAATTCAAAAAAAGCTTTAGTACATTTGTCATAACCCTCATAAATGTGCTTGCTGCATTAGAAAGATGGCATTACCAACCACTTGAATAGTTCATCCGATGTCTTAAAAGATGTCTTCTTTCCAACTCCATACCTCATTCTAATTTGATGATGTCCATTATTTAAATCAAGCTCAAAGACACCTTAAAACTAGCTAGCTGATCAAGCATATCTTCTAACAGAGAGATAGGAAAGTTATAATTGATTGCAATCTTATTTATGGTACGGCTGTCCACATACATTTTCCATAAACCATCTTCCTTTAAGGCTGGTAGAATTGGGCACGCACAAAGACTTTTACTTTCATTCCAACAACTTCTTGACTCGTCTTTCTATCTCAGCTTGCTATATTGGAGGCATTCCATATGCAGACAGATTTGGTAATGTTGTTCCCAATACCAAATCAATAGAATGTTGAATGCTTCTTAAAGGTGACAAGATTTTTAGCACATTCTCGCTAACTAAATCTTCATATTTCTTCAATAATTGTTGAATTTCAAAGGAATATTAAGGAGAAGTACTAATCTAGTCACTCTACAATTTTGCTTCTTAAGGCATACATCACCCCCTTCTCATCTCACTATATTCCACTTCACATTTTTCAGCACTCAAATACCCATTTTCGTTGCTGAATGTGGGATTTCTAGTGGCCAATTTGTTTATTTCTTCCTTGGGAGGATACAAAGTATACCTCCTGTTATCCCTGTAAAAGAAATAGGCGTTAGGCTTCGTATTATGAACCATATCATTATCACACAACCAATGTCTCCTAACAACAATATGTCCAACAGCCAATTGTACAACATTATATAAAGCTTCGTCTTCCAAAACCTCTCATGGTAAAATTTCACCTAATATTGAGAAGTTATAGGTATTTGGTGACCCTTCTTTAATCAACCCACATTGTATGGATGAAGATGTTTTGTTGTAAGACGTCTCAATTTTTCCAAGGCCTTCTTTGATATGGTATTTTCCATACTTCATTAACAACAAGATTATGAACATTATACTCACATACAACACATGTATGAAAGATACTACGCCTCAAATTTTCCTTTTCATATTTGATATTCGTTGTCATCACCCTACGAATCATCAAAGAATCACCTTGATCTAGATAAACCTCAAGCTCCTCAATCTCCTTTTCATATTCATCAAAAACAAGTTTTGTCTCCTCTTCAAGTTCAATTAGATTTACCCTTCATTGTGGACAAGTGAATGAAGTATGTCCCTTTTCTCCAAGAGTAAAACAACAGACTTGAGAGTTATTGCCTCCTTTAGCTGCAAAACTAGAACTGCTTGAGCACTATAAGAAACTATATATTTTCCCTTTTTGCTCTAGTCAACAATGGTTGCACCTCTGCTAGTTATACTAGTTGCAATAGTTTCTTCCCCATTTCATTGACAAGCTTGAAACCCACGTCCAACTCCCCAAGTTATTTTGCCAATTGGTTCTACATCTAATTGCATAACGTGAAACCCGATTTTCTGCCACTAAAGTATATTGATGAGCATCCTCAATTTTATGCAAAGATACTACTCTCATCTCATCTCTAACGGACCGATTCAAACCAACAAGGTAGCGTGCAATAGCTTGAGAATTATTTTTAGATAAATTGATTCAAAGTGATAAATTAATAAATTCAACAGTGTACTCTTGAACAAACAGTTTGTTTTGCTTCAAACAATGGAATTTATCACTTAATTTCATTGTGCAATTAGCAGGCAAAAATTGCTTCTATAGTTTATTTTTCATGTGCCATCAAATGATTTTTTTACGCTTTTCTTGCTGTGCAATGCTTTTTAATTTAAGCTATACAAATAATGCCTTTCGATTTTCAGCCATGGGTTTCCATTCACAATAATTATCTAGAGTAGCTTCTCAGTTCAAATAATCCTCCGCATGTAGTTTTGCATTAAATTCAGCTACTTCAATATTCATTCTTCAACCACTCAAATAAAGACTGAGCTTACAGTCCATCTCGTGCCACTCAATTGGTGGTTCCAGCTTCATGAAAAGGGTTCACATCCTCGCATTCCTCATCAACTTCAAAATCTTCAAGAGAATCAAGTTCATAGTTGCCCTCCAGAGTCTCCACTGAGGCATCTACAAGTTCCTAATGCTGCAAAGCTTATACGGCTCAGGGTAAATCCTCAATTATTCTGCATCTCACTAAGTTCTATTTGTTAAGGTTGGTTACCTCTACCTATTCCAACCATGGTTTAGAAACGAGAAAAAAAAATCCTAGAAATCGTAGAAATTGTTGCAACACTCTAATACCACTTGACGTAGCGGAAAGGTTTAGGATAATTAGATCTCAACAATTAGGTTAGAATAAAGTTGATTGTAGTTGGAACAAAATGAGATAGATTTAAAGAAATCCTTTGAAATACAATTCTACATTGAAATAAAAGGAATATACATAACCTTAATAATGCTATCCTGTTTATAATAGTTAGGACAAATCCAAATTCTAGAAGGAAAATACTTAATAAAATTAGTCATATTGTTGTTCCATACTAAAATGTGTTATCTTAAATTATTTGGTAGAATGCCTATGAAACTTTTTCCTTTTTGAGGGAAAATACCTATGAGACTTGATAAAGTAGAAATGAACTGATGACATCAAAACTATACTATAAACAAGAACAAAAAAAATATCAACCAACCTGGCAGTGCTCCTCTGATAATGCTTGATTGGAACGAATAATCTGATGCAGATCAGTATCCATTAGCTCATATGAAATGTAAACATCATTAAATGATTCCCTTTGGGGTGGAGGCATGATATCCCTGATTGCAACGACCTGCAAGACAAATGGCAGAGTTGTCAATAAAAATAACCTTCAATGGGTACATAACATTGGCTTGTTTCTCCCAAAGAAATTTCCTCAACCAAAAACGGCAGCAAAGGTAAAGTTCAAATATAAAGGCCAAAAGCTTAGAGATCACATCCCCAGGACATAAAATTATACAAAATTGTAACATCTACATCTGTTTCACACAGTAATTTCAATTAATGTCGCATCAAATTATTTTGTTTACACCAACCAATACATCTATGAGCATGTATCACCAACTTTTACCTAAGTCCTACCTGCAACTTATTTTTTTTTATTCCATCAGCCTTGTCAATTATGATCTTGAAGTTGGTTATTATAATATAGTTTATGACATCAAATCATGTGATTTCATATCTCACCCTAGGAAGCTTTACGCCTTTATCAAGTTGCAGAATAAAATTGTTAAATTTATAGGTTCAAAGCATCATTAACTAGTCAATAAAATGATTAAGAATGCGTGATCGTGAAAATTTACTATTCAAAGACCTGAAAGCCAATAAGTTTGTAACAAAGGTTTTAACAAGTCATGACAGCAAACAGCCAAACATTATCCTATATGCACAACATTCTTTCTCAAATGACGGCAGAATCTTTGTGGCAAGTCAACTACAGAATCAATTTAAATTTTAAACATGCAAGCCAGATTTCGACTAGTTTTATCAAAATATATAGTCCCTTATTAATGCCTAGAGTTTTTATTGCCCAGTTCTGTGCCAGTATCTAAGAACATGGTAGTTTGAGAAACAAGGGGCTATTTATATAACAAAAGTAGAAAATCTCCTTGTCTGCTGTAAGAAGTAAGGTTAATCCATTCTCAGAAAGACAGAATTGAAAGGTTTTTGCCTCAAAAATATATGAGAAGTGTGAAAGAAAAAGAAAACTGAAAACAGGTAAAGTTCCAACGCAAAAACAAAGTCCAAGAATACAACATTTAGTTATTGCTTTTTAGGACAGAAACTAATAAAAATAGTGAAGCTCTATAAGGAAACAGAAACACAACTAGGAAATATAACTAGAATCTATACAAGGTCTCAATTAATTTTACTGCTCCGTTTCTTCTCTGTCAAACAAAGTGAGAACAACTTTCTTTGCAAAATGCAACTAAATATTTATTAATTCTTCATGATTTAACTATCAAATTGAAAAAAATGAAAAAAAAAAAAAGATTTTCTCCCCCTTCCTAATGCAACAACAGAAAGGTGGATAATCAAAGATATATGCTCATTAAATGTTACCCAAAACCAATACGTCATGAGTAATATTTGCACAATTTAGTTAATTGGTTACCAAAATAAGTAAAGTTTTTATATAATAATCAATGAACAAATAATTAATCACTCACTGACGTTTTCATGATCCATATGGCGAAGCAACTTGATCTCACGGAGAGTCCTCTTAGCATCAATTTTATTATCAAAAGCATTCGCTATCTTCTTTATTGCCACATGCTCACCGGTCTCTGAATTCAAAGCCGAGCTAATAACAACGAAATCCAAACTTTCACTTCACGTTCACGAAACACAAAAAAAAAAAAGCAACAAAAATCGAGACAGGGAAACAAAGAGTAGTACCAAACGATGCCGTAAGCGCCTTTACCGATAGGCATAATAGGAGGCTTATACTTAGTAGTGACCTCAAATATGTTACCGAATATGTTGTACTGTATGAACCTTCCACCATGGCTAAGAGTCGCCGGGATACTCTCGATGCCACCTGAAGAAGGAACGTGCTGTTGGTGTTGTTGTGGGTCAGACGGTGGTGTTGGTGGTGGAACCGCCGTCGCCTCCTCCATCTCGGTATCCGGAGGATTGCCCGGTCCAGGTCCGTCCATTTCTGAAAATTGGTTTGGTCAAAAACAGATCTGAAGTGAAGGTTAAGAAGGCATTGGAAAATGGAAATGGAAGCGTGGTAGTGTATGTGCTTTTTGATTGTCATTATGCTTTTTTTTTTCCTCGTGTTTTTTCGATTTGTTTTTCTATGAATGGGGAACGTCTTTTGACAAAAGAACACGTGAATTTTTGTGAGAGATTTTCTTTTTAATTTTAATTTTTAATTTTTTATTTATAGAATAATGAAATTACTTATTGTTTAATAATTTAATATTCATATATATGCGTATACAAAATATGAGTTCTGAAATATTAACCTTACATCCAAAAAAAAAAAACTTAAAATTTGTTATAAATTTTAAAAATAAATCTAAAATTAATTTATGATTTAAATGTACAATAAAATATAGAAAAAGAAATTCTGATTTAAATATTTTTTTAATATGTATATGATTTTTTATTTTTGTATTATTTAATTTCGACTATAATTTTAATAAGATGCTATTATTATTCTATTATAAATATAATTCAATAATAAATTATATTAATCATAAATTTTTTATTTTTGTATTATTTAATTTCAACTATAATTTTAATAAGATGCTATTATGATTTTATTATAAATATAATTCAATAATAAATTATATTAATCATAATTATATATATACGTAATAAAAAAATCAAGTATATCTTGTCATAAATAATTTCATTTTTCTAGAATGGAAAAAAAGAATTGAATCTAAATTATCTAAATATATTAGTGAATATAAAATTTATTGAGAGTAAAAAAGATAAATACATTACACTATTATTTTTTTTTAGACTATATATTACATTATCTTTGAATACGTGTTATTTGAATTTTTTATTATTTCATTTTTTTCTCGTTATATTTTGGATTTATGTTATATTTTACTTGCAGTGAAAATGTAATTTAAGTTAAATATCTATATTTTTTGTATATGTAAATATTTATTTTGAATACATAAATCTATGTAAGAAAAGAAGAAGAATGAAACCAATTGAAAAATAAAAATAAAAAAAATGAAAGAAGCCAAGTGAAAAGAAGTGAAAGGAATAACTGATTAGATGAATTGCTGCCAAGGCTACAGTACTAGGGAAAACGAGTTTATTATCTTGCATTTGTGATGTAAGAGGTGGATGGCTGGGCTGGCAATTCTCAATATTCCTTCTGCCCGAGAAGTAGCCACCTTTGAGTTAATGAGTTGTTGCTCGGTTAGTCAAATCATAAGATGAAAAAAAAAAATTCTCAACCATGAATTTTAATTTAAACAAATTTTAATTGAAATTAAATTATTAATAAATGATTATCTGACTTACACATAATTAATGATCAATTAATATTTTTAATTTTTAATCATTATATTAGAAAGCGTTTGATTTAAATTTTAAAATTAAAATTAAAATCAAAATTAAATAAAATTAAAATTAAAATAAAAATAGTAATTTATATTTTTTATTTGATTCAATTTGAAATTGGAGTACGAATTCCTATAGAAATTATTTGGATTATAATATGATCATAATCGAAAATAATAATAATTTTTAATATATATATTTTATATGAAGTGTTTTTATTTTAATAAATTAATAAAAAATATTATAATAAAAATATTATAAATTAATATTAATTTAATTGATGAAAAAACTTATTCAAATAGAAAACTTATCTTTAATTTTGTATATTCTTTTTGATTGGTGAAAAAATACATATATAATAAAAGTATAAACAATTAAGAAATAATCATCAATGAAGAAACAAATACTAGTTTTGAATATAAAGGACGAAAACTGAGTTGATTTTATATGTTATATTTTATTTGTAGAGGAAAACGTATTTTTTAATTTTGCTTTCCACTAGAAATAAATTGACAAATAGAAGAGTAGTAAAGAATGATTTATTCTCATTCTCAAGATAATAAAATTTTTATTATTCTATATATTTTATACAATCAAATATTAGTAACGAGAATCACCCATTTTTATTTTTATTTCCATCCTAAATTATACATATAAAAATCAAACGAATATAATTTTTATATATTTTCAATTTATATCCAATCCATGAGTATGTTTAATTAAAATTAACTTAATTTATGTTAAATTTTTCTATCTTTAAAAAAATATTATTATTATTTATACTAATAGTGTATTAGGTAGATTACTGGAAAAAACTAATTATTGAAAATATATTTTATAGTGGTAGATTATTAAGATTATATTTTATTAAAAAAATTATATTACTGTATTTAGAAGAGATAATAAATTATTAAAAATAGATTAAAAAATATTAATTTATTTAATTATAATTAATTTTATTAAAAAAATATGAGTAATACTTAAATTATTCTTATAACGTATATATTTTTTTATTTTCTTAGTTTTACCATAGGAGTATGATTATTTTTTAATATAAGACTTCTCAATTTTCTTTTCCAATAAAAATTTTTTTTCTATTTTTTATATATAATATTTTATTAATTTATTAGTAAAATTTAGTGCACCCAATATTTTATTTTACGTAAATAAATTGTAAATTATTTACAATTTATTTTTACTTTATGAACGGAGTTGTTTGCCTAATTAAATCTTCCTTTCCGATTAGCAATGAAGCTCATACTCTTTTCTTAACAGTCCAACGAGTGCTGAATTTCAATTTCACAAAATGTATCTTTGAGTTTGACTATTCCATTTTTATACAGGTTATTAATTCTCCCAAATCTCGTCCGCTAGAGATTAAAGGCTATGTGCAGAGAATTACAAAGCTTCAGAAATCATTTTATGGACTGTTCTTTTATTTATTTATTTTTTTAAGGATGTTGCAGTTTTGTAGCAGACTGATTTGCATTTGCGGTGTTATACAAATAACTTAAGCCTGACTGGGGAACAAATCATCCCCATTATTTGCATGTACTGTTGATGAATGATCTTAATTAACTATTATATATATATACTTTTTATATAAAAAAAAACCTTCAATGCTCATTGATTCAAACAACACTGTATAGTTATTTTTATTATTTTTTTATGAGAGGAAATTTCATTAACTAATTCAAATTTCAAAGAATCCACAAGCAAAACAGATTCCATATGAATCCTCTTCCATCAAAACACAACTCTTCTAATGTGACTGACCATTGAGCTAAGTTGCGGGCTACTACATTTGCGCTTCTATTCACATGTTTGAAAGAAACAGCAACAAGGCCCTCTGCTACATGCTTGATATCTGCCACCACAAAACCATTCACGTCCATAGAAGCCTCCCTACCAGTTATTCGTTGTATGACCACAGCTGCATCAGATTCCACCTGAAGGCTACTAAAACCACAATCACGAGCTACTTGAAGCCCTAATAGAACAGCACTCAGCTTTGCAAAATAAACAAATGGACAGTGAGGGAGGGGTTTGCTTGCTGACACCATTACTTGTCCCATGCAGTTGCGAATAATAATACCAACCTGCCCCATCTCGCCTCATCGCCATATCAACATTAAGTTTATAAGAATTTGCAGGTGGGGGCTGCCACAGTTCCACTTGTCTCTCTTGCTGATTGTGGTTTGAAGATTTTCGGTCACCAGAGCTATCCGACATTGAAGCAACCAACTCTAGCAGCCTGGCCACAGATAATCCCTCCTTTCCATCTTGCAACTCCTGCCAAACCAGACATACCAGTAGCCAGAGGATAGTAATAAAAAGCTCAAAATCATTTCTGGCTCGAGATTTTACAACCATCTGGTAGCAATCCCCCATCCCGTAGGCAACCAGCTTATCCACTCCATTTTGATTAATTTTACATGTAATTCATTTTTATAATTTTGGTAATACACTTTTTTTAATAAAGTTTTAGATTCATATTTTGCGATGATATATTTTATAAAATATTCATATACAACTACGGTCCTAGCAATGTTTAGCACTTCCTATTTTTAATGGTTGCGATCAACCAAATATATCTTAAAAATAATTTATCAAACGTCGCTGCCATTTACGTTATAGAAATAATTAATTTAACAATGACTTCATAAATTGAAAGTATGTTCATCTAAAAAAATAGAAAATAAAGGCCAAAAATAAGGAAAGAGGAAAATGAAAAAAGAAAAACAAAATTAAAGAAACACAAAACGCAGCCAAATTAAGAGCTTGCTTTTGCTTGTAAAAAGATTCAATCTAACAAGAACAAGCAATCCCTTTATATACAGCTTTTAACCCGAATACAGAAAATCAAGTTCATTAATAGCAGGAATTGGATCATCACCGTCATCACAAGCACATCTCGCAAATGTGCCATTATGCATTATCAAATATTACGCATTTTTATGTTAATTTACAATTAAATAAAAACTTGATAAATTTTATAAAAATTAAAATTAAATCAATAAAAATTTGTATATTTTATTTTATTTATAATTATTATTAATACTTCAATCAATAAAATAAACTACAAATAGAATAACTATATAGATAAAATACCCATCAGTCAAATAATTATTTTAATTTCAATGACAATTAAACAAATTAATCATTTTATGATAATAAATGCGGCCTTTTTTTAGAAGGAACGTAATTAGTAGCTTAGGGATGCAATCTTCATTATTTATTTACTATTTGTTTCTAATGGCATAAGAATCTGAGCAGCAATGAAGGAACAAAACAACAGGAAAAATAAGTTGACATCAACATAAACCAGAAAATGGCAGCAAGGTATATGCCACTATTGAGCTTAGGAAAGCTTTACTTCAATCAACAAGCAACTCTTAACGTGGAAAACAGAGTAAGGTGGAGACAATTCATTCCTAGGGCTGTGCTTCTTAGATAGTAATGGCGACCGCAATGCAAACATCATCACAGAGCAACTTAACTATTTATAGAAACAATAACAAAGGGATAACCAATAACAAAGCAAATGCATATTGCAACTCAAACGATGAAGACATTCAAATTTTAAAATGCAATATGACCAAGAAACTATCAAGAAGTTCAACATCAAATCATCCTTGAGAACTAGACATTAAGACAAATAACCAAAACTACCAATTTTGCATGATAGAACAAACATTGTCGCTGCCCTCTCATTTTCTCCTTGAACAAAAATTGTTTAAAAGATTAAAAAACTTATCCCATCACAATTACTGTTGACGTAGTTCAGTCTTCTTCTTTTGCCAAAGCCTATCAAGGGCACTGTCAGCATCGCCCTGAGAAATTGAAGGTCAACATGATTAGCACATGAATGAGTCAATCAAATGTAAACAATAAAAAAGGATTAAAGTCTGAATGCAGCATAACAGAAGAAGCATTCTTTATCAAAGAATCCCAAGTTAACGTATTAATGCCCATAATATTTTATTCAAAAGGGCACTAAAGGAATAACATATCTTGGCTCGTGAGCTAATGGCTGTCCTGAGGCAACCATCACAAAATCCATCATAACTGAATTTCAACAGCCAACAGGTCCAACTATGATTTCTCTGGTCTAAACACAATTCAGCATTTGATATTCATAATAAAAACAATCTACAGCTTCTTTCAATTAATGTAGAAACACAAGTTCAGCAACATAAAGAAACCACCGCTTCCCTATGTAAGTTCAGCAATATCGTATAGCATGAAGTACTAACTACTCATAGATTCAACCATAGCACTTAAACTCTTCTCTATGCTAGATTGTAATTCACAGGTTCATATTAAAAATGGGTCTCGTAATTGAACTACAAACAATCTGAATATATACAAATGAAGCCAAACATAAAAGTATTGCCTAAAAAATCAATAAAAAGATTGAAACCATTAATAGCTATAATTATGCTACCAAATATAATCCAATATAAACAGATAACTACATAACTAGAATAAATAAATGACCAAAAATTATGTATGAAGTTATGAACAAAAGCGAGCCAAGACGAACTATTCCTTGAAAAAGCAAAAACACGTACCTGAGCTCTGACGAAACCACAGAGAGCAAAAGTGGTAAATTGACCAGTGTAGTTGCCATTGGCATCCAAATGTCCAATGTTGATCTGGACAGATGCGTGATCCTTCGACGTGATGAGCCTGTTTGTGGCAGAGCTGCAACGACATAGCAAATATTGCTGAGATTTGCTACTTCTTAAAACCCTAAAAAAAGTTCCCAAATCTTAAGCAAATACAAATAACAGTACTTTATATTATTACCATTTCCTGGGGATGTAAAGATCCATATTCTGACCCTCTTCGTTCTGCATCTTGGATGATTGATTCGTTACCCACAAAAAATCTTAGCTCGAATCACCTAAATCAACAATCAATTGATACAAAGTTTAAGAAAAAAAAATCAACAATCAACAGGTTAATATTAAAAATGTAACTAAAACCTTAAAAGAGAGGAGTAGCAGGAACCAGGAAACAGCGAAGAGAAGGCAACAGACGGTAGAAAGACGAAAACAGCTCGCGGCAATATATATATATATATATATTCGCATGGAAACCCTAATATGTAAATTTTAAAATGACATCCGCGTCCTTCATTTGGTTTGCTCTTTTTTTTTTTTTAATTTTTAAACCCGCCCTTGAGTCATAAAATATTAAAAATGTATTTTTTTTGACGTATAATACTTATTGAAACAGTACTAATGGATCTAACTTACATTAAAACTTTTTATTGTGCTTATTAAGTATTAAAAATAAATTTTATTATCAAATAAAATTAAATATCTAGTATTATTTAACCCTTATATCTGTTTTGCCTAAACTATATTTCTTTTCTTCTTCGTTTATTAACATTTATCTACTTTTTCAATAATTCACTCGTCCAAAAAAAGCAATCACGGGATAAAAAAAAAATTAATTTATAAAAAGGATAAAATAAAAAAATTTTATTTGCACCTAATTAGATAAATTTACCTTGATTGAAATTTTTTCATCGCATTAAAAATTCAAATAAAATGGAAATGAAAAACTTAAGCAAAATAATTATCTTTGAAAGGTGTATTGAATTAGGATTTGAATAAATTTTAAAAGAATTGATAATTTTAATGGCAATAATTTTAATTAAATCTTATAGATTCTCTTAGAATTTTATATAAAATTTAATTGAGTTTATCAAATTTTTATTATAAACTTTGATAGATTTTAATGTAATTTTATTTTTTCATATAATTAATATTTTGATAAAATTATAATATATTTTATTAGCAATATTATACTATAAATATATCTTTCATAATATTGGACAAATAAATAAATATTTTAAAATTTTACAGTAAGTAAATAAAATACATATATATCAAATTTTTTCAATATTATTATTATAAGATAAAAAAATTATAAAATA
This sequence comes from Garcia nutans, assembly GCA_947685225.1. Taxonomy (NCBI): domain Eukaryota; kingdom Viridiplantae; phylum Streptophyta; class Magnoliopsida; order Malpighiales; family Euphorbiaceae; genus Garcia; species Garcia nutans. Next base: position 38,794,738 of record CANTUV010000027.1, read on the forward strand.
AAAAATATAAATATGAATTGAAATATAAAATAATATTAGATATATATACCAAAGTATTATATTATCTCTAATATTTATAATTATTATATATAAAATAAATTATTAAAAAAACTCACATTTTTTTTACAGTGAAAGAAAATTGAAAAATACAAATGAATTTTTTTTTATACATAATTAATAAACATCTATTTGTAATTAAAATTTAAATAAATTATGTATTTTCAAACTATCTAATATGATCATTCAATGATATTTCAAGATCTATTAAAATATATGTATATATATACAATTAATTTTTTTAATTGATATATTTTTATTTATATTTTAAAAATTCGATATCATTCGATATTATTAAAACATAATACACTTTCAAATAAGAAAAAAATATTTTCTATAATTAAAAAATATTTTAAACTGTATTCATTATTTTATCTATACAACAGACAACAATGAATAATGAATTAGATTTGTAAACCTTGTATTGAAATTATTTATGCATGGCTATAATTGACAGTGTCATAGTCAAATCTCGCTTTTTTTTTTAAATATGTTACCCTCTGTAATAGAATCCTTAATTGAACTTTCACTAAAAATTGAAGATTCTAAAGTTTTGCTTGATTCAACATATAACTCTGAAAATGGTATCCTCCGCAGTGTCATGCATTTGTACTGATCCAGCATTGCTATCAATATGAACATCGGTGGTATGTTCCACATCAGTGTTAGAAAAATTAGAAAGTTGGGTTGTATGTTCTATAGGAATGTTACAAAACTCATTAATATTTCCTTACTGTTCAATTGCAAACACATTGACATCATTTACCACGTGAGCAAATCCATTATGTCATCAGCATCAACCTACATATCATAATCATGTGCTTTATCTTTATAGGCAACATAGATACCTTCTACCTCTAGAGATAACCTTGCATTTTCATTCTTGCTGTAACATCCGCATAATTGCTAAAATAAATAAAATAAAATTTAAATTAAATTAAGTTAATAAGTTGAAATGTTAAATGAATTGTTGGAAGTGAGAAATAAGTAATATATATGAGAAATATAAAGGGAATATACATTACATATAAAGTCAAGTATAAGTTAGAAAAAGACAAAATATGAAAAGCAAAAGGAGGGATAAAATGGTAATTTATAAAAAATAATAAAATAATATATATATATAAATTTAAAATTTAAAATTAAAATGATTTAAGAATAGGAATAATAAAATATCTAAATATTTTATTAATTAATGATTTTATAATTATGTAAATATGTGAAGGATAAAATTGAACATATTGGAAAATGAAAAGAAAAACTCATCTTCTTCTTCCAACCATGGAGGCCTAATTTTAAGAGAGGTAAGGGGAGGTTTTCTTCATCTAAAACACTAAAATTCATAAGAATTTCAAAGGATTCAAGTAAGTTTTCATCACTTTTAAGCTTGTTTTGTTAAGTTTATGAATATGTGAATTTTGGGTTTATGATAGAGATGACTATAATTATTGAAATGAGTTTGTAAGATGTTATTTTGATGATTAGGTAAAGGTTTTATGGTTAAATATTGGATTTAATTATAATTTAGTCATAATTTAGAAGATGTAGTATGGATTTTAGGGTTTTGGTAAAAACTAATGGTGCATTTAATTTTATGATTTAAATTGTGTTGTTTAATGATGTTGATGGTATAAATGAGCATAAATTATCTTTCGAATTTGGTTAGAATGAAGAACCAAAATCAAAGAGGCTTAGGGCAAAAATTTTAAAATTTTGATGGAAGAGTTATACATTATATTTTAATGCTTGAAATATGTTAAAATATAATGTTTGTGATATATTTAAGCTTTAAAATAAATTTGAGAATGATGAGAGTGAAGTTTCAAAGTTAGAGTGTGTTAGGACACATTTTAGTGTTGTTGAAAGAAGGTGGCTAAATTTATATTTTATACTTTAAACACTTACAAATGTGATACTAATTGATTATTTGCATTCACCTTTTCAATAGGGGTTAAGTAGGTTGTAATTTCATCAACCTAGTAGTAAAGAGCATTAGAAAATTTTGGGAGTAGAGTGAAGTTTTAACTCCATTTGTTGCTTAATAGAGATTAATACATACTTTGATTTATAATATATTTAATTGTATTGATTTTTAGCATAACACATTGTATATGTTAAATGTGTTATATTACTTAGTATTCATGAATACGTGTGTGTGGCATTATTTGAAGTAACAATGTTTGATATGAATTGAATATGGTGTGATAAACCATTTGAAAATGGCTAGATATGATGTTTGTATTAAATGCAAAAAGTATAAGTCTTGCATTAAAATGTGGAAGTTAGTCAAATTTGTATTATTTGTGATGATGTTATTGAATATGAATAGAGAATATGAAAAAGATTATAAAATGTGGAAAATAAGAGGAAAGTGAAATTTGAGAAAAATATAATTACATGTCACTTTATATAGAATTTAGTTCCAGAATATTGTTATTGGATATTATTACGTCTCTGGGTGAGATATATAGGTGTCACAGATAGTATTATATCCTCGGGTGAGATACGTTGGTCTAATAGATATCATTACACCTTCGAGTGCGACATGCTGATATAACAGATTTAATACATCTTCGGGTGAGACACGCTGGTGTCACAGGTGATTGAGTTAGCCCAAGACAATATTTTTAAAACTAGACTGATATATAAGGACTTTTGGGCCCAGTGTATGAGGATGATTGATATGTTATTCAAGATCTATAAAAGGAAAAAAAAATTGTTTGACATTTTTATCATAATGCATTTATGGCATTGTATATGATATACCATTTATTTATTATACCAAAGTATGTATCACTAAAAGTTATGCTCAACGCGATTAAATTGCATCGCGTAAGTGATAGAGCTAATTTGGAAAGTACTTGATGCGAAACCCCAAGATTATAAAGAATCTGAAACCCCAACACACAAATTCAGTATACCGAGAACCCTAGCTTGTTGTTTATTCTACTAAACCCCTAATTGATATGCAACTAGAAACATAGATAATTGGACAGAATTAAAGAAGAACTAAAAAGAATGCCACAAGTGTTACCTTGATAAGTTTATTCCAATTCTTGATGCAACAAGAAGGAGAGAACCCTCTCTTGATGAAATTCGGCCAAGCCAAAATAATTGAATAATATGATCACCAAAACTGATGTCTTACAACCCTAAATAAGATATAAATAGCTAAATCCTAATTAGGGTTATTAAGTAGCATTTGGTTGGCTAATCAAATTTTAAGAAATAATATAGTAAACAAAGTTTTAATTTAATACAAAACAAACAGGCACTTACTTTTTAAATAAGCATAACTAATGGGCCTTAATACATATTAAATAATAGGCTCATATACTTGGATTAAATTTATGGGCTGCTTCTCCTCTATATCCGTAGCGTCAAAGGCCTGTCCACTAAGTCTTTCTTCCATGAATCGTTTTACAAAGCCTTAGAAGGTAGATTTGAGCTTCTTGGCCTGCAACCTTGTAATTGACCCATTTGGTAAAACGAGCTCCATGCCATGTTGACCTCCTATGCTTGCTCCGCTAACCTTGCTCATACTTCCATCTTTGTTCGCATCAATCCCTCCCTCCTCAAAAAGATTCGTCCTCGAATCTGCGTCCATATCAAAATGAGAAAGATCAAAAACATTAAAGGTTGCAGAAACTTGATACTCACCAGGCAAGTCAATTTTATAAGCATTATTATTAATCTTTTCTAGCACTTGGAAAGGACAATCGCATCTTAAATCCAACTTTGATTTTCTCATATTGGGAAACCTTTCATTCCTTAAATGCACCCATACCCAATCACCAGGTTCAAAAGTAACAACTTTGCACCCCCGGTTGGCTTGACGTGCATAATGCTCATTTTTCTTCTCAATGTGTTGTCTAGCCTTCTCATGTATAGTCTTGACCAACTCAGCCTTCCTCTGTCCATCTAGGTTAGTAATCTCATGTAATAGAAAAGAAATTAAATCCATAGGAGTAAGATGATTAAACCCATACACAATTTCAAAAGGTGAGAATCCAGTGGAAGAATGCAAACTATGATTATAAGCAAATTCAACTAATGGAAGACACTCTTGCCATGTTCTCAAATTCTTACCTACCACAGCAAGCAATAAAATTCCTAAAGTTCTATTCACCACTTCAGTTTGTCCATCAGTTTGTGGATGACAAGTGGTAGAAAATAATAACTTAGTACCTAATTTTCCCCACAAAACTCTCCAAAAGTGGCTCAAGAATTTAACATCACGATCAGAGACTATTATCCTAGGTATACCATGCAAATGCACAACATCTCTAAAGAATAAATTATCAATATTTATTGTATCATTAGTTTTATGACAAGCTATGAAATGTGCCATTTTGCTAAATCTATCCACAACAACAAATATGTTGTCTCTACCTTTCTTTGTCCTAGGTAAACCTAACATAAAATTCATAGAAATGTCAACCCAAGGCTCATTAGGAATAGGTAGAGGTGTATACAATCCATGAGGCATAGATTTGGACTTAGCTTGCCTACATGCAATACATTTAGAACAAATTCTTTCAACATCCCTATGCATGTGTGGCCAATAAAAAAGCTCAGAAAGTATATCCAAAGTCTTATGCACACCAAAATGACCCATCAATCCACCACTATGTAATTCACGCACAAGTAATTCCCTTAATGAACATGCAGGTACAAATAATCGATTCCTGCGAAATAAAAATCCATCATGCTTATAAAATCTTTGAAAAGCAGCATGGTCACAAACAACATAGACATTTCTAAAATCAAAATTTGTTGCATACATATCTTTAAGTTGCTCAAATCCTAACATCTTAGAACTAAGTGGCATGCCTCTTATTCAACTTTTCTTGCCATTTCAGATGCTTAAGTGACTCATGGTCTATACGGATCACAAATTCTTTTGGAAGCAAGTAATGTTGCCACACGTTTAGTGCTCTCACTAGGGCATATAACTCCATGTCATAGGTAGAGTACTTTAATTGAGCTCCATTCAACTTCTCACTAAAATATGTTATGGGATATTTTTCCTGCATCAACACAGCACCTATATCAATCCTAGAAGCATCACATTCAAGTTCAAAAGTTTTATCAAAGTTTGGTAAATATAAAATAGGAGCAGAACACATCCTATCTTTTAAAGTATTAAAAGCCCTATTTTGTTCATCTCCCCACTTAAAACAACAACTTTTTTAATTATTTCAGTCAAAGGAGCTGCAATGGATGAGAAATCTTTCACAAATCTTCTATAAAAACTAGCTAACCCATGAAAACTCCTTACCTCGGACATACTCTTAGGTGTAGGCCATTCTTGAATAGCTTTTACCTTTAGCACTCACAAAAAAACTCAAGAAAATAAGTTTATCAATACAAAAAGTACACTTCTTCAAATTAGCATACAACTTCTCTTTCTTTAGAACCTCTATAACTAACCTAACATGCATGATATGCTCATCTAGAGACTTGCTGTATATAAGAATGTCATCAAAATACACAACAACAAATTTTTCAAGGAAATTACGCAAAATATGGTTCATTAGCCTCATAAATATGCTAGGTGCATTATTCAAACCAAAAGGCATAACCATCCATTCATATAAACCATATTTTGTTTTAAATGTAGTTTTTCACTCATCACCCGGTTTCATCCTAATTTGATGATATCCACTTTTCAAATCTATTTTAGTGAAAATACATGCACAATATAACTCATCTAACATGTCATCTAATCTAGGAATGGGATGGCGATACTTTACAGTGATTTTGTTGACTGCACGATAATCCACACACATCCTCTATGTTCCATCTTTCTTGGGTACCAACAACACCGGTACAACATATGGGCTAAGGCTCTCTCTCGCCTGCTCCTTCTCCAATAATTCATCTACTTGCCTTTGAAGTTCCTTTGTCTCCTCTGGGTTACTTCTATAGGCTGGCCTATTTGGAATTACTGCTCCAGGAATAAAATCAATCTGGTGCTCAATACCCCTCAAAGGAAGGAGTCCCTTTGGCATCTCTTCAGGAACAGGAAAGACTTCATCAAATTCCTGTAACAAAGAAATAAAACCACTAAGCAAATTTGGATTAAGGTCAGTCATAATCAATAAACTCTCCTTAAACCTTATTGCTATAAGTGATCTTCTGCCTATATAAGCACTCTTAAGATTTCTCTCTTTTGCAAAGAAACTCTTCTTCTTTTCACTCTTATTTTCTCTCCTTTTATTGTTCTCTCCTGCACATCTCTCTTTCTTTACCTCACTTGTGCAGTCACTCCCCATTGGGCCACATAATTGTTTCTTTTCTCCCTTGGCCCCTTGTTCCTCCATTTTTTTAGTTAACTCACTACCCGAATCCCTATTTGAAGTATTCATCATCTTAATCTGTTCTTGATACACTTTCTTTGGAGATAAAAGTGCTAAAGTGAAAATCTTCTCCTTCAAACTAAAAGAATACCTATTCTTGTACCCATCATGTGTGACTTTCCTATTAAACTGCCAAGGCCTGCCCAATAATAAATGTCCAGCTTGCATGGGTACTATATCACATAACACTTCATCAACATATTTTTTAATAGAAAATGGCACCACAACTTGTTTTGTTAGCTTCACTTCACCACTATCATTTAGCCACTGTAGCCTATATGGTTTAAGGTGTTTTGCACACTTCAACCCTAACTTATCAACTAAGGTTTTACTAGCCACATTTGCACAACTGCCTCCATCTATAATCATGCTGCAAACTTTTCCTCCTACCAAACACCTAATGTGAAAGATGTTTTCCCTTTGTTCTATGCTCTCTTCCTTAACCTAAACATTAAGTGCACGCCTAACTACCAAAGATTCACCACAAACAACATACTCAACCTCAACATCACTATAATCCTCCAAACTAGGCATAGAATCACAGTCAGATTCAGATTCAATTTCTCCATTGTCCCTCATAAGCATAGTCTTTTTATTGGGACATTATGAAGCAATATGTCCATTATCCAAACATTTAAAACACTTAATATTTCTTTGCATATTAGAAGAATTAGACAAATTAGTGGTACCTTTATTTGTAGAAGAGACTCTTTTGCTCTTTTCAAAGCTTGCACCATTCACCTTGGAACTTAAGTCTTTATCCTTAGACCTCTCATCTTTATTCTTCTCATCTTTCTTTGGCCACCTTGAGGTCCATGTTGGGTTATAATTGGTGGAACTCCTTGCTGCCCCCCCTTTTGCTTGAGTTGTATCTCCACCTTCATGGCCATGTTCACCATCTCCTCAAGCTCTATATAGTGATGTAGCTCTACCATATTTGCAATATCTCTGTTTAGACCTCCCAAGAATCGAGCCATGGTAGCTTCTCTATCCTCTTCAATATTTGCTCGAATCATTGCCATCTTCATCTCTTTGTGATAATCTTCTGCTGAAATAGACCTTTGAGTGAGTCTCTGCAATTTTTGATGTAGCTCACGATAGTAGTAGGATGGCACAAATCTCCTCCTCATGACAACCTTCATTTCTGCCCACGTCTCAATAGGCTTCTCTCCATTTCTTATTCTTGTAAGTTTCAGTTGTCCCCACTATATCGATGCATAATCTGTAAACTCAACTGCTGCTAACTTCACCTTCTTTCCCTCTAAGTAGTTATGATAATCAAATATAAGCTCCACCTTCCTTTTCCACTCTAGGTATGTTTCAGTATCATTCCTTCCTACAAATGTTGGAATCTTCATCTTTATGGAATTGATGTTGCTCTCTCCTTCCTGGCCTCCTATCTCCTCCTGGCCTTCTATCTCTTCTAGGCCTAACCCTTGAAGATTGATTGTCATCTCCATCTTTATCTTCATCAGGTTTATCATGGGACTCTATATCTTCTTCATCATAAGTTTGTTGCCTAGTGTCCCTCCGCTTTGTTGATGTAGCTCCTGATTGTTGGGATTGCTTAACAACCTCAACTTCATCCCTCAAATTCATAACATCTAAACTAAACTTCTCAAATTGGTTTTGCATAGCCTTCATCACGAAAACTACATCTTTCATGCTCATGTCGCTACCCTTGCCTGCCTCCTCAGACATGATGTACAACTGTAAGAAAATTTTAGAGAAGAGAGAAAAAAAATCCTCACACTCTCCCTCACGTAAGATATAGTATAGAATGAAAGGAAATTAATTGAAACAAGAAAACCCTAAACAGTTTTGAAAACAAAATCAATAATTCCAAAAATTGAGCAAGAATTTTCAGATGACCCATTCGCCTTAAAATTGAATAATTTGGGGGTTATGACAGGCTATTATAAGTAAACCTAATGATAAATATAGGGCTCAAAAATCAGTTTCTAAATTGGTATTGTGCATCCCGTAACTCCTCCGTGACAAAAAGTTATGGCCTTTCAAAATTGACCATTCCACCACTAAAATTGACCCTATATTTTTCAACCCTAATTTCAACCCAAAAAGGTCTCCTTCAACCCTAGCTTTGTTCTAGCAGCCGCCAAGCTATTTTTTTTCTTTATTTTTTTTCATTTTTTTTATTTTTTAAATGATGCGGCTGGGCCAAGCACTTCCCAAGAGCTAACCATTTCTACCAAAAGCTTAAGTTGTCAGCAAAGACGCACTAATTTCCTTTATTTGGATCAAACATGGGTTCACCAGTCTCTTTCAACTTTATGTGACACCTTGTCAAACCTGATCCACAACCCTCCAACCCCTCGGACTTATCATTCCCTCCCTCTTTAAGGAGGTTCGTCCTTGAACCTGGAGTAGTGGGATCAGACCCGATAAATAGGCTCTGATACCAAAGAATCCGAAACCTCAACACACAAATTCAGTATACCAAGAACCCTAGCTGGTTGTTTGTCCTACTAAACCCCTAATTGACATGCAACTAGAAATGTAGATAATTGGACAGAATTAAAGAAGAACTAGAAAGAACGCCATAAGTGTTACCTTGATAAGTTGATTCCAATTCTTGATGCAACAAGAAGAAGAGAACCCTCTCTTGATGAAATTCGGCCAAGCCAAAATAATTAAATAATATGATCACCAAAACTAATGTCTTACAACCATAAATGAGATATAAATAGCTAAACCCTAATTAGGGTTATTAAGTAGCGTTTGATTGGCTAATCAAATTTTAAGAAATAATAAAATAAATAAAGTTTTAATTTAATAAAAAACAAACAGGGCCCTTACTTTTTAAATAAGCATAACTAGTGGGCCTTAATACATATTAAATAATATACCCATATACTTGGATTAAATTTATGGGCTGCTTTTCCTCTATATCCGTAGCGTCAAAGGCTTGTCTACTAAGTCTTTCTTTCATGAATCGCCTTACAAAGTCTTAGAAGGTAGATTTGAGCTTCTTGGCCTGTAACCTTGTAATTGGCCCATTTGGTAAAATGAACTCCATGCCATGTTGGCCTCCTATGCTTGCTCCGCTAGCCTTATTCATACTGCCATCTTTGTTCGCATCAGTTCTGCTAGTACACACCAAGTCTAGATTGTAGTTATTTACTTTTTTTAGAGTTTGTTGAGCTGCCACAGACAAGAGCTATATGCATCTCATGTATATATTTTAAACTTTGAGAAAATTACTTAAATATAAACATTATGTTTATTACATGTATATGATGCAAATTATGAAATGATTTTTAGGTTTTAATGTTCAAATTTTGAGAGATCAGTTACATGTATTGTTATATATGAACATTTATGAATTTTGTGGTTATGTTGAAGATTTTGGAGAAATGAATGAATAAAAATTTTTGGCAGTGGTTATTTTAATACAGGTTGAGTAAATTGGAATTTGAAAATATTAAAAATATAGACAAAACTCTGATGAATCTTTTTTAGAGATTTTTCTTTAAAATATGTCTTTTTTATATTTAAATTATTGATGACTATGTTTAATTATTTATAAAAATATATTTTAAGTGTTTTAATAATTATTTTGGAGATATGAGAGTTTTTAAAAAAATCATATTGTGATGTTTTTGTATTCTGTATACATATTGTATATATACAAAATATATGTATTATACGTATATGAGATATAAGGGTATTGCACGTGCCTTCATTTTCATAATGCTCTTTCGGTATTGATTCAAGACCTGGAAATGTAAGATTTATGGCCCAATAATGTGACCCATATGATTAACTTAATTAATTAGGCTTAATAAAATCTAAATTCTAATGGTATAAGGAGATATAAATTTCTAATTATAATGTGATATAAATTTCTAATCTTAATGGAATAAGGATCCTAATGAAATAAGGAGTGATACACCATACTATAAATAGGGGGTTAAACTTAGTGCTCTCTCTATCCCAAAATTTAATTCCTTCTCCATCAAAAGAATTAATAAAGATTTAGGAATCAAAAGAGAGAAATCAAATTTCTTCAAGTGTTCATCATGGAACAAGATATGTTTCTTAATCAATAATTTAATTGTGAAAAATCATATAGTTCTAAGATTATGAGAATTAAGTGTTATGCATATTAAGTTTGACATTGTATAATAATGTATGAATTTAAATTAATTTAAATTTTAAGTTTATATGTGGTATCAGAACTTTAGGTTTAAGAATGTATGATTTTTCAATAAAATTTTATTTTATTGATTATATTGAAATTCTTGATAAAGATTTTTCAAAATTAATTATAAAAAAACAATATGTTTAAATTCTAAATAAAAAATTTATTTTGTCAAAAATTTGATTAACGATTGATTAATTATATTTGGTAATCTACCAATAATTTGTGGCAGCTATATATATGCAATTGTATGCAGTTGAAAAGGAAAGTGCTTGTGTATGAAATAAAAAAAAATAAAAAAAAAGGTAACATTCATGTTCTGCAAAGTGGCAGAACTTTCAATTGACTATGCATATATATATATTATTGGTGCAAATCAAGGCAAATTATTAGCCACAATATTATGGAATTTAATGACTTGTTTTTATGTGTAAATTATGTCACTAGTTAATAAAGTTTTATATGTAGTAAAGAATGGTAAATTATATTTTATTGTATATAATTTGTCTTTTATCCTTATTTTGTTGATAATTATAATTTAAGGATAAAGTTCATTATAGACTTCTATATAGACATGATTTTATTTAATTTGATATCTATGTTATTTATAATTTGTTAGTCACTAAAGTGGCCAAATTAGTATAATTTTATAGATGTCAAATTAAATAGAATTTAATTACTTATGATTGGATGATGCTATTTAATGACATAATATTCTTTATTTAATTAATTTAAAATGAGTAATTAAAGTTCATTGATTATAAAATATTCAAGGATCGCCCAAAGGTGGATTAGTCATTTTATAATCATGAACATGGAGTGGTTGATTAGTATACTTTGTTAGATATACTAGTATACCCAAAGATAGATAGTGTATATAATTTGAGCATATATGATCACCAATTATATGAAATTTAATGTGGCATCAATTATGTTTATATTTTGCATATTGTTGTATCACCCAGAGGAGAGCTTCAATATACTTGATGATTATATGAACATTACTTGAATCCAAATTATATTTTATATCATGACTCAAAGCAATAATGAGCATTCCATATGTCTTGCAGCATCTGTTACTATTACTTTACAAACGTCATCTGTCATGAAATTTAATGGACTTAATTTTTCAGAATGGAGTGAGCAGGTCTTATTCCTTGGCACTATCAGTTTTAGGTATAGTGGACTTAATGTTGTTTGCAACTGCCATCTGCATAAATATTAAGCTTAATTTATTGGACTTTTCCCATGCTTTGAATAAATTCTTTTCTTCAGTACTACTACTATCAGTAATAGTAGGTTCTCTCTCTTAATTAGTCGTATAGGAATTTTATATTAGGCTGATTTTGCCACATCAACTTTGTATTTTAGGTCAACTTATATGTTATATATTAAATATTTTTGAGTGAATGAACAGGCATGAATCGAAATTTATCCAGAAGATCGTGGGGGATGTATTAAGTAAACTGAATAGAAATTACTTGGATGTAGCCAAATATCCAGTTGGTGTTGATTCCAGAACAGAAGATGTTATTGACTTACTACATATCTTTAGTACAGATGATGTTCGAATTGTTGGCATTCATGGCATGGGAGGCATAGGTAAGACAACTATAGCCAAAGCTGTGTTCAACCTACTTTGTGATGGTTTTGAAGGAAGCTGTTTTCTTTCAAATGTAAAAGAAATCTCAGAGCAACCCAATGGTCTAATTCAATTGCAAGAACAAATACTGTGTGATGTTATGAAACTGAAGAATTTTAAGATTGCTACTGTGGATAGAGGAATCAATTTGATTAAAGAAAGGCTTTGTTGCAAAAGAGTTCTTCTTGTTCTTGATGATTTGGATCAAATCAAACAATTTGATGTGTTAGCAGGAGGGCGAAACTGGTTTGGTTTGGGAAGTAGAATAATCATTACATCTAGAGATGAACATTTGTTGACTCATCTTGAAGCCGACAGTATCAGATTGAAGAATTGAATCGTGATTATTCCCTTCAACTATTTAGTTGGCATGCCTTCAAGGAAAGCAATCCAACAGCAAAATATGCAGAGCTTGCAATGGTGTGGTAGATTATGTTGGAGGACTTCCATTAGCTCTTGAAGTTTTAGGCTCTTATTTGTGCAAAAGAAGCACACTTGAATGGACAAGTACTATGGAGAAATTGAAAAAAATTCCTCACCATCAAATTCAGAAAAAACTTAGAATAAGTTTTGATACATTGGATGATGATAAAGTAAAGGATATGTTTCTGGATATTGCGTGCTTTTTTATTGATATGGATAAAGATTATGTAATGAAAATATTAGATGGCTGTGGTTTCTTTCCCGAAATTGGTGTGGAAGTTCTTATTTGAAGGTCTCTTATAAAAATTGGTTGTGAAAATAGATTAAAAATGCATGATCTCTTACGAGATATGGGAAGGGAGATTATCCGTGAAATATCACCCAATCTTCCTGAAAAACGCAGCAGACTTTGGTTTCAGGATGATGTTCTGAATGTCCTCAAGAAGCAGGAGGTAAGGAATGTATTTAATCACGTGCCTACCTACAGCTAATTAATTTATATATGTTACAGGTATACGATAGCATATGCATGATTTCTCCTTCATGCATATTGTCAGCCTCACTATTGGTAGGAGATAATTGCACATGAAAATAGTGTACTATGTACTCATTTATTTAAAAAAAATGCATAAAATTGTAAAAAAAAATGAATTTTGTATAAACGCAGAAATATTGTTCATGCAATGAATATATTTGCACAAATTTCACTGATTCAATAATCTCACCAAAGTATTTGCAATATTAAAGAAAATTATCAATTAATTTTTGATTTACTGGTATTGCAGTTTTCATTAGGACTGTAAGTTTTTTCAGTTCGGATATTTCATGGAAACTCATTTTATGAAAAATAAAATATAAAAGTTTAGTAAGGACAATTAGCTTTTTAGCCATTTACTTCTGTAATTGTTTGCTAACATCTAATATAATGTTGCCTCTAGAATTGATTTAAGAAGATATATGTTTCTTGAATTGCTTGTATAGTCTGCTAACCAATTAATTAATTATTGCTGATTTTAGGAAATAGAAGAAGTGGAGGGTATTGTGCTAGATGTAAAAGCATCAAACAATGTACATTTTAGTACAAGATCCTTCGCAAAGATGAGGTATCTAAGATTGCTCCAAATCAATGGAGTTCATCTCAGTGAAGCCTATCAACACATATTCACAGAGTTGAGATGGTTTTGCTGGCGTAAATGCACTTTGCAATTTTTGCCCTCTGATTTGCAACTAGACAACCTTGTGGTTCTAGACATGCAATATAGCAAAATCAAACAAGTCTGGAAGGAGATTAAAGTAAGACCCTTTGTCTCGTTATTATGAATTTAAACTTTTCCCTTTATGTAGTTAGTCCATATCAAATGATACCTAAATGCCTGTGCTACTGTTGGTCTATACCAATCAATTTCCCTTATTTTTCTTATGTGTTTTCCCTTGCTTGAATAGGTTCTTAACAAGCTGCAAATTCTGGATCTCGGCCATTGTGTGTGCCTTGCTAAAACTCCCAACTTCTTGGGGCTCAATAGCTTAGAAAGATTGCTACTTGTGGGATGCAAAAGTTTAGTTGAGGTCCATCAATCTATTGGAGATTTAAACAGATTTGTTTTCTTGAATTTGAAAGGCTGCAAGGCTCTAAAGAATCTTCCTGAAAGCATTTGTTGCTTGACAAATCTTGAATCTTTAAACTTTTCCTACTGCTCAAAACTTGAAAAATTACCTGAGAAGTTGGGTAATATGGAAGCCTTAACTGAGATTCTAGCGGATGGAACTGCCATTAAGTTTCTACCCTCCTCTGTTAGTAATTTAGTGAACCTTAAAAAATTATCATTGGGTGGATTAAGGGATGATATTACACCATCTATGTCATGGTTTTCATTATTTTCATCTTGGTTTTCACAAACTAATTCAAGCTCCAGAGCGTTGTTGCCTTTTTCTGGATTAAGCTCTTTGACAAGACAAAGTCTTCGTTATTGTAATTTGTGTGAAGATTCAATTCCCAATCTTGGGAATTTATCTTTACTTGAAGTGTTGGATTTGGGAGGAAACAAATTCTTTAGTCCGCCAAATGAAATTAGTCGCCTTCCTAAGCTCAATTACGTTGGTCTCGATTCTTGCACAAATCTTCAATCTATATCTGAGCTTCTCTCAAATTTAACCTCTTTGAGTGCATATATCAATGGAAAGACTCTCAATTCAATCAAGTGTAGCACAGGCATTACATCTGACTAATTGTCGAAAACTGGCTGAGATCCAGGGTTTGGAGAGGGTGGGATTTGAAGGATTCATTTCCATGGATAATTGCAACAACGTGGGAATATATTTTGAGAAAAGTCTTGCTCAGGTTTGCTTTATCTTTGTCAATCTATTTACATTAATTACATCGATATTATTAATGCTTACAATTGAATTAAGCAAAATTATTTTAACTAATGACCTTTTACCAAGAAACAAATATAGCAGGTACTGTCCAAGTGTAAAGAGCCGAACCTTATCTTCCCTTGTAGTGAGATACCGAGTTGGTTCAGCTATCAAGAAGAAGGATCTTCATTATCATTTTCCGTTCCAAGTTTTTTGCAAGGTGAAATCAAGGGTTTATGTATAAATATAAATCCCTAATGAATGCTCCTTTAATTACTACGAGAAATAAGAGTAATGGACTACTCTCTGTTGCCCAGTCAATTTTTATCCCCAAGATCATTCTTGGGTAAAGAATTTTCGATTTCCATCAAAAGGCGGAGATGAATTGGAAGTGTTTGCGACAGGAGATCTTATAAAGAAATGTGGTGTTCATCTGCAGGTATTAGAAAATGAGTCAGATAATGTAATGGATGATAATATGGTAGTTTCTTCTTCTTCTTCATATGTCAATATTCAAGAAAGTTTGGAAAAAGTAGTAGAGAGTGCAAAAAGAGATTCTAATTATAATTATGAAGCAATAATGGACATTGGTTCAACGAAGAAAGTTGCCTCAAAAAACCCAAGATACAATGGGGTTTTAAAATAATTTATATTTATTGATTTTTGTTTTAATACTTTTTTTTAAAAAAAAATTATTCCTGAATTGTACTAAAATTATTAAGAAATTTTTGAGCAGGACCTTTTTTCTCTGATAATTAACCCTAAAAAGTAATTGTTGTTTAGCAACAAAAAAAGAAAGAACCCTTCTGCAAGCTTAATTTTTTTTTATTTAATGGGACCTCTCATGAACAAATTTAATGTAAAAAGACTAATTCTTTTTTTCAAATGGATTGGTATATGTTTTATAAATTATTTTTTAAATGTTAATTTTAATAAATTAAACTTTGATAAAGTGAAATATAAATTCACCTTTTCATTCAAGTCAAACCACAACTTTAAGTTCTGTATCTCCGTCGACATACAATTAAATCACAAGAACGATTACTAATAACTGGACCCAATGAACCTGAGTGCAAATAACTCTTGAGAGTATGAATTTTTCATATTGCAGTTGACACAGTAAATTATTGGGGACTAAAATATACACAAAAAAAAAAAAAACTGTAGGAATCACAGCAGAAGAATTTGCTCAGAAGCGTAGTAAGAACTCACTATTCCTATAACGGCTTGGAAGCACTGGCAAAGGTCTTATTTTCTAATCAAATGCAAGCCATGCCAGCATCTTACAATGGCGCTATTAAGGTTAATGGAACTTATGTTGAAATTAATTAAATGAGACAACCACGAAAATGTGCTTAAGAACACTGTTTTTACCAGGAAAATGCTGGTAAAACATAAGATGGATATGCATCATATTTGGATGCAAGAGCTTTTACAGAAGATAACTCTGCTGATTCCCCAAAACTGCCAAGTCCAAGTTCAGTAGCATGAATCCCTCCCATTATAAATGCTGACTGGATTCCAGCTGCATTTGCACCTTTAATATCATGGTGAAGGGAGTCACCCACAGCAATAGAATCCAAAGCATCAACTCCAGCCATGGCCATAGCAGATTTGTAAATTATCTGCCAAGAATTGAAGATTTCAGATTAAAGAAAAACATTAACACAATAAAAATATTATGAACATGATGAGAAATGTAGGCTATTGGGCCAATTACACTCATGTATTGTATTGATAACAACAATCTAACCCATCGCACGGCATGGGAAAGAAATAGCAATCGGTCTGTCCCACAAGCAATGAGTATTTATTCTAGATTTGAACCTCAGAGCAAAGATGTGATAATCTAGTTCACTAACCAATAGGGAGAAACGAGCAAATAAGCGGTTGAATCACCTTATCTGGCTTTCCCATCCATTTCACTTCACCCCCAAGCTTCTCATATTTTGCAGCCAACATACCTAACAATATTAATACAACTCATATTATAAGAAGGTTAACCACCAGAAATACTGGATGCAAGGGTATAGGATTCAAGTTATGGTTTCAGTAGGTATAACATAAATCAACAGCAATATGAAAGCCAACAGGACAAGCAAACACAAAAACTGGAAGAATTTTTGTTACTCTAAGATGAGGGCTACTACTTAGTACTCATTTAAAGTCATGGACTTCCAACCAGAAGGATGCAGGCTTAAGTCTTGAACAAGATGTTGAACAGTAGAATTGTCACTGATCTTGCTCAAAATCAGCTAAAGCAGCTCTTACAAATACCAAATTTGAAACATTAAAAAGAATAAAAAACTATCCCCCTCAACAAAGAACTGCACATACAAGGATTATTACTGATCCCCAGGTCTCTGGCACTCCTATCCATCTACCGACAATTGATGAGTGATGACTGCAAAATAGAACATCTTCCAAGGCCCTTGACCATTTTGCCACGCAAAACTAGTGAAATATACTCATCATTATATATAATTGTCTTAATATTCACTCTCACAAGCTATACAGCATAGATTTGAAAAGAAAATCTCAATTTGTTTTTGCATTATTATGTTTCTGTTTCATTAGCATATAGCAACTTTTTATACATTTTATTATAAAATACCATCTTATTCAAGATCTAAGACACCATCTCATCAAGGAATCTAAGATTCCAGACATACAATAAATTATCTAAGCTATTAAAGATACAACTAGGTTTGATTAGGTAATAGATAAGACAGACTTTTGAAACAATACCAAAAGTAGTATTTTTCTTAAAGAGCTTCATTAAAAATCAAACCCAGTCACCACTGAAGCTGCACTACACACCCACACCAAGTCAAATGGTTAAGTTTGGATGTGATTCCATTGTTGGCCTTCCTGTTTTCCTCATCTTTTTCAGATTGGAAGATGAAAATTTCAAGTTCCTCCAATAAAATATGACAAATGAAGATGACAAACAAACATTGTAGAGTTACAACTGAATTATGAAAGAAAGCAAACCTTGATAATATTAATCATTTTCCAATCTCTTTAATGGTTGTAAATCAATTAGATCAAAAACAGATAAGACGGGGGAAAATTAGAAATTCTTGAAGAGAAAAAAAAGATAAGATTGTTGCAAAATTTCTTCAATCATGAATCTAAATTGCTAGCATTTTGTAGAGTGAGGAGATGGAAGGCCAAAAGGGGAAGGAGATCTGCTCTCTAGTGCGAGAATATTATGATGAGGCAGAACATTCTTGTTTATTCCTTTACTTGGGAGTTGGAGATATCTACTGACTACCAAAATAAGAGTTTTCACAACAGGGGATGCATGCATATACAGTTAAGTTGTATGACTTACAAACAATTTGGAATCATGGCTTTGGGGAGGTTAACACATACACAACCTTTCAAGTAAAATATTTCCATGGTTTGAAGCTTCATATAAAAGGAAAAGAAAATGTCTGTGAGACATGAACTAGAAAGCTAGACTTGGATTTAGGGATGCTAAAAGATAAGGCCACATCTGCAGCCAATACTTTCACCAATTATCTAATAGCACATAAAATTGTTTAATTTCTTGTTAGTACAAAAGATTAGTCATGATCAATGACCGGCAGCTTCAATTTCCAATATCAGTTGCTTAATTGAGTAATGACTTTCCCAAAACCAAACACACACATACACAAAAGAACTAGGTTCCACACTCAAGAGAATAAGGTGACAAAATCTTTACCAGGCATAACTCTCAAGGCTCTAGCTTCAACAGTCACAAAATCTGGATTGGCTACTACCATAGGAATTCTTTTAGCAGCGCAATACTCCAATATTTTCTCAAGCTCCTCAAGAGTCACAGGAGAAGTGGTACCAGAAGACTGCCCCAAGGCTTCAGTACCGTGGGCCAAAACAAACTCAGCTTCTTCAATATTTTCCACAATTTCTAAACCTAGACCCTGGGAGAAAATGATCAGCAAATTTTTAAATAAAAATACCATAATTGCCTTGAAAAAATTTTCTGGCTCACTGCATTTGATTAAATATTGAACAACATCTGTATGAAAAACATAAGAGTTTTACAATTATTTCATAGAGCTTTCCCAGGGACCAATAGGAAAAGCCTCACACCTTTGTGGAAATTCATGGGTTGAAACAGCCTAAAACAGTGAATTGCATCAATAAAACTCTTAAAAGCAACATTTTTTTCCAACTTCTCCATTTCCATTTCGTGTTTTCTATATAAAGAAAGGAGCGATAGAAAAGTAAGATACAAAGAGAGAAAATGCACATCTCAAACAGGTATAACAAGAAGAAGAAATGGAAATTAGAAAAGAATTATCTACACAAGAAAACCAAACGGCATACCTCAAGAGATATAGCCCCTCGGTCACTTCAGGTCATGTGAATGCAAGATTTCCCTAATGCTGCAAACCAATCATCATCTCTCCTATTTACAAGAAAATCCAGAGAACAATTTTAAGATATAATAAAGTTATGAATATTGAAGAAAGTAACACAATTGAAATACATAACACTCTAAATTCCAAAAAAAATCAAGTTGAAAGGAACAGAAATATTCCCAAGCCAAGAAAAACACATAATAGAAGTAAATAAGGCACATTCTAATTAGTAAATACACTCGTTTCATCTAATAGAACAAAACACCAAAAAGATTATCCATTATAAAGTCCTCCAACAAGATTTATGAAAAAGAAATTAAACTAACCTCTGCAAGTATCGATGCGTTAATTCACCACTAGTGATGGCACCAACAAAAAGAGAAGGATCAAAACCAAGACTCTTCAATTTATCTATTGTTGTAGATGCACGCCGTGAAGAATTGCTTATAATCACCATTGTAGCACCACAAGTTGCAAGCTTTTTTACTGTCATCCAAACAGAGAATAGAAAGTTGTTCCTCTATCATTCACTGGAAAAGAAAAGAATAGAAAAACAAAATAAGCAAAAAAAAAGAAACATACCCAAAAATCAAAAGCAAATTGATTTTACATACATGTTGAAATTGCGCCAGGATAAGGTTGTTTCCCATCATGAAGGACTCCAAATTGATCCAACAACCATGCCTGCAATTTCAGATGAAATGTAATAAACAACAGGTGAAGTGAGAAACAGAGAAGAGTTTTGGATAAAAGTAAAACCTTGAAACGACGAGTTTCAGCGAGATGTTGAAGACCATTCAAGGTCTGGAAAAGTTGTGGTTCGCTTGATTTGATGGAGTTCTGAGGCATCATTTTTCTCTTCTTCCTTCTTGCTTGGACGCTGGACAAAGTGAACTAGTGAAAATGTTGGGTAAGGTGAGTTAGGGAGGGCATATAGAGATTAAATAATTACATCTACGTTGGTATCGTTATATATTTTGTTATTTTTATAATATAACAATGCTATCTTTTTTCAAAATGAAAAGTGCCTGTTATAATTTTAAACTAGAATAATTTCTTTCCTTGGCTTCAAAAATATATATATTTTTTATTTTATTTTATTTTATTTTATAAAATAATTTTAATTATTTAGTTATATAAAAAATAGTTAAAAATATATATTATAACAGTAATAAGTAATATTAAAAAATAAATAAAACATACAAAGAGTATATGTCAAGAAAATATATAATTATAGTATTATATAAAGTACAATTGAGTGACATGATAAATTAATAAATTAGTTGATAGATTATATGGTCACATTATCATTAATAATTATCATAATATATAAATATTAATATTAATTATAATTTTAATATAAAATATAAATTCATATCCTTGTATATAGATGTGTGTATATATTTATATTTATATGTCAATGATACTATTTAAAATTTATTTTCGGTATCCACAATATTTATTTTTATCTTTTAATTAGTTTTTTATTTTATCTTATTAAATTATAAAAAATATTATTTTTCTTTATAAAATTATTATTAAAATTAATATTTAGTTGTCAAATGAGATAAACATTTTACTGTTTTATGAGTTTAATTTTCTCTTTCAATAAATGAAAAATGATTTTTTTTAATTTTTTAAGATATACTAAGATGTTATTCAATTTATATAATAAAATATACAAACACTCATAAAAATATTTTGAGTTAATAAACTTACTAATACAGTAGCTCATAATTAATATGGTTAGAACAACCATTCTAAGTACAAATTTTCAGTATTAGGATCTTGATCCTAATTGCATTATAAGAGCTTAAGTTATAATTTTAGTAATAAAATATTATTGCATCAAAAAAATTTGAGTTGATATTTTTTTTTCTCTTTAATCATTTTTTAAAGTTATGAAAAATAAAAATCTCAAATAATTTAATTATTAATTATTAGTATATTTTTATAAATTATAAAATTAAAAAGTAATTAATTTTAATTTGGTTATTTTTATATTATTTAATAATAAAAATATATTACAAAGAAATCTAATACACAGATACATCCATCCTATCAATTTATTAATAGAGTTTCTAAAAATATTATTTTAAAAAATATAAATTTCAAGATTAATAAATAAATAATATAAATTATATTTATGATTATAATAAAATATAATTTTATAAAAAAAATTACTTTTTTATACAATTCATTATAAAAATAATAAGTTATTAAAATTTGTATATAAATTATCATAATACATATTAATCTAAAATTAATAAATTATTTATACTATATAAATTCAAAAACTAAATTATATTTAAATATTAAAAATAAAAATCAAGATAAAATTAAAATTTTATAATGAAGTTATTAAAATATAAGTGATTTATTAAATATATTTTACTGAATGGAATAGATAATATTAGATTATAATGAAAAACTAAAAAAATGATAAAAAAAAATAACAAAAAAAGATTTAGGAGCAAGATGGAAAAAAAAAAAAAGACAGGAGAAATTAATGTTTACTTAAAAATTTAAAAAAAATGATAAAAAATTGAAAAAAATAATAATTTAGCTACGGGTGGGCAAAATGGAAAAAAGAAGGAAAAATTTATTGTTCATCTACAGTGAATCCCTTTCTCTTTTAAATTATAGAATATAGATTGTTTATATCAATCTTTATTACACTGTGCTTAGCAATTTTTTTAATTTAGAACAATTTAATATTGATAATGAATTTTCCATACATCTTAATTAAACATATCATTTAATTTAACATTTACTCGGTCTTAAATTGATAGACATTATTTATTTTACAAAAATTAAAAAATAATATTTTTATTAAAAATATAAATTTATATATAATAGATAATAATTAAATGGACGATGATTTAAAATAAATAAAAAGTATCTTTATGGTACGGAGAGAATATTTTTATACTTTTAGAACATAAATTTTCTAGCTTCAAAAAAAAAATATAAATTTACTTCGTTAAATTTCAATATAAACCCGTAACATTAAAATTTTTTTTCTTGTATTAGAATTATCACGACCTAAATACGAGGGCACGTGACTAGCATTAGAAAATAAAAAAAAATACATAACTTTCGAAATCTATAGCCAACTTGATCATTTTTTTCAAGAAAAATGGACTGAGATAGCAATCACTATCTCAAATCAGCCGACAAATTTAATAATATTAAAATATTTATATAACATCATATCATCATCATCAAATATTTATTAACAAATACATGTAGAGTTCTAAGATATAACAAGTATAACATAATAAAGTAACATTTCTGTCAAAAAAAGAAAGGCAGGTTAACTCGATAAAATATTTCTTCCACGCTCAATCTACAACTTGAGGAAAAATGATGAACAAGGATGAACGTTTGACTCAATGAGCTATATAGTAATTAATATAATACAACTATCACATGCATAATATGTTCATACAAATGTCAATCAATCAACAATTTACATAAGCAAGCAAGGATAGGAGTAAGTCAATGAAGGCATACTAAACCTGAAACTGGAGAGTCTATCCCCTCTATCTGGCTCTCTTATTTCATACATTTCTCTTAAAATTCAATATATAAGGTCTGCTTTCATAGTCGTAGCCAAGCAGCACTACCAACTGACAAGCAATGCTGAGCATGAGAATGTCCTCGATGTCACGTCAGTCCTAAACTCATCATCATACAATGTCATCATATCACAACCCGTATCTCATATCACGTATGGTCCCATGTCATCTTAATTTTATCTAGCAAACACAAAGAATATGCACCAATCACAATCAACTCATACTCAACACATATTATACTTATAATAATAAATGTTAATATATTACACAAGCAGTCGATGTGTTATGCAAATATAGTTATAAATATAAATTAGGGGAGCATATATTATATTAATCTATATAACTAATTATAGACAAAATCTGATAACACTCATTGAAGCATGGACTAAAGGTGAGAGAATACCTAAAAATTATTTTCAAACGATAATAAAAACTATTAGAATATGGACACATGGATAACTTTAAAAATTCTGCCGAAATTTCGGTAGAGCTTCTCCTATAACTAGAATATTTTCCATGAAATAAAACAATGAATAACATTTTTAAGTATTTCACGACAATCATCATTAACCCAATTATCTTATCTGGGCCACCATCACAATACTCAACAACTCAATATACTTTTTATTAATACAATAATAATAATAACAATTTATTAAATCAATATTAATAATATATAATTTATTTACTTTAACAATATTTTATTTTAACTTCTAATAATCATTTATAATATTATTTACTTAGATATTAAAATTATTTCTATTGTAAAATAATTACTTTTTTAACCTCTAATTCAATTTTAATAACATATATTAAGTTTAAAATTAAATAATAATAATTTGATTATTATAATCATAAAAGTATTAGTTTATAAACTTTAACACAGCACTTCAACTATTTTATTTAATTATTTAAATTCAATAATCAACTTACGTATTTAATATTTAATCTAAATTATTTATTTTAGCAATTAATTTAGATTAATTTAACCATTAATATTTTATTATTTGGCAGAAATAATATCACCGTTGACGGAACTATGATCGGATTTCGGCCAACCTAAAACGTGCTTTAAAATTTATAAATGATATACCAAAATGAAGCTTGAAAAGAGAGAAAAAAATCAATCTCGGTAGAAAAGGAAGTCGGAATCGGCCGTATTCTTCGTCAGAAGCTCTCGAGAGGTGGATTGATCGGATGGCATGTGAATATTACTCCGGTAACCGATGGCGGAGTTTTTGGAGCCGCTGGACTCGTAAGATGATGGGCTACACGGTGATATGGGCGGTGTCGATAGTTGATCACTGGACGGTGATAAATCTGAAAAAAAAAATTAATCGATGTACTATTTCTCTCTCCCTCTTTGTCACTTTCTCTCTCTTTTTTTCTTCTTCTTTCTCTGTTTATTTTCTTCTCCTTTTTCTTATAAATACAATTATATTTATATTTTTAAATTTTTTATTTTTCTCTTTTTATTTTTAAATATTAAATATTTATTAATTAATGCTCTTAGATAGACTATTCTATCACATTTTGAGATCTTACTATTCTATCACTTTGAGATCTTACTATTTTATCACCACAATTAATGTCCAAATGTTTGAACAACCACTTTAGACCTTTTGAACAACCATTTTAGACCTTACTCTCATATGTTTACCTCGATATTCCCAATTTTTATAATTTTATAACTCTCGTCTCTTGCATACTTTCCAAATACTAATATTATTATTATTCCTAAATTATAAATCATTATACACATATTTTTTTATTCAATCAATTCAAATATCGAATTCAATTTTTTATCCTCAACTCATCAAAGTCAAAATTTAAAATTTTAATCCATCAATTAATTATTTAAACCTTAGGATCAAAATTAGTCATTCCTACTAAAGATGTCTTTGTTTCATAATGACCATAACTGAATTGATAATATTATTCTATATATTTGTCTAACTGAATCCAAAGGCTCACAATTTTCAATCATTCTCTACCACTTCAACTAATCAGTGTACTTTATGTCATTTTCAAAATCGTAAATATAACCTTAATAACATTATAACTTACATTTATTATCCATCCAAAATATTTTATATCAACTAATATGTTTATATTCTCATATCATAAATATTTTCATAGTCAAACTTATCATACACTATCCATTATTGAAATTTAAATTGACTTTGTCTTTATAATTTATAAATTATTATCTGTCATTTTATCTAATTTTAAGTCTTAATATTATCCTTGATTTACATGTCTAAAACTACTATTTATGCATGTCACAAATATAGTTATTTATTAATCTAAATATGTCTAGCTATCCATTAGCACTAGAGGCGTGGTAAACTCTTCATAAGATTTTAATTATGGGTTTCAATCCCTTGGTCCAACTCATATATTGTAAATCTTTTATTATACTCAACCCTTTAAACTCCACAAGTAAAATCAAACATATAACAAAAGAATGTATCATTCATAATCTAATTATCTCATATGTTATACTTCATATTCGATTTTCCTTCACTTAAATTCTATTTTCTCATCCAATCATCGTTCAAGAAAAAATTTAAATTTATTCTGAATTAATTATCTTATTTCTTAACTTACTAGATTTGCTTAAAGAACTGCTCAGAGTCTAGCATTTTACGCATTCAAGAAAAATGTATAACGGTACGATATATAATCTTTGATACAATTTACACTTTAAAGCCACAAAAGCAGCATAACTCACATCTCGCATTAATAAACATATATAATATTCACACACACATATAATAATAATTAAATTACTACCTACGGATAACGCTGAATTTAATACAAATGAATCTCAATCAAGACGGAAAAAAAAAACTTATTTCCCTCTCCCTCTCTATCACTTTCCCTCTCTTCTTTTCTTCTTCTTTTTCTGTTTCTTTTCTTCTCCTTTTTCTTATAAACAAAATTATATATATATTTTTAAATTTTTATTTTTCTCTTTTTATTTTAAATTTTGAATATTTATTTAATTAATAATAATATTTCAATATCATATTAAAATAATTAAAATTTTGAATTATTACAGGAATAGCACATTTTCAAATTCAAAACTCTAAAAAATAATTTTATTATCACTAAATCAAAATTTTCATTTCTTTAATTTTTTTATTTATTGAAAGTTTGAAATATCAGAAATGCACATTACCTTTACCATCTATAATCCTAAAAATCAAAAATTAATTTCATGAAAGTATACTAATAAATTAAAACAGGTGATTACTGAAATATATCATCACTGCAAAAATAATGAAATTCCTTTGAATTATTACAAAAAAATTATTAGAACAAATACAAAATAGAAGATGGATTTATCATTAATCTTGAATAAAAACAACTATTCAGATGGTTTGGTAACTTTGGTTATGGGTTTGGATTTGGATGGTTCGTTTATGGGTTTTCCTTTCTCTTTAAGCTTGGCTATGGATTCTTTCATAGCTTCCTTCCTTTTCTTGCTAGCTAAGACTTTTGCTTGCACGCCACTGATATTAGGGTCCTTCTTCTCCGTCGGCGGTGGTGGCGGCGGCCTTCTAGCTGCTGCATTTGCACTCCGACCACCAACATTCAGGCCTAGCAATGCACCTGCCAAACCCAAGGTCACAGTCCTGCACACCATATTCAAGTTTATTTGGTAACTACTACAACCTTAGCCACATTTAATAAGTGAAATTTGTGATCTTGTTCTTGTAATTATTTTAAGGAAATCATAACACTATGAACTAGAAAAACAAAAACAAATATAACAAATTTTCTAATATTAATTTTTATTATATATATATTATAAGGATTTAAACGCTTCGCATTTTATATATAATGAAATAGACACTCGATCATTGAATTATTAATTTATTTTTTATTTAAAAATTAAAAAAAATCTTGATTTTTAGGTGAAGCCTACCTAATTTTAATCTCTATATATATTGAGCAAATAGATTAAAATTTCATTATATATAAATGATTTAAACTTTTGTCCACACAATTATTTGCATGCTGTGAAAATCCAACTTTACAGATAATCAATTATACACTTAATAACTAAAATTTCAATACTTAATTAAAATTTTAGTATTTTCATTTTCTTTAGAAGAATTTTCGATGTAAAAAAAAATTATTTGTAACCTGAATATATGTACATCGTAAAATTGTTTATGAGCAAGAATATTGACCGCTCCTACCCAAAAAACCAAGTAGTAACACCATAGATTATGAAATGGACCAACAATGGAGTCCTAACCAAAGTCTTGAAAAATAAAAATATAACAAATCACCGAAAGTTATATTGTGAGCCATTGTAATTGTATATACAGAAGCACAAAGAAAAACTAACCTGCGATGGACAAGATTGGTACCAGAGACTGGCTTAGAAATAGAATCTGTGTGGCAAGCCCATATAACTCTATGAAACCCTAGACATGGAAGATGGGTACTTGTGCTCTTTGATAGAGGAGTTGCAGTGGGTGGTGTTATGGTCAGAGAATGGGCCATTACGATTCTCTCAACTCAGATTTTGTTTGATTTATATTTTTATATTTTAGATTCATGTGAAATTGTGAAATGAAATTAATGTGTAAAATTATAATTGGATAGTGTTCTGAGCTTTACATAAAGTAGAGAGGAAATTCATTGGTTGGGTATAGATAAGGGTTTCTGTGGACCCTTTTTATTTTTAGTCTTATAAGACTACTTTGGTACCAATAAAAAAAAAAGACTACTTTGGTAGTTTTGCATTCTTATGCTAATTTGATATCGTTTGATCATTTCCAGTCATTTTGTATTGACAAATTTGATGAATTAATAAACAAAACTAGCATATAACAAGGCATATTCCTCATCCTGCTTCCATTCTTGGCTTCATTTCAAGAAATTTTCTCTATCATTATGAAAATCATTGGGTGTTTCAAAATCCTTAATTTTAAGAACTACAGATATATTATCATCTACATGCAATGTTATACTCTATCAATTCCCTTTTAAGAGCTCATTTTTACTGTTTTATTAATATACCCTTTAATAAATTATAAAAATGCATTTAATGAACAATTAAATAAATCTTAACAAGCAAGGATGGAGTATTAATTATCTACTTCAAATAAGAGATTTTAAGGTTAAATTCACTTCTATAATGTTGAATTTAATGTGAATATCATAATAATCTACTTCATTATGATCAAAATTATTGAAATATTCTTTATATAATTTAGATAATATTTCACATCAAATATTTTCTCCATTTTATTTTAAGTGTTATATAAAAAAAATTATTTCACTTAAAATATTACTTTTAAAAATTTTAAAAGTATTAATTAAAAAATTCTAATATTATCACTATTAATTAATAAAAAAATAAAAAATTATTTAAATAAATTATAATAAAATTTTTATAAAATTTATAAAATTATTTTTTTTAATTTCTACATATCATTCTTACAATTCTTACACAAAACTTAAAATAATGACAATTAAAATAAGATAGAAAGAATAATAATTAATAAATAATTTAAATTTGCTCGAATACAATTAAGATACCAGATCAATTTCAAGTTTTAAAATATGACACACTCGTCCAATAAACAGCGGTGGCTGTGAATATCACGACCTTGCCCTTGGTCTTTTTTTTTTTTATCATCTTGACCTTGTACATGTTAAATGTCTCATTTTAAAAAATTTCTTAAATTTTAAAATTATCCCAATAAAAAAAAGAATATCAATCTCTAAACAAGACTCAATTAATCCAAAATAAAACGTTAAGAGGTTAATTTTGGCAAAAAGATGCAAAATGGCCTTTCCATTTTACAGACATCTACTCGACCATTACCATAATCATTCACCATTCGTCGAACATAAAATGCAACGAAACCAGGAAAACTATAACAAACATTTACAGACAGATTAAATCTAACACAATTAGTCAAGTTTGAATAATAATTCACATCTAATTAAATTTCAAATTTAACTAAGAAAATATTCATTATTTCCCCTTCTTTTATGCTTAAGAAGGGGGCGCAAGTCACACCATATACAAATCAACCATGAGAGATCTTCAACCTAAGACTAAAGACCAAGAAAGCTCTGGGGGAAAACGAGAAATGGTCAAGGGATCAATAAATACTACGACAAAAGTAGATAGGCATAAGAAATAAAATAGCAAATGCATAAGTATAACCATGCCAAGTCAAAATTGAAATTGCATTTCATACCAAGCTAAACATCCAAAAATTTTGTCATCTAAAAAGGCAAATAGTCCACACAGCTAATTACAGGAAGCAATAAACAAAAATAACTTTAAAAAACTTGTTCACAAATAAAATTAAGTAGGAATGTGTACTAGAAAATTTAACAAACGTAAGCTCAATTGTTGACATAAATCTTTCACTCATCATCTTCATCTTCATCGTCTGCAGCAGAGTTGAGAGCTTGCAATCGCTCAATCAACTTGGCTTTCCTCTCTTCGTATGTCAACCTCCTCAAATTATACCTGTGAGTGTTTTACAGACAACGAGATTTCAGCCAAAATATTATCCCAGCACTAACTTGATAATAAAAATGAAAGATGACCAGTGCAGTAGATTAACATTATGCTATAGAGACAATAAACAGCAAGAATTAGAATCAACCAAATGATAATGTTATCATGTACAAATTAAAACAGTAACCCTTTAATGCAAATCCTATCAAGGAAATTAATCAAATAAAATGATCTATTGTATTGTTACTTCTAAACTCATTTCCTCGCCAATCAAACTTACTAAAAAGACGAACTTTAGCTTTCCCATAAAATTATGCCATTGCTTGTTACAGAATTGGAAATATTATATTTCTTGCCTTGGACAGAAACTCAGACTAAAAGGTGAGTACTAAAAGATCAATCATAAGTACATTAATGCCAGCACAAGCCTGCTAAAAGATCAATTTAAGGACATGATCATAAGAACATACAATTAAACACAACATTTAGAAAAGTCCCGAAACTAAAGGCATCTTGTAACATTTTCCACCAGAACAGATGCATGAAGCATATTTAACATAACGAAATAAGTAAACTCGCAATAGAAACAAATAAAGAAATAAATTCTATTCATGTAAACAAAATAACAAACCTCTTGTGCTCTTTTGGCTGAGGTTTTTCTGATTTCTTTGCAGTTGGATCAGCACGAATTGCAGAGTGAACCTTCTTGTACAATTCCTCCATGTCATCTGGCTCAATACCCCTCTTGATGTATTCACTGAAGTGAGTTTGGTATTTCTCTGGCTCATCCTCCATTAATGTCTGCAGAAAGAACAAAAAGCAAAGAAATTAAAATATTGTTGTACAATTTTAGTAGAACTGCAACAATTTCTGTTGCCGCTATCAACAATCAGGCAACAAAAAAGTGCAATGGTAAAAGTAATTTTGGCCAGACAATTACTTTCATGTATGAAGCAACATGACCACCATAAATGTACTTGTGGTGAACTTCAGCATCAAGTTGTTTGTTATCCTTTGCAAAACCAGCAAACCTCTTATCACTGTGAGGTATATCTAAACCACCATCAAGAGCTCCCTGCAACCAATTACTGATTACTTAAAATTCCAGCTCCAGAAAAGAAATTACTCAAAAATTACATAATAAAAACTATCCTTGCGCTCATAGGAAGGCAACCGCTGACCTACAAGCATGTCAACAACAAATCATAAAACCTAAATGATACTTAACCAACCCTAAGGTATTTCAATCAAAGATGATTGCTAAAAATACCCCATGCATTAACAGATTCAAAGAAGTCTTTTTCCAGGACAAAGAAGACAATCTTCCCATGCAGAAAAATCAACACTTGGGATGTGCTCCTTGCAAGTATATCCGAAGAGATGCTAGTAAGAATGCTCAACAGTAACCTTTCAACATACCTTGAGAGCACCAAATACACGGTTTCCAGTCGTGGTCCTGACAAGCCCAACATCAAGCAAAGCACGGAAAGGCCTCCTGTTTTCAGTTGGTTCAACAGAGTAGTCCTCCCCAGTTGCCTAATAACCAGAGTTACTATCAGAAGCTCATACACTAGAACAGCTAATTTAGTTAACAAGAATCAGAAGGGAAAGGAACACATATCTTCTAGTTTAAAAGATACAGGGGGAATTGTTTTAAGAATATACCTCAACATTGCCCTGATATTCATCATCCATTTCAAGCTTTTTCAAGGTGCGCCTGGCCAAGAGAAGCCCAGTGCAATAAGCTGCTCAGACAATAAAAAAGCATGAAAAATATATTGATATTCCTGAAAAATAGGACAGATTTAGTAGCAGGTGGAGCAGCAAGTGGAAATAATATGCAATAAGATACCTGCTGCATAGTTTGTAAGACCCACTTCAAGCCCATAACAAGGGAGCTCGTGAGCATAGGCAGATGCTAGAACCATATCACCTGCAATACTGGCTGATATGATTTGTGCAACAATGTCCTTGTTGCTCTAGAAACAATATTAAGGATCAAAAACATATAGCACTCTATCTCAAGCAGTTAACAAGACAACACTGAATAACAATTGCGTACCAATAAAAGAACATGAAGGGCAATAAAAACAGCAACTATCCCCATCACAGCAAAAAATTAAATGAATCATTGGGATACAAATCGAACAACAAACCGATATTTCGGAGTGTTATACTTGTTTTTGTCTTGATTGATCAAGCGAATCCTGGCCCTATAGTCAGTCTTTCCCTCTGCAGGTATGTTTCAAGAAACAATTATTAACAGTATGAAAGAAAATTGATGAACAAACATACTAAGATAATACATACCCCTTCTTCTCTTAAACTTGACCTGAAACCTCTTAAAGTAAGCCTTGGTTTTCTGAGCCTTGACAAAGGCCTGTAATAATAGCAACAAAGAGAAAATATTAAGTACATAGTTCATTAAAATGGAAGATCTGCCTACAATGTGTGGGAGTCGACTATTAATCTGAAGATCTTGTCATTAAATTTTTTTTACTATTCCACAAAAATCAAAATAATTTCAACAATAATAATCACTGCAAAGCTATAATCTTTCAAAAACACTAACAGCTTCATATCTCTTAACAATAAAACAAAAACAAATTCATTTCATGCTTGTTGATCAATCACAAAACCCAAAAAACTGTTCAGTTTCCAATGAAAAAACCGCAAATGGAATCAAATCTAAGCTTCTACGCCCAATATTTTTCAAACTTCATGAAAAAAAAATTACAAAAAAACAAAAGAATAACAAATCGGCGCAAGAACAAACGTAGATAAGCACAGACATGAAGAGAAATGAAGAGATGCACTGAGTTCGGATTTTGAGGCTCACCATTGCTTAACTCTATCTGCAAAAGAAGAGAGAAAGAGAAAGCGAGATGGGAGAGCTCGACGGCTAGTGTTTTAAGAGAACGCGAGCATGAAGGAGCTCAAAATATAAAACCCAAGAGTCACCGAATGGACTTCATGATCGACGGCTCAGATTCAATCGCTCAGTTAGGGTTTTTATTGATTTAGCATATAGTAATTAATGGCATTTTAGTAATTTTGTACGTAGTGGTACTGTGTGGTTTTTACTATACGCTGTCGTTTCTATGCGAGATTATTCTTGTTGTCTTTTTCCTAAATTCACAGTTGATGAGTTGGTTGGTTACTTGGTTCGAGTTGTTTAACAAAATTAAAAATTAGTATTTAAAATTTGTAAATTGAAGTGTTAAATAATATATAAGTTTTCAAAATATATTATTTATTATATTATTTTTTAATTCTAAATTCTAAATTAAATTTTTATTTATTATTTGATAAATTTCAAATTAATTGAAACTATTAAAAGTAATATATTTATCAAATAATTTAAAAATAATAAATATTAAAAATTTTAATTTTAATTATTAAGTGATATTATCAAATACTACATAATAATTAACTGATTCTTTGATTGTTTATCATAATCACTGATTATGAACAACAAACCTTTTATTTTAGAACTTTATATTAAAAAAATATCTTAGAAAGTACAAATATTTTTAAAAATACACATTTTTCTTTTTTATTTTAAAAAAAATTACTTTTCAATTTTTTACTTTAAAAATATCAAATTTCAGAATTATATATCTAATATGAACTGAACAATAAATGTATATATAATATATGTTTTCAGTTAAATTTAAAAAAAAATTAGAATTTTCTAAAATTTGTATGATATTTAAAAAAATTATAAAGTGATATGTCAGTAATTTTTTTCATAAATATTTTACAAATAAATCTATAATTGTGAGTAAATTATAGCTAGAATATAATGTTTTATATATGATAAAAAAAGAATATAATGTTTTATATAGATCATACCATTTTTTACTTTTTATTTTAATTAAAACTATTGTAATTTACACATAATCTAACTATAAACATATATAAGATTTTTACATAATACATTTAGACTGATTTTCTTTTCACGCTAATAAAAAAAAAACAAAGTGTTGTAAATTAACAGTTATTTACATTTCATTATGTATTTGTATACATTTTGTTAGCATTCATTAAATTTCTATTCCACCCTTCTAAAACTCCCAAGTTGAACTCTGTCTCCACATGTTTTTTTATTTCACCGTATTTGGGATGATGCTTGGCTTATTAATGTCAAATATGCATACGCACATAGGGCTGTTAAAAAAAAAATCATATACACATACATTCATATACACATACACACACTGGGATGTCAAAATAGACAGATGAATCATAAATATAAAATTAATTTTTACTATACGTATAAATAATAATAAAATAATATAATTTTAAATTTTTTTAAAATTATTTTATTTTAATTAAGCGAATTATAAAAAATTTCATATGTCAATCAGCCATACGATATATTTTAAATTAGAATAAAGGGCTAATTTAGATACTATATTATAGCTAATAAATTATATTAGTTTCTAATTTTTTTTAAACTAAATTGTGACCTTTTCCATTAAAATTAGCTTAAATCTACTCTTTTTAATATAATCATTAGGAGAACTATTAAGTTATTAAGTTGCTGGCGTGATAATTTATTAGGGTCCAATGTAAATTTATTTTTAATATAGATTGAGGTTTAAATTGAATTTAAAAAATTATAATTTATTAATATTATAAGTTATATCATTCTAAAATTTTATTAATAAATAATTTTTAATATTAATAATTTATAACATTAATAAATAATTTTTATAATATATTATAATAATTTTATTAATTTTTTATTTTAATAAATAATTTATAATATATTATAATAATTTTATAATTTATTAATATTTTAAATTATATTATTATAAAAATTATTAATAAATAATTTTTATAAATTATTATTATTATTATTAGTTCTTATAAATTATTATTGATGTTACAAAATATATAAATTAATAAAAGAAATTATAATTTAAAATTAATTATAGCAGCAGATACCTAGTTAGATGACCAGATGCAAATCATTCAAGTCCATTCTGTTTAATCCTTAACATTTTTTTTCTTGATTTACGTGCTAAAACAGATGTGCTGTATAATTTCTTTGGTCAAAAGACACTTCACTGAGTACTCTTAGGTCTTCTAACAAATATGATCAAGAAGCAATTAAATAGCTTTCGATTACAGATGAAGAAGAAGAACAAAAATTATTTTTATTTGAATTTTATTATTATTTAATTTATAATATTATGCTTATAATATTATAATAATTTACATATTGTAACATTTATAACAATTTTTATAAATTATAAAAATTATTATTAATGTTACAATATGTAAATTATTATAATATTATAAAAATTATTTACTAATTGCAACCATTCTTAAAAATGGTTGATTTGAGCTATTCTTGACAGAAAAAGTTTAATTTTGTTCAAAAAAAAATATTTAGAAACTAATATGACCTACTTGCTGTAATATATGATCCAAATTAAATTTTTATCATTTTAACTCATAAACTTTATGTATTTTACATGTTGTGTTCTCAACAGTGATCCAATTTGATACATGCACTCGTATTTTTCCTATTTCAAACTCGTAATTTTTAATTCTACTCATTACTTTTTATTAGAAGAAAAGAATACTGGAGGGATTATATTAATGATGAGATTGGAATACGAAGATTTACTTATAAATATCTCATTCTTATCATTAAATTAAATTTAAGAATTTTTTAAGTTTAGCAAGAATAGAAATAAATCATTAACCAGAAAACATTACAGAAAGAGTTGGGGTTCCAAAGTTCAACATGGAAAAATACCACAGTGCCCTGAACTGGGACAGAAGAAGAAGCTGGAAGCATGAGGTATAAATCTCTCACAGTTTTCACCAAATTTAAGATTTCATTTGTTGGTGATAACTATGACTAATTAAGAGCCTATTTAAAACATTTTGCTTAACCTATAGCTTGAGCTTCATTTTTTCACATACGCATGTATTTATACATTTATTTGAGTTTATAAGAAAATCTCAATGCATATTGTTGGTTCTAATTAAAATTTAAAATTTGAAATCTCATCATTTTAATTAAAATTTTAATATTTAAGATTCTCCTTGAATTATTTTTTTATATTTATTTATTTTTTATTGTTTCTTTAATTTCAATTTTAACTTCCACACAAATTCAATCACAACGTAGCAATCACTCTTGAAAGAACTATTCCTTTTTTCTCCAGCTATTGATAAGTGATCAGAAAATTAAGCAATTATATCATAAAATAGAGCGGAAGAAATAACTATGGCCATCTTAAGAGGTTGAAATCTAAAAGCAAAGCTTGTCATAATATCTTGACAAAATTTCTCTTGGATAGAAGAGATGTTATTCGGATTTCTTAATACCAATGAAATATTATTACGACAATGAATTAACACTTACATTTTCCTAATATACAACAACAAAAATTAAAAATGAAAAAAACAATGAAAAATGAAAACTATAGAATGGCACCCACAAGCAACCACAATCAATAATCAAAAACCTTTTTCGTGCATAAATGACAATCAAATTGCAGAAAGACTAGCCCATTTTCCGAGTTCATAAGGATCAGCATAGTAGTATAGCTTAATCCTATTTGACAAAGACAGTCCTGCTGCCAAAGGCAAAGCTTTCAAACCGGAATCATCCTGTTCAGGCAGTTCATCTGTGAATGCCGTAACATCGCCAAGAAGCTTGAACAAAACTCTTCTGGTTTGTATCTGTCTGCGAAAGTCAAAGTACATTGCAGTTCCAGCCTTAGCCTCTGGCAGTCGATACTCACCAATTGTCACCATATTGTGTGGCTCCTGAAAAAATCATTTAGCCAAGAGATTTTTTAATAAGTTGGAACTGCTTGACAAACCAGACCACTGGTCGAGAACCTGCTTTCTTTTATGCTTAATAGGAGGGCAAAAATAAAAAAGCGAGATCACATACCAGTAAGCTTAAGCTTTTAACTAGATGTTTTAGTAAAAAAAAGGGTTAACCCCATTATGGGGTTTTTAACTGCCACTTCCTTAAAATGTATGCCTTCCATGACATATTTCAAAACTTTATTTGGTTGACTAGGTGAATATACCCTGAAGTTCCTCTAGTTCTCCAAAATTTTTGAGGACTTTCATTAGGCTGATGACATTTAACAAGATACTGATTTTTTTATTACTACTTCACTGTACAATCATTTCTGCCTCTTAATCTAACTTCAGAAACAGTAAACAAGTACTCGTTTGAGAAGAAATGTGAATGGAGTGTTATTTGTCAAAGTAGAAAAGAGAGTCGGGGTGGCTTGGGTGCACTATGTTAGAGGAATTAAAACATCTATGTTAGAGATTTTTTAATAAGAAAAGTAGACAGCTAAATAGCAAACTATCTTTTCCAACCGAATCTAAAATGACACTTTTTCCAGAAAAAAAAAGTTCCCAACAAATATTACAGTGAAAAGCTGGTCTAATGGATGATACCTGGAGTGCAGAAACTTGTATATATAACACAGCAGGAGAGATATTTCTCTCTTCTAAAAATGTTAACGACGTATCCCATGTATCTACATTTGAAAATGGAGAATGGGTAACCCGAGGCTTTATTGCAGCAAAGGCATCAAGGCGAAACCCTGCAAGCAAAGGAGAAGCAGGAGGCAAATATTGTTCCAAAAGAAGATCATTGTCCATTGGCCTTTCAGCCTCAATTGGAACCTGGGATTTGGAAAAAAGAAAAGAAAAGAAATATCAGGGGAAAGAAGAAGAAGACTATCTACGGTAATGTCCATGATGTGATAACAACGCCCAGAAGCAATTTTTATACCTTGAATCTATTCAATTGTGGAGCCTTATCCAGCCAGCTGTTAAAATTCATTTGGTCAGTACCCTGTGATGTAAGCCCCATGTCTTCTCTCACTGGACTTCCAACAACTAAAATTCTTCTAGCATGAAGACACGGGTCATTTTCAAATGATCCACCAAAAGAGGCACGTCGATTCACGTCTGCAAAGGGGTTTTCATCTAAATATAAAAGATTGAAGTCTCTGTCAAAATTAACAGAACTTGATCCAGGTCGCTGAAGACGTAGTGTTATCCAAATGATTCGACATCTAACAGGATTCCTAAAGGAGAATTTCACATGCCTAGGTACTTCATCATCTCTTCCCGACTTTTCTGGTCCATAGATTTCTGAGGAAGATGGAACCAGGGATTGAACATCCCATTTTCCCATGCATGACCTTTCTTCCTTCTGGATTTTATTGCTGGCCCAGATTTGAACCTGTGATCGGCAATAGAAGGGAACTCATCGAAGGTAAAAATAACGCTAAAATAATGCAGATGCAATAACTGTAGCAGGTAAATACCATAGTAACTGTGATGGAATGTACTGCTGAATGTAAAGTTGAATATATTGATGTGATAACTATATCATAGATTCAGCGAGGCCATGGTACACAGCTGATGCAGAACCAAAAAAAAAAAAAGAGGAAACAAGAGACCCAATATTTGAAAACTACGGGCATGTGTGTTCACTATAAGTTTTTAATTTTTTATTTATTAAAATCAAAAACTATTTTCAGTTTTTGTTTTAGATTTTTTAAAAACCTATTTTATATTTTTAAAAATTATTTCATAATATCTTTTACTATAAATACACAAACACACATTTTATTCACCTATTAGAAAAATTATATTGTTTATTCTAATTATACATGATAATATTAATTATACATTTTAGATAATTATTAAAATAAAATAAAATAATTAAAAATAAAGAAAATTAAAAATTTAAAAAAAAAAAAAACAAACCTCTCATTTTATTATTGAATTTTCAAAAAAATAAAAAAGAGCAAAAAAATATATGAAAAAATAAAAAAAAAATAGTACAAAAAGAAAAAAAATACTGATATATATCTCTTCTCAAAATCAAAATCCCAAAACCATATTTTGTAGATTTCATATTTATTCAAAACCATTTCTTATCTAATGAAAAAATCTAAAACTAAATAATATTACCGAACACATTTTTTTTTTCTTTAAAAAAGAATGCTAAAACCAAAAAATAAAAATCATCCCGAATGCACCCTAAATAGACATGATCCTTTGGAACCACTATGGTCAGTTAGTACTTTACTGAAAAATTATTTAGTAGTATATGCAGGTGCAAACATGCATCACAATTTTATTGTTAAGGTTAGAAACTAGCCTCTCATCCACAACATTGGCATTAAGAGATTTTACTCGAAGTTCATTTCCTACTGTTAAATTTGCAATACTACAATATATACCCAGTTCACCACTTTGTTCAACTAAGATATGTTATCAGAGTGAGACCTGGTCAAGAAAAAAAAATCGATTCCTAATTTCTTGAAAACCACATATGCATACATAATATCTTTATGCACTGCATATTTTAGGTACAACTGGAGGGGGAAAAAAAAACAAAGTGTTTATGGAAAACTACCTAATATTTTTCAAAATAGCCAATTTCAAATTGATTGTTGATAATATACTTTATTAGCAAATTGCTAATATACTTCAAGGAATGCCTTCTTGAGATAAATTCAAAGATTACCAAAGCCAAAGGCAAGGAAAGAGGGCTATTTTTACACTCAATTAGTTGCGTTTGGTCTCAAGCTTAATATTTGTGGTATAAAACAGTTATCCAAAACAAAGATTATACTCCAACTGCATATGAATCTAAATGTGTCTATATTAGGCTAAATCTAGATCTTTATTATAGACATCATCAAACTTCTAAATAAAAATCCAATAAATATGAAGGAAATGCAGCAATGGGTCAAGTGCACATACAGTAGGAGCATCAGCTGCAGAATATCCACATGGACTAACAAGCAAGATAACTCCACTGACATCAGAGAGGGTGCCCAGAACAACAACAAATTCAACAGAGTTGGTAGCTGTAGGGGCTTTCCAATATGAGTTCCATGGCCCAGAATTCAGTGGAGCAAGTAAAGAAAAGAATGATGCTGAATCTGTTGCTGTTTCAACCTACAATCGCACATCAAATTATCAAGCACCAAGTAAAAATTCCAGTTTCTATAAAATTAAGCAGCAAGAAATCTCGTAGTAAAATACATATATTTAACCAAGCACTGGTTAGGACTGACACTACTCTTTCAATTAGTTCCAAAGCTTACTGCTTCAGCCAAAAAAAGCAACATATAATGTATTATTTTTAACATTACAGTTAAAGTCACACTGAATAAATACAACACGCAGTGTAGTCAAATACATGAAATGCAGAATACACTATGGACAGGGGCATATTAAGAATTTTGTGGATGGCAAGCAGGCTTATATTTCTTGGTTTTAATAGGATCCTTACAAGCGTTGTTTCTATCTACTATTATCTAAAAATAATCAAGTTAGTAATGCCTGGACAAAACCAAGAAATAACCCCTCACGTGCGAAATTATAGAAGATCCCCTTTAAGATCACGGGGGCAGAGGGACGAATGTGGTTTAAAAGAGATACAGGAAAACAACTAAACAAACTTTACAAGATGTAATAATTTTGCATCAGTCTTCCCTATTATAACCTTATCCTTTACACAAGTAAAAAATGTGGCATGATAAAAAGATTAGTAATTTCAACAGGTATAACTGATATGATTAAATGACAATGCATTTTGTATGTCTTAAAAGGAGAATTAGAAGAAAGAGACAGAGAGAGAAAAACTCAATTAAAAGATATGTTCTTAACGTATACAGAAAAGTTGTTTATTATGATATAAACACAAGCAAAATTGAATCTAAATAAAACATCAAGTGCAACCAGATTTTGAAACTATTTAAGAAATAAATTAATGACATAAGAATACAATAAACAACAAATACAAGAGACCAATGGACTTATAAGTCTGGTTTACCAAGTTAATAAAACATGATGGTTTTGGCTTTTCATTACACCAACAAAACTAGGTGACAGTTACAAATTGCAAATAAGAAAACCAGCAATAAACTTGGTAGGATTTGTCCAACAAAGGAAGGGTAAGTTTTGTCACTGCATGGTTAATACAAAGATAAATCGCAATAAAAAATACTGTTTCTCAATAATAAATCATTCCCTTCTCTCATTGGTATCTTATTACTTTCAAGAGCCCTTTTGGCCTTTGGGCTCTTATTTGTTAGGACGGAAATGAGAAAAAAAAATTAGGGGCCAACTTATCATCTTTGAAGATGCCATGCAACTGACTACGCATCTCATGGAGCTATTTTGAACTTCTGTTTTTTTTTTTAATAATTCATTTGGAGGGTGGAAAGGAGCATGGCCCCTCATTTTTACGATGTGATTCCACCATTAACTCTTGATGATTTCTAGCACAAGTGTTCCAGAGGGTTGCAGTTAATAAAGGTTAACACAGTTAAGACAGAATTGACTATATGCCACCTGTATATTGGTAGGAAAGACATTGCTTCCACTACTTAAACAGTATAATATGTCACATTTTTGGAGACACAATCCTTTTTAATCCCAATAATCATCAAACCTTGGGTATTCAGTTAGAACTAGCTAGGACTTCAGTATGAAAAGCAGAGAAGCATGCTGCAACATCTTCTCTGTCATTCCATCTCTGGTGATTCTATTTGATGAAAATCACAACTGATTGTGGAGGTAGGTGCTACAAACATTAAGTAACCAATTGAAAATTGATCAATGGAAAATATAATATCAAGATACAAGAGTAGATAAACCCTAGTTAAAAGTAGAAAAAAATTCTGTGAACGAGTACAGATGAATATTTGACACCACATAACATTGCCAAATACTTTGGCGATTGAAGATAACAGATACATCTATATTACTCAGCAATAGTCCAAAGTAAGAAGACCATACCGGGTGTAAGAAGCTAGCCACTGGGAATTCTGCAAGTGACTCTTCCCCAGAAAGCAATTGTTGCAGGACCTTGACAGATTTTTGACTATCAGAAAACTGACTTTTTTCATGAACACCACCCCTCAAGGGAGATCCTATAAACTGGTCCAAAGCTTTGTATGCAGCACTATCTGCACGGTCTCTTCTTCGTAGACTTATCAAGACTCGCACGTAATCCAAAACCAATGCATCAAGGACAATCTCACGGCAGCATCGTTTACAAATAACACTATCCAAAGCCACTGGGCGACTAGTAGAAGTGTCAACTTGGTTGCCATGGCTTGAACCGCCCTGACTTGCCAGACCACTAAAATTTGTAACATCCCTTGTGTTGCTATTCATAAGCAAAAGAGCTCCTCTCCCAGCAGAACAAACTTTACAGACCTTTCTTTGACATTCAGAACACAGCAAGATAGATTGTGAAGCTCCCATAGAAGATGTCGCAGAGGATACATGTGCTAGTGCATTTGTTTCAGCACGCACCTCGCATATGCTGCTGGAACAGCTGTCCCCAATTCCAGTAACATTCCAGAAATCTATCACATTATCATCGATATTCCCAAGACCAATGGTAGCATTAATTTTGTCCTCAAGTGAAGCTTGTCCAAGTAAAGCAAGGATGTTTGCAACTTTGCACAATCTTCCCATGTATGATTCTTCAATCAAAGCATT
Organism: Garcia nutans; assembly: GCA_947685225.1. NCBI lineage: Eukaryota > Viridiplantae > Streptophyta > Magnoliopsida > Malpighiales > Euphorbiaceae > Garcia > Garcia nutans. The sequence goes on from CANTUV010000027.1 coordinate 38,836,732, forward strand.
TGGATTTATTGTAGCAGGATCAATCCCAATAGATAGTAATGCTCTATCCCTTTCGGCAGCAGAGAGATTCAAACGGAGCCTTTCAATTTCAAGTTTCATAGCCTCTATGAAGTCTAACTTTCTTGTCTGCAAAATTAAACTAAATTAGTTTGATGATGTTTTCCACTCTATCAGGTTAACATTTGAAAACTTGTCTATTCTATCTGAAGCACCTCAATACATAAAAGTGCAAAATAACTGAACTGAATCAACATTACAAATGTACCAAAGGAAAATAAATAACATATACATAGTCACAACATTAAATGCGCAGTTCAAGAATCCCATCAAAGTTAAGGAAATTTCATGTGGTTCCACTACTGATACAAAAATCTGCAAGATATGCTACAACTAAAATAGGCATTAAATCACAATAGTATGACTGAACAAAGTAGGCTTCCGTTAATTAATAATCAGAAAATGTTCCCAGTGTGTAGCAAAAGAAGAAACGTAAAGAAAAAGTAGAAAAAAGTCAAAAACAAAAATAGCATACAAAACAAGAAGAGCTACAGCTCTGTTAAATTTCTTATCCGTTTGCGTGCTACAAATATTCTCTCTCTCTCTCACTAAAAATGTGCTCTGTGAACATAAAGTTATGTGTTAAACCTCAGAAAAATAAATCATCTATTTCTTTTCTGTTATCAACTGTTATCAGCTCCACAGTTTCAATTGTCTTGAACAAGATGTTTAATGCTTAGGTAATGAGGATCATATCTATTACAGCCTGTTAGGAGCTGGTATTCAGATTGCTTAAGCAAATCACTTTGGCAACCCAAAGACAGGTAGCCTGCTTTCAGGTAAAGCAACTAATCCCATGAAGAGCAGATCCAAAAGCAGGTGTGCATATTAAAAACTAAGGAACTAAGCAACAATATTGCAGCTCAGGTAAAGAAGCAACACCATACCATTTGTGGCCCTGAAAGGGTCTTCAGACAATTTATATACTTCTGACCACTAGTGTCTGTAGCTCTTGCATCATATGATGAAGAAAATTTATTATCAGTTTCAGCCCCATGATATTCAATGACAGCTTGATCTAAGAAATCAAGCAAGTCGCTTCCCTCTTGGACATTATTTTGTGCTAGTGGTAGAGAAACAGGTTCAGAAAATGCATCCTCTCCAGTCAAAAGATCAAGCCAGTTTTCAGAAGTTCTTTTTTGCATTGGTGATGGCACAATTTCATTAGATATAGAACTGTCAGAAAATGGATTGTTGCTGTCAGTTGCATTAGACAAGAATGGGTCATTTTCCTTCAGAAATTTTTTGGCAAGTTCAGCTATTCTAGCGCCAGAGCCTTCATTCCTAAACACACCACTCCATGGAAGAGAAACTCCAAGGATCTCTATCTGTGACAAAATACAAAATGCAATATAGTCTCATAACTCAACAACAATGAGCAACCTAGTTTTGCGGAACTTACTCAACAGAATAAATAAACAAAATATGAAGAGAAAAGATATATGAAGAACACTTGATGTTCTCAAGCATGCCAAAAGAAGGAAAAGTTGGGTAAAATCAATTGGTTTACCTTTTTAGCTCTACAATAAGCATTTAAACGTAAAGGGATTATTAGTAATTTTTATAAATAAAAAATATTCTTTTCTGCGTTTCCACTCCCTCTTGTACTCATTACCCAGATAAAAGAGGGGATGGCAAATTTCTCCCACCCCACTTTCAATATCTCCATGTCTCCCACCCTTATTTTCTTTTGCACTCTTACTTGAGAAAAACATAACAAAAATAAGTAACAACAAATATCAACATTAGGCACTTATACAGAGATGGTTAAGGATAAAAAACCAAAAGAGAAAAGCATATGCTGAAGGCGCACCACTCAGGACAGCAAAACAATAAACAACGAAAAAATAATAACTTGGAAAAAAAGTTGAGGCTGGAGCTCAAACCCCAGCCAATAATGCCATTGAAGTGAAAAACACAGGTTGCTTCTGTGTTTTTCATTTGGAAAATCAACTCTGTGATAAAGAAAAACATACAAGACATGTTAAATCAACCAAAAGTTGGCTGTAATCTAGAATACTGGAAGTTTAGTTTTCAATTATCTATTTGAGAAAAATTACGATGCATCACAAAATTTTTCTTTCCAGTTTTCCTGGGAAATTTTCCAGAAAACTAGTCTACAAGTAAACATACCCAAAAGATTGAAGGACGTTTTCCACAATAAAAAAAAGAATTGATATAACTGACCAGCAATTTTCAGTAGTTAAGGACTAAATCACTAGCAACCCTGTCAAAGGAAGTTATAATAAAGCACTCCATATTTGGTTCAAACTTTTAGATGATGGTGATACCTGTTTATGCTCCTTTTCCCATTTTTCTTCTACCAAATAAACATTGAAGAATTATGCAGCTATCTGATAGAACACAACCACCTCCCACAATCACTTCCCATTCTAATGGACATTACTCTAGTAAACCATGCACTTCTAAATATTAACCCTACATCCAAACTAGGGTCAATCCTCAATTGACAAGGACTTCAATACACAACACCCCAACTGTGTCCTATGAGAAACGCCCAAGTGTCAAGTACAAATCCCAAATCTTTCATCATTCAGATGCTATGTTAGAAATTTCCTATAACTCATGTTAAAATTCTATCACTGAAAATATTTGGGCTGCTTGTTTCCTGTAAAAATATAGGAAGATTTAGGGAGAAATCTAATGCTAAAGTTTAGGGATTTTTGCTGCTGTGATATATGTGGTGTTTTAGAGATTTAGAAAATCCTATTTCCTAAATTAGATATAGAGTTGTGTATATATATATCCTTCGATATATTGAGAAAATATAATATCAAAAACATTGTTTTCACATGGTATCAGAGCCTAGGGTTTGAACACATGCCATTCTCTTCTTCCCTTCTTCTTCTTCCAGCTACTGCCCTTTAGTTTCTTGGTTTCTTTTAAAAAAAAAATGTGCTACTGCCTCTTTAGATCACTGCTAAAGGGTGATCATTTTTTCTCACCACTCCACTCAAGAGGAGCGCCGTCTCAAGTCCAGCCCACCCCCAGAGTTTGATCACCGAAGGAACTGTGTGTGAACCTCAATCGCCGTCCAAAGCTCCAGTCACCACCTCCACGCGCCGGCATGTGACAGCCCGTACACTGGAGGTTTTCAGGTATTATGTATCAAGTACTTCAATCCAGGTATTATGTATCAAGTATTCCTTTGTATTATTTAGTCAATTAGAGGTTTTCAGGCCTAAGTCTCAACCTAGGTCTCAAATTAACATTAGATATATTTCACTGGTAGATAAATTCAGTTGTGGCAACTTCCATTAAAAGTTAGTTCCTTTTACCATAAGACTTTTAAGAAGTATGATTTACATAGTAACGTAAAGGATGTTGTGGCAAGAGTAAATATTATCGACAAGAGCTCAATACAATTCATATTTCGAGTATTCTCTTATTCCTCTCCTTTTATTAAATGCATTGTTGGTAATGAGCTTGTCTTTGTTTCTAGGATGATGTGTCGTGGTCAGAAATAACATTTCTATAAAAATTTTGGTTTCAAAATGTCCTTATTTCCCAGGTTTCTGCACATGGAGATGACAGAATTATCTTTTTTGCTTGTTTTCCAGGTTTCTATTTAAATGCTTCTAAGAGTAGATAGAAGAATTTGTCTTTGGACTATCCTGGAAATTTTTTTTCTCGTAAGTCTTTCTATTTTATCTTGAATCTCTCTGCTAAAATCATTATTTTCACTGAGCCAAATAAATTTAGATGGTTAAAGTGTCATTGAGTAAGGCCTTTTGTTTGGCCTGTAGTTCTTGCATACAATAACTTCTTAATAACAGTATTCATAAAGCCTGTCCTCTTAAGAAGGTAATGCATATAAAAATAAAGCAAATGACTCCAAGAATCTTTATCACAACTGACCATGAAACCAACATGTGTGTAAGACAAACAATATATGGTGCATCAAGTAACATTTCTGTGAAAACTAGTCTTTACCTCACCAAGTGTCATAGGACTCCTTCCAGAAACAGCAGGATAAAATGTAATTGCCACTACACGAGTAAGGAAATCCAATTCTCCCTCTACTTCTTCAAACTCATACAATAATGGCAAGTTTGTTGTATCTTGAGAATGAAAACGTGCACCAGCTCCAGTGATAGCCATATCCTCTTCACTAATTGGTCCTGGAAGGGGTATCAAAAGGTTTGTCCCATTTGCACACTGAGGTATTGAAGCACCCTGTCAACAAGCCCAAAGTAAGAATGAGTACCATAAGAGATTTGCTTCGGGCCTGCAGTGCAACCCTTGTTTTTTCTGTGTCTAAGCATGCACGTGCGAGAAAGCTTCCCTTCTTCTTTGGCTACATAATATTAACATACGTTTCAATCAACAAATTAGAACTTATACTAAAATTAAAAAGTTTGTGCTTTCCTCTCAGCATTAAGAATAGAAACTCAGTAATGAAATAGATAGGATTTTTTCCATACAATGAAAATTAAGAGAATCAGGAGACAAATAAAACCAAGAGTGTGAACTTAGATGGCCATTTAAACCCAATTCTGTTAATCATTGTGAGATTGAAATTGCTAATAACAAACCACAAACATTGGATGGTTTTTAATTATTTTCAAACTTGGAAAAACATGTATCAGCTTCAAAACTCTGGGCAAAATGGGAAGGTTGATAGGTAAGGTAAATAGCATCACATTGCTAGCAATGAGACATTGGTTTATCATGTTTTCCATTTCCCTTGCAATCTGCTTATTACACTTGTTGCTCAGAAGAGTACCCAGTCTAATCTCTTCTGCCAAATAAGCTTCCATCCTAATATCATGGCCCTTGGGGGAAACCAGACGTTGATTTCATATTTGACATGGTTAGTTTTCATTTTAAGAGAGAAAATTGGCTAGAGAACATAGTATACAGTGTAAAATGTTTTTCAGAGAAGCAAGACCGTAAAGAAAGGAATTAAATTTTCAGGTTGACCTCTTGACCTAACAATGCACCAAAAGTGGGGAAATCCATATCCTTTACACCACAAGAAATTAACAAGGAGACTATAGACATTATCTCTAAGGAGTAAGCTGTATAAAAGGAAGTACGGACCTCCATAACAAGTTTAAGTCCATCTAGGTAGCGTCCTGTCCTCACATCAACTGTTGATGGATAAGTTGAATCATCTGCCCCATGCGATACTGTTAGAAGAAGCTGGCAGACATGGCAAGGCTCACCAAGATAGATAAAAAGCTCAACCACATCTGTAGCTTGCGGGCAAACCTGTTAAGACAAAATAATGAATACAATGATGCAAACTTTAAAAAGTAAAAATAGCCAAAAGAAACCAACACCAGCAGATTTAATTATAAAAGATCAAATGCAAGCTGAACCAAGAAAGTCTATCATTTCTCCATATAATATAAAGATAAAGGAAGCAAGCATTCTAATACCCATGTGAGATCTTTTCTTTTGAAGTTCAGAAGACTGGATCCACTTGGAAAAACGTTAGGAACAGGCTTAAGAAAGAAACCGGATGGTCGAGAAGGTACCTGCGATTGTTCATGCAACATATCAAAAATGAGATCATTTCTAACAGTAATCTGGATAAAAGCTAGTCCTTGAATAGGCTGCTCATTTTTCACAGAACCAAGAGAATAGAATGAGATGCCCACACATAAGAATGCCTGTGTATGTCAAAGCTAGTCATTGCATAAGCAGCACAGTTACTACCCTATGAAGAATTAGTTAACTGATCAAGAAACACTATAATTGAAGCAAAATAAAGAAAATTATTTGGTAACCAATAAGATCACAGGTTAAATTAAATTTTAATCTGCGGAAAAAAAAAAAAAGAAAGCAAATTAACGGCAAAAGGAACTAGCAAAAAAAGGGAAAATTTTGGTGCAAGGTGCTTGTAACCTGAACACAAAAACCAAATCCAAAAACTAGGAATTACTTCCCACACACACCACATTTCTATAGGCTAGATAACTGAACTTAAATATAGGCCAAATCCAATGATTTGAAGCCCCTCCTACAACCACAGCAGGTGCTAGAATGATAATGCAAAAAAGAAAGACATTAATAAATAAATAAATAAAACAAAGATTGGTATCAGTGATATAGAAAAGCCCCAAAACAATACAAGAACGTACATTTAGAGGCTGAACTGGAATGGATGGAAGATGCTTGAACAATCTCATTCCAAGAAACATTTCTAACTGCTTCTGGCGAGAGCTATCCACAATTGCATTTTTATATCTTCTCTGTAAGGTAATCTTCATATTCTGTGCAGCAGAAAACTGTTTAAACTTTCCTGCTTCTTCATTGAATATGCTTAGAATTTGGCTATGCATAGCTTTAGAACCGGTATAAAGTGTCGCATGAATATCACCGGCAAGAAGAAAAAGATCAGCTAGCTGAGATAAAGGAGATAAAATTGTTGATCTCTTGAACTCCTCAAATGTCATATCAAATCTCTTCCAAGGTTTATCTGGGCAAGGGTGATTCCAGGTTGTGGTTCTAGTGTTATGATCAATGAAGTATACTTTGCCTGTTACAGCATCAGATCGTTTCTCCCAGCCAGGTGGCAATGGAGCACCATATCCTCTATAGTTATCAACTGACTGATAACCATATACCATATCACTATCAAGTGATATGGCCAACCTCCTGCATTGTTCCACAAAGACTTGGAGAGCACCAAAGTAACTAGCAGCATTGGTTCTATCCAGAGAATCGGCACAGTTAAAGCGTATGACTCCATTTTGATCTGATCTTAAGCAGAAAGCACCTGCAAAATCATCATTATAGATGATTTCGCCTCTACAATCTTGAAGTCGTTGACGTGAAGGTAAATAATCCCCTTCAGAAATGCCTATAGCCATAGTTGGTACTTTTAGAAGTTTCCATAGTTCTTCAATTGTTTGCTGTTCACCTTTTAGTCGTACACTGGCATGCCAATCATAATTTATTAAATGTAATCGAGTATCAAGAAGTTTTCCAGTTGATCTAATGTAGTTCAGTGATTCCGTAAAATGCTGAACCAGAAGAGATTCTGACTTCCCTTCTCCATTCCTGAGCAGGTTGATGCATACAATGGGAACAAAGGCTTTTTTCTTCTGACCTTCCCTAAAAGCTTCATCTAAACTTCGAGCATCGTATCGTTTACTCAACCTCTGGTAGTACTGTGAGCTTCCTTTGTAAGGATCCCGATCTGAAACATAAATTTCTGCTTCTGCAGCAGTAATCTTTAGTTCTGCACCCCACCAGATTGGGATTGTGCCCCTTCGCCAAATGAATGTATTGAAAGGAACACTTTGACCGGTCTTTTTGGGCACCCATACAAGTTGCTCACACTCAACTTCATTTCCTGTATATGAACATTGTTCACAAGTTCAGCAAAACTCGCTCGGTACCACAAACAAAAGAGATGAGAAAAGCCATAAAAAGGAAAGGACAATGTAATATCAATGACATAGAAATAGGAAAAAAAAATTAAACCACAACAAATAAAATAAAACGCAGGAAAAAGGTTATTCATGCATCAGGAGGACCAAAGTAATAATAATACCCTCTAAACAACATCAAAGGTATAATATAAAATATATGTGTCTAAAACCAATTCATTTTCATTTTTCTTTATAATGACAGTATTTCTACAAAATACAAAACCATAATTAGAAGCACTTGTTATATGCCTAAATGTGAATTTGAAAATTCCTAGAAAGGCTGTGGACAGTTAAAGGTTATGAAGAAAAATTACTTAGAAGAGAACACATCTAAACTAGTTCATCGCAATTGAACCCAAGGTATGGGCATGAAAAAAATATTATTTGAGGTGAGGCTTGTAGATATTTACCTGTGCTAAAACATGAATTTAACCCCCTAGCCAAGTATCTGGTACCAGGATGCAGCCTACTACGACGAGCTGTAAGTGCAACGATCCCTTCTAACTGACCCAAGCTTCCAAAACTTCGACATTCTGCAAAGCCCTATACATTAATATCAAGCAAAAAGAATCAAAAATGTAAAATTTCTACCTTAACAAATATATTTTTTCTCTTTCTAAGATAAAATAACAATGGAAGTAAATCCTCGTAACCATGGGTTAGGCGAAAAATAAATGCAAATAATGACAACATAAAATGAAAGCATGCAGACAGGGATAATCAGGAGGAAGAAGTAATTATCTTAACTGTACTTGATAGAGAATAAACTAAATCCCCATGCATATATAAATAAAATAAAATAATATTTTGTAGAGCTATTTAGCAATTTTCCATTTTTATTTCTCTGGGGTTTTAGCTGAATTAAAATGCTTTAGCTGTAAGAACTCAGGTTCTATATCACATGAACAATCAGAAAAGCATCAGCATGACGATACTAAGTTGTGAATCAAAACCTGCAGGAGTGTGACACAATGCAGTGGGAGCCCAATATTTTTGAAAGGCATTGACAACCATCCATTCCAAACAAACTCATCATCAGGCTTTTCCAAGGGCTCGCGGCTTGGAAAAGGTCGAGTGATGTCTCTTGTCTCACAGAAATAGTGCTTTCCATCAATGTCAAGCTCAGTTAACTCTAGAATATTCTTTATTTCCCCTTTACCCTGCTGCAAAGGATTTTGAAGTGAGATTTTGATCCATTGGCTCTCTGTCACTGTATATACAGAACCTCCACCAGGTAAATTTGGAATACTGGCAGTTAACCTCGTAGCTACAAGAAGCAATCCAAAGCTTCCTAGGGCAGCATAACCTAAAATTGCCCTTGCATAAGTTGTACTCCTAGACAGCCATCGGGATCCATTTGTAATATAATTCAAAGCTTCATCTTCAGATGGGAAGACATCAAAGCCAAACTTCCCACTGTAGCGAAGTAACCCAGTTGTTGGATCAACATATATCACCTGAGTGTCAGTCCTGGATGATAAGCTGGAAATGATATATACTTCACCGGAATCCAAAGTCACAACAACAACAGATGTGTGTCTTGAACCACCAACTGTGGGAAAAGAAGCGTATGAATAGAACAGAACACAATAAGATACATTCTTTCTGTTGGCAGTATTTAAAAAAATAAATAAAAAAAAAAAAGACATCCTCCCTTGAGCATCATTTATCATGTTGGGAACAAGAAATGAATCATGATAGACTTATAAGAAGTCCAGAACACCTAAATTAAAAATAAGGAGAGAAATTGATATGAAAAGAAAAGAATGACGAGGCGGTCAGCAATATTAATATTTTGGCTAACTACACTTAAAAACAAACACCTTAGACCAAAAGCCAGCAGCATCAACTCCATTTTTCCTTGGACTTAATATGTTGGACTTGATGCTGCTGGCTTTTGGTGTAAGGTGTTTGTTTTCAATTGCAGCTTTCAAAAATATTAATTTCCAACATGATATTGAATAAGCACAACTGAGAAAATCATCTAATACAATCTAGCCAAATAACCAGTTTTTAGACAATTATCTTTATCTGCAAAGCATGAGAAACACCATTGTAAATTTATAGCACTTACAAAATTATTTCAATGTTAAATAATACTACTTATTGTTCAGGGAGTCCTTTCCTTTTAATTTGTTCTCTAAGAACCTTCTCAATAATTTAGTAAACCATAAATGACTAGTCTTCTGCGTATAAATAGTGGATAACAAAGGCGGTGGGGGAGGGGCAAGGCAGGTTTCGCAATTCTCATCCCCACTCCATTAGTAATCGGGGTAAGGCACAAATGGGAAATGCAAGTATCCCAGCTTTTTTTTCACTTTATATAATTAAAATATCATATTTTCATATCTTAACATTAAATATATATATCTACATATATTTTTCAACATTACTTGTTTGTATTTGAGAAAAAAATCCACTTTGTCCAATAGATAGTATTTTTTGTAGATAAAAAGTCTTTTCATATTTATAAATAAAAAATATATATAAACTACAAAACATATAACTTAAACTCGCAACAAAATCCAGGCAAGGTGATGGGGTCTAAACCCATCCCTAGCCCTACTACCACTGGAGGAGGAGGAGTGGGGGCGGATTCTGCATTAGAGATTGGCCAAGATTGCCATCTCTAACATATGTAGGGGAACTGCTTACTAATTACACAACCTTGACCGATTGAACAAAAGAATATCATCAGTCTGTTTGGACCTGATTGTCTTCATATTGCATGCAGAATCTCCAATTTCTTCCTCAACAGACTAAAACAATAAAAAAATCCAAAGGACCAACTTAATGACTTTTTTCTCCAACAACCAATCCAGGGTTCTTTACATTAAATCAACTCCAATAGATAGCTATTTTTTATATCCAATCTCACTTTACAACATTCTCTCTCTGACATAATGGTACACGCCAAATAAAAAAAATTGTGAAAACTGTGAGTGTTCTAGCCATTTGATTAGCCTAGGCTCTCTTCTCAAAGACAATTTGACAACAGCAAGAATTTTCAGCGTGTGTATATATATACATATATACAGAATGGCACTCACCAGGTGATTCCATGCGTACTCGTTAATCAGTAATTACTGAAAGCCTTTAGTTTTAGCATCTGCGAGAGAAATAATAAACAATCCAATGAAATGGAATGACCGAAAAAGGCAGAAATAATAAATAGAATAAGCAGCAGAAAACTTGCTATAGAGGAATCAAAATCTTGAAAAGAAGAAGAAATGGATCAGGGCGTATTCCAAAATAAGCTATAGTAGTGCTATGCTCTACAAACTTTAGCGCCTCAATTCATAATGGTACAAATGGAGAGAGAGTTCCAATTGAGAAATGGAGTGCATCCAATGCCCAAAATATAATTTATTAAGAATTAGAAGTGCATTAATGAATAATATTCTATTATGGGATCTAATATAAAAGATCTAAAACACGCCCCAAAATTACCACCCTTTTGAACAAATAGCTAATTGTTTATTCGATTTCAGAAGAATCTTTGCTTTTTCCTTCCCACATCGAAAGGAACGATACATACTTTCAGAAAGTAAGTTCATAGGTCTCTAAATTAAAGATTGTAAAGCTCGATTTACACATACACAATTGCAAAAAAATAAGAACGCAACAAAGAACCAAAAAAAAATCAACTAAATTAACAAATTTACACCAGTTTTTCATCAAATTGGTCAATTAATTAACGAAATCTAAAGTAGATATAGAATGCGTTCGTCTATACATATACATGCATATAGAGACAGAGAGAGAGAAATAGGAGATGGACTGACCTGAAAAAGGGAAACGGAGAGAGATTTAAGATTCAGAGAAAGAAATTACGAGCAGAAACAGATTTAAATGATGAAAAAGTATTATTCGTTATTTATATGTTAGAAATTGAATGTTTGAGAAATCAATGCGCAGAAAGACTAGAGACAGAAGAAAAAAGAAATTACTTAAAAAAAATAAAGATTGGATGCGGTCGGGGCTACAGTAAAAATATAGTTCAATAAAAACTAGCTTAGGTTCGTATAAAATAGAATATTTGATTTATGTTACGTCATGTTTGCTAGTTTGTTAGGCAAATAAAAAATTGTTTTTTTTCCAGTAATAATCGGACCCACGTTGATTTGTGCTGATGTATTTATTTATGCATGTCAAACTTAATAAAAAATACAATTTACATGTGTTACTTGGTGTGTTTTTTTTTTTGGGGATAAATCTATGCGCGCGATGGTTATTTGATTTTTATTTAGTTATTTAGATTTTCTTTTAAATGATTGTGAATGTTTTGCAAGGGATATTATTATTTTTATATTTTTTTTCACTCAACCATTAATGATTATTGTGGTTCATTTGTTTTTTTAAAGGCATTGTGGTTCATTCTTTTATTAGAATTACATGTGTTTTTTTATTAAATTGGGTTTAAAAAATAACGTTAATTCATTTTTATTGTTGATATTTTGATTTATAATATATGAATAGTTTACTTTTAAAAAAAATTAAGTTTATTTTAAAAAAAATTAGTATGGGAATGGAAAAAATCGAATCTCTATATCCATCTTATATATTATATATCTATTTTTTATATTATATAAATAAAAGCTAAAAATATAATAATTATTTTGAGAATGACATATCACCAATTTATTAAAATAGAGTTATCTTATTTTTTTCTTTTAATTAATTTTATTTAATTTTAATAATTTATATAATATTTAAAATTAATAATTAATTATATTTATAACTTTTAATTTTCTATCAAATAATTAGATATTAATATAATTTTATAATATTGATTAAATAAATTATATTTATGACTTTTAATTTTTTATAAACTGATTATAAATTAATATAATTAAATAATATTTATTAATTTATTTATTTTTAAAATTTTAAAATTTTAAAAAAATATATGATTCTTAATCTTTATAATAAATTAATTATAAATTAAATAATTTATTTATAAAAATGATTAGTTTATATATTATTAAAAATTAAATAATAAAATATATGACTTTTGACATTCTAATAAATTAATTATATATTAATAATTTATTTAAATGATTAATTCATTTAATCAATAGTTTATTTTTAATAATAATGAATTTATATTTTTTAGAAAATTTAATATTTAAACAATGAAAAATATAACTTTTATTCTTTCTAACATGTTGATAATTTATGTAATAATATTTATGTTAATAGTAATTTCAATATAAATCTACAATTATAAATTTTTCTACTAACATTTTTTCTCTATTTAAAAAAAAGTTTATTTGAATTTTTATTTTTATTTTTCTCATTTTTATAAAATTTATGATTTTTTTATAGCAAAAATACATGTAAATTTTATTTTTTATTAGTAAAAGTGTCAAGTTGTGTTCAATTTCAATAGTGAATTGAAAAAGCCTGCAGTGGGTTGGCTCAAGCTGAATGTAAATGTTGCAACCCATTAAGGGTCTGACTGGAGATGAGTGAGAATGGTTGTCCGCAATGATGAAGATTTTTTTAAAGCTACTTGTGCAAAAAGAGTTTGTGGTTCTTTTACTCCATGTATATGAGAGGCGATAGGTATACGTAAAGTTTTAAGCTGGATACGGGATAATAGTTGCAAATGGTTGTCCTTGAGTCTGATTGTTTAATTATTATTGAGAATCTAAAAACAATATTTGATTTTTATCTTTTTTAGGTCTTTTATTGGATGATTGTTATGACTTAATCTCATTGATTAGGGATATTGAGTTAAAATATTTTTCTGTAAATATTGTAGCTCATCATTTGACAAGACTATACTTTTTGAGTCAAAATATGGAGTTTGATTGAATGAACCTCCCCAATGATTATCAATTTTTTGGAAGCTGATCAATAAAGAGGTTTCTTTCTTCCTCTTTAAAAAAAATGTTAAGTTGTGAAATAAAAAAATATATTTACTCATTAATATGGTTGTAATGAAATTATCATAAAAATTAAGATAAATATTTTATTTTATATTTTTTTACAATAGAATTCATAGTTTTATAAATAGAATTTGTAATTAGTTTACATATAAATTATTTTATAATTATTTTATAATTATATTTATTTATGTTTTGTTATTATCACTATCGCATGTTGTGCTGATAAGAGACTAGTATGTATATATAAAAATGAAGAAAAATGAATAATTTAAAGGTTGCCACATAAGCAGATGGAATATAAAATATAATTTATTATAATTTATTATTATAAAAAAAATTTAAAAGTCAATAATTAAAAAAATAAAATTAGAATTGAAAGTCGTGAATTTTAAAACATAATAAATAATTATTTATTATTATTTAGAAAATATTGTTAATTAAAAATTAATAATTAAAGGCTGACAATTTTAATAGTCAATAATTTTTTATTATAAATATAGATATCTAAACAGAAAATTTTCAATTTAAAAATTTATAATATAATAGTTTGAATTGAAAGAAACTATTTAAATTTTTCTACACTCTTTTATGGTTTATTCTACTTTTGATAAAATAGTGTAGGTAGTTTCTTTTTTAGTGAGAAAAATGATAAATTGTATTTTGACTTTTATATATTGATAGAAATTAATTTAATATAATTTATCAATATTATTAGAGTTTTTATATATTATATGATAGTAAGTAATTATCTATTTCGCAGTCTAATTTATTATATTTAATAAATAATACGTTTATTATGAAACATATAATATAATGATCTTTTCAATTCTTTAATTATTTGCTAATCTATATTTTTGTTTAATATTTTTTTAGTTCACTAAATTAATGTATTAACTATTATGAAAAAAAAATATCAATACAAAAAATTGATTATGTTCGTAATCAAATAAAAAAAATCATATTAACACATCATACCAGATAATGACTAATTAGAATGCATAAATGAATTAGAGATATTGTTAGTCCAAAAATGATTTTAATTGTCTAACACTAAGGCGAATCAAGAAATAAAGTATGAGATGGTAATTAGGAGAAAAAAAAAACTAAAAAACTAAAGCAAGATATGTGATACTAAGAGGTGAGGGATCGAAGCAGAGGCGATCAAGCTAAAGCTATACTTGTCAATTTTATTATAACTATTAAATCATTGACACGATCATGTGTGTTATGGATATGGTCATGTATATCATTTAAACACATATATGTTTAACACAACCATATTTATACAAAATATTGTAGTGTTTAATTTGTACGAATCTCATATTAAACGCATATTAATTAAACATGACTATGTGTATTTCGGATATGACCATGTCTTTCACCTAACACACATTCGTATGAAATACTTGTTTATTTAACATGAATATATTCAGGTAAAGCATTATAGTATTTTATTTATATGGATTTTATATTAAACACATAATAATTAAACAAGACCATATATGTTATGGGCATTGTCGTTATATCACATAAACACATTCATATATAATATCTATATATCCAACAAAAACATATTTATATAAGACACTGTAGTATTTTATTTATATATATCAAATATTAAATACATATTAACTAAACACAATCCATATGCACTATGGATATGATCGTGTCTATCATCTAATCACATCCACGTATATCACCTAACATTCATCTAATAAGAAACCCCCTTCTTGTGAACCCATCTAAACCATAACTAGTTTTTAAAAAATGGCAATATATGGGCTATATCAAGTGCATATGAAAGAAAAACAAAAAATAAACATGTAACTTAACAATTGTGATTGCGAGAAAATGAGAAAGCAGTTGAGATTTACAAAAAAAAATTTATTTTTTGCAAAATTACAAGACAGCTTTGTTGAGTTTGTTGTTTGTCGTATTAAGTGAAATAAACTGTAAAATGATTAGAGTTTTACAATTTTTATAGACTGCTAAACAATGAAAGAAAGAAAGAAAGAGAGAAAATTTTATTTCAAATGTTTTGGCATGTGTTAGATTTTTTTTAAAACCAAAATGGTATAAATGTCAAAAGAGATCTATTTAGACATAGACGAAACCAACATGTCTTGGGTGGTCCATAAACCCCCTTGGTTTATATATATATATATATTTTTTGAAAGCCTGGACAAACTTAATAATTTAAAGAGTGGCTCAGCGATAGTGTGCGACTAAAACCAACCCAGAAAACGACTAAGTCCGCCAGATATAAATGCATGTACATATATGTAAATACATATATATTTATGTATGGGCCTAATATATTTGCAGCCCTCTATATTTTTCAATTTTTGTCAATCTACTCATTACATTTATGCATTTGCCATTTTATTCTCTGTATTTATCTATTTCGTACAAATAAATTTTTATATACATAGATATTAATCATTTTACCTCTTGTACTTGTCTATTTCATGCTAAATATATGCCCAAATAAAGATAATACTACATGTATATGTAAGTATTTATTTAAATACAAAAGACAAAGTGTTTAATAGTGTTTATGTAAGTATCTGTTGGTACAAAATAGACATGAAAAAATAATAAATTATAAATATATAGAGTAAAATAATCAAAACAGACAAATATATATATATATATATACATGGGCCCCTTGGTTTAATACATATGTTTTTTTTTTGTAAAGGTAGACGGTACCACCGCAGATTTTATTAATTAAATCTAATGTATAGAAGACCTATACTATCAGTCAATACAACCCCTTTAATGTAATTTGACAAAGAATTAAAAGATAAAAATCACCTAGAAACACCATTCAATCTACTGTAATAGGCTAAAAAAAATGTGCAACTTGATTTGCCTCCCTATGAACATGAGAAATAGAGTGAAAATTTGAAGACAAAAGAGCCCTTGCTCTCTTAAAATGCGGTGACACATTATAGACCGAAGACATCAACTGAACTAGCTCCAAAGAATCTACCTCCACCTGAACAGAAGCATAGCTAGCTGTATTCACCCATTCAAGCGCATGAACCAAGGCTGTCAATTCAGCCTCCAAAACGTTCCTCGCCTTGATCAAGAAAGCTCCAGCAGCGATAATATAGCCTTCTGAGTCACGAAGGACAGCACCTCCAGAAACAGTATGCAAAGAAAATGAGGCATCAACATTTAGTTTAAAACAATGAATAGAGGGCTTACTCCATGCAACCAGCTTAGGACGTGGCTTCTGACGCCCGAAAACAGAAGGCAAATGATCTGCAAAACACGAAAGAGGGGCGGCGAAACGATCTCCCGCATGAGCTACTCCCCAACTGAAAATGAACTTGTAAATTTGTAATTCAACACTGTGGGGAAAGAATTTCTCAGAGCCCCAAACATAACGACAATAAGCATTCCATGTATTATAGAGAATAACCTGGGGAACCAGATTACAAAGCTTTCCCTTAACTGGCTTACCTGCATTAAGCCACCAGATTGAGAGTTCTTGCCCTAAAGATAGAGTCCCTGAACCTCCATGCCGAAGAGGAAGGAGTGAAGCAGCATAATATTTCCAGATCTTCCTTATAGGAACGCAGTTATGAAAAATATGGTCAACAGAAGCTGAGGCCGCCAAACAAAAGGGGCAGACGGCTGCAAGGGAGATATCCAAACGCTGTAACATATCTGGTAGTGGCAGTGTATTATGAAAAATTTTTCAAGATAGGACTGAAAGCTTTAATGGAACTACAAAATCCCACAAAGTTTGCCGTGATATATTTGTGCTTCTCTTTGGACGAACCAGATTATAGGCCGAAGAGAAAGTAAACTGTCCATTACCACTCTCTTTCCAAACAACAGAATTATCAATTACCTCAAAGTTGTCCGCATAAGCCGAATATGTATGGCAAATACGCTTCCAGGCACAAGAATCCGTTTGGATGCAACTCATGTTGCCCTGTCGATGATATTTCCGACGCATGAAAGTAGCCCACAAGGAATCTTTCGACAAATAAATTCATAATTGTTTAATGGAGTGCGCATCTTGAATAGCTGCTATGGAACGAATTCCCAAACCCCCTTCCGAAGTAGGGAATAAAAATTCAGTGTATCTAACCCAATGATGCTTTAGTTCAGCTGAATTGCCACTCCAAAAAAACTTCGCAAATCGCCTTTCAATAATTGCAATTATGGATTTAGGCAAGAGCATGGCTCCCATTGTATGAAGGGGAATTGAACTCAGGATGGATTTCAATAATCGCCTTTCACTATTAATCTTTCACATTTAGATTTTTTTTCTTAATAATAATAGCCAATTATTATTATTATTATTGATTTTTCAAATGTAATATTCTATTATAGTCTTAATTTTTTTAAAATAATTATTGCTATTTCAATTATTATTTTTATCATACTTTTAATTAAGATATAATTTCAATTAATATTTTATAAAGATTTTTACCTAATAATTTTGAGAAAGATTTAAGATACAAGGAATTGAAATATTAAATTGCATAACAAATTAACATAGAAATTAAATATCATCAAATAAATTATAAAAATTGAATGTGAAGTGGGAATTTGTGTTATTTTAATTGATTTGTGCTTTTGTGATTTGGTAATTAAATTATAGTGAATTGGAAATTTAGAATTTTTTTTAGTACAATAAATTATTTTAATTATAAATCGAGTGTAAATTAATTATAAATTGAAAAATATAAACTAGTTATTTAAAAAATAATATATATTGTACAATTTAACATAGATAAACTAATTATAACTTGATTATGAATTGAATGTATTTAATTTATTATTGAATATTTAGAAAATTTCAAAATAATTTTTTTTGTTGAAAATAACACTTAACCGATCTAAATTCTGGCTTTAAAATTTTGACTGATCTCATCTAAATTCTAATTTTGACACTATATATATGTGTGTGTGCATGTATATATATATATATATATGATATGTATAATTTTATTCACTTTAATAAAGAAAAAATTAAATCATATACTATTTTTTAAGTTTTATTTTCATTTTTTCTGCTTCCATTTTTTCTTTTTTACTTTTTTATCTTTTGATTTTACAAAAATACGAAAATTTTCTACCTCTTCTTTTTACTCTTTTCTTTTAAATTAAAATCATCATCATTGTTATCTTCTTCTCCATGTAAAAACAAACTAAAACCCATAGAATTTAGAATTCCCAATTTCCATCTCCATCGCCACCACCAGAAAATGTTGCCTTCTTTATCTCTGAGCAGCAAGTAGCTATGACGATGATGATGTGGATTGAAAAGACAAATAATATTAATAAAGAGAGAATTGTAAGTTTTTAGTTAAAAAATTTTGTATAGACAGAAATGAAGAGAATGAGATATGAATTTATAGGGGAAGAGAAAGCTTTTATATATAAATAATAAATAATGAAAGCATATGGTATCCGCTCTTTAATAGATCAAATAGTCAAAATTCAAAGTGTGACCACATGAGTTGTTAGAGCTTTCACAACCTGTAACGGCTTGGCTTGGCTCTCTAATTATTTTTTTAAATTTTTTAATGATTTCTCTCACTCATGTGTGGCGATAGAAGTGTTCATCTAGTCCGTAATTCTGAATAACTTGACCCAGCCTAATTAGATTAGGCCGGATTACAAAAAAATAAGATCGAGTCTCGGACTTTAAAATAAAGCCTGATTATATTTTGAGTTAGGTTTTGAGCTCGAGAAAATTTCGGGTCGGCCCGATAACATATTATTAATTATATATTTTATGTATTATATTATTATAATATTTATATATTATTTTATTATTATATATATATATATCTAGAAAGAAAGCTTTGTCATTATTTTATATATTATATTAATATTATTATAATATTTATATATTGTTTTATTATATATTTATATATATATCTATTATCTAGAAAAAAAAGCTACACTCAATACATATATAGAAAATATGAAATCTCTTTTCTCTTTGCTTTTTTCTATGCAAAAAACTGCATGAGCTGCCCAGCAATCTTTTTTTTTTTAAATATATATTATATAATTTTCTTTTTTTTTTAAAAAAGAAAACAAGTAACTCAATCCATTAGCCCAATGGACCTGGCCAACTCTAGCTGGCCCCTCCCATTTGGACTTAGGGCCAGGCTGCAAGCTAAGTGGCCTAAATCGAGGTATACTCGGATTAAATTTCGTGCTAAAAATAAATCCGGTCTAACTCGATCTGAATACACCCCTATATGATAAGATTGTTTGAATTGCTAAGTGACAACTTAGCTACTAAAATTACTCTGAAAATATTAATTTTTATTATATTTAGATTCAGGATTTAATGTATGCGATATTTAAATATGATATTTCTTAAAATAAAATCAAATATTATTTTGTTATATTTATTATATTTGATTTTATTATTTTTTATTTTTTTATAAAAAAAATTTAAACAGCATTTAATAATATTAGTTAATGTATGTTGGTATATATATATTAATATCGGTCGGTATATGTTGATATTTATTATATATACTTTAACTAAAAAATAACAATATATGTGAGCATATATCGGTATATATTGATATATATTATATATATTTTAACTACATAAAAATAATATATATGGGTATATATCTATTTTATATATTTATTTATACATGAGTATATGTTACATATAACTAGATATACAAAAAAAATAACAATGTATATTTGTATACGTTATATATAACTAAATATATGTGAGTATATGTTGCAAAAGAATAATAATATATGTTAGTGTATATCGGTACATGTTGTATATACTTTAACTAAAAAATAATAATATATATGCATATATATGCCGGTGTACGTTGATATATGTTATATATACTTTAACTAAAAAATAATAATATATGTGGGTATATATAAGTATATAACTATTTTATATATTTATTTATACGTATGTATATACATATAACTATATATATCGAAAAAAAATAACAATATATATTGGTATTTGCTATATATAACTAAATATATATAGATATATATTATAAAAGAATAATAATATATATTATATATATTGGTATATGTCGGTATATATTACTATATTTTAATTAGAGAATAATAATATATGTGGGTATATGTTATATGTACTTTATCTAAAGAATAACAATATATGCAAGTATATGTCGGTATGTGTTGATATATATTATATATACTTTAACTGAAGAATAATAATATATGCAAGTATATGTTATATATAACTAGATATATTAAAAAAATAATAATATATGTTTGTATATATTATATATACTTAAATATATGTAGGTATATATTACAAAAGAATAATAATATATATTATATAAATTGATGTATATCTATATATATTTTAGTATATGTTACATATACTTTAATTAAAAAATAATAATATTTGTGGGTATATATTGATATATGTTACATATATTTTAATTAAATAATAATAATATATATGGATATATAACTATTTTATATATTTATTTATATTTAGATATACGTTAATATATGTCAGTTTATATTACATATAAAATGATATTTTTATAATTTTATATTAAAAAATATTTTTAAATAATTTTTATAGTATATATTAAAATTATTTTAAAAAATAGAAATTAAATAAAATATAATAATAAAAATAAAAATTTAAATTATATATAAAAATTTATTATATATAAATAAAAATTTAATATAAATATTTTTAATTTAATATTTAAAAAATATTTTAAAATTAAAAAATAAAAAATAAAAACAAAAAAAAAACAATAGCCACTGAAAAAATAAGTACAAATGGTAAACAATAGCCTGTTTAAAAACAGTGGCTACTTTTTTTTTTTGGCCTGCAACTTACATTACAAACACTTTAGCATACAATTAATAACATAGGATAGACTGACAGCTCCTTCATACTTTTGCAAATTGAAATAATAATTTTTGTAAGTTTGAATTTTTTTTAATGTACCGTAAATTTGAAAAATATTTTAATTTTTAATTTTTTTTTGTAAATACCCCTTTAATAAATTAGTCCCTCTCTTTTGGGTCTTTTCATTATAAAGTTTTCACATTTATATTTTTTTATAATAGCCCACAATTATTATTATTATTTCTTTTTTCAAATATAACATCCCATTTTAGTCTTAATTTTTTCAAGTAACTATTACTGTTTTAGTTTTTTTTTTTAACGAACGAATAATATTATTGAACAACATCAGATGACAGCATGTTAACAATAAAATTAGGGACTCCATCCCAAGATATGAAGCTAGCATTTGTATTAGTTGCTCTAGCTAAAGAGTGAGCAGCCACGTTAGCCTGCTTCTTTATCCACCGAAGAGAAACTAGTGGAATAGATTTTAATAACAAGGAACAATCCTCAATAACCAGCCCGAGCTCAAAGTTATCAAAACCGGAATTGTTGACTGCATCTACAATAATCTTGGCATCCATTTCCATTATGCCAGCTTCTTGCCACAAGTCTTTAATCCGTGAAAGAATAATTCTCAACGCCATTGCCTCAGCACAAGTTGCAGAATTTGCACCTGATAAAGGAGCAGAAAATGCTGCAAGAAAACTACCTTGACTGTCCCGAAAGATTTCTCCAAAACCAGCAGATACATTGGCCCCAGCAAAGGTGGCATCAATGTTACACTTCCAATGGCCTTCAGGAGGTTTAGTCTAGTGAGAACACCCATCTATCTGACCAAAACTATCATTTGCATCCTCCCTTTTTCCTCTGGTTCGAGCTTTGTCCAAGTGATATAAAAGTCTTTAGCAAAATCCACAATCTCAGTTGCATTAAAAAACTTGTCTTGCCAAATAAGATAATTCTGTGCAAACCACATTCGCTAAAGAATGCAACAAAAAATCTCCACATGTTCCTTATCTTGATGCTCCAAATAATTGAACAAAAAACCCCCAATATCATCAAATAGTTGAACAGTAGCAACAACACGAAGATTCCAAAGATGCCAACAGCTTTGAACTCGTGGGCAACGCAAAAAAATATGTCCCACATCTTATGTTTCCCCACAAATTATACAACGTTCCTCCAACTCCAAACCTCTTTGAACTAACCGAGCTCTAGTAGGTAGAATATTCCTCACCAATCACCACATAAACACCTCGCCTTATCTGGAACATTCAGATTCCATAGCTTTTGCCAATTTCGCCCATAGAGGTAAGAATCATAACTAGGAATAAGGAGTTTACAAGCAAGAAAGTAAGCAGATTTCACTGTGAAAAGACCTTTTTGGTCAAAGTGCCGCATAATAACATCATTCACCACTCGATAACTAGAGGAATGTTTTTAATCCATACGCAGTCATCAGGAGAAAAAAACACTTGCAATTTTATCCTCATCCCAGCATTGATGTCCTTCCAAAGAGTTGGTATTTTTAGATACTCAATCCGTCCCAATGCATTTATATAGAAAATGAATAATTTATTAACGAGTTTGGACGGATACGGATAATAATTTTACTATTTGTGATGGATTCGAGTTTAGATATTTGGGTATTCATTATCCGAATCGGATTATTTATTAATTATATTTTATTAAGATTTTAATTATATATTAATTTAATTATAAAATTATGTGGTATGAAATTATTTTAATAAATTTATGTTAATATTAAATATTTATTTATAATTATTTAATTAAAAAATTATAATTTGTATTTTATATTTTATAATTTATAATTTTTTGAATTTTTATATTTAAACGGGTTCAGATAGTAAACATGTATTATTAAATGGGTTTGGGATGTGTACGAGTATAACTATAATCGGATTTAAACAGGTTCGAATAGTTTAAAAATTAAACTAGTTTGGATAGGGCAATTTTAATGGGTACCCTACCCGTTGCCAACCCTACTTCCAATATTAATTCACGAACTAAAAACTGCCCCACTCCTTCATTACTTGGGCTGGTAACAAAAAATTATCTTCTATCTACACCATTCCCTACCAGCCATCTCACACCATTTATAAGCAACTCCTGCTCAGCAATAAATCCTTTCCAAATGAAGCTCGGGTTATGCTCCAACTGAGCTGAAAGAAAGTCCCTTTAAGAAAAATATTTAGCTTTGAGAATTCTATTAAGAAAGCTAGAAAGATTTGTAAGACACCTCCATCCTTGCTTAGTAATCATTGCTAAATTAAATTGATGTAAGTGACCGAAACCCATACCACCAAATCTTTTGGCAACACATAATCTATTCTAGCTTAACCAATGAATTGTTTTTTGACCTTGAGTTTTTAAACTTCACCAGAATAAATTCATCATATATTAAAGTTCCTCACAAGATGATTTAGGAATGCTACAGATTATGCCACAAATTTGATCAGAACTTCTCTACCAGCATAAGACAAAAGCTTTCCCTGCCAGTTGAAAATTTTCTTTGCCAATCTATCCTTGATAAAGGAAAAAATCTTCCTTTTATCCCTCTCTATCACAAATGATAGGCCCAAATAATGTCTTGAATATAGAGAATTATAAACTCTGAGTAGATCATAAAGCGAAGCTCTCACTTTAGGGAGAATAGTAGAGCTAAAATAAATACCAGACTTAAAAATATTAATCGCCTGACCTGAAGCATTTTCATACTTCATAAGGATTCCCTTAACATTCAGACATTCCTCCTCAGTTACTTTAAAGAAAAACAGGAAATCATCTGAAAAAAAAAAGTGTGAAACATAAGGAACTCCTCTACAAACTCGACAACAGTACACATTGCCTACTAATTCAATTTTTTAAAATAAAGCAGATAAATTTTGTGCACATAAAATAAATAAGTAAGGGGATAGAGAATTGATTATCTTGCCTAATACCCCTATAGGGAATGATAGGCCAACTTCCATTCCATTCAAAGTAACAAAATATCTTGTAGATTTAACAAGAGTCATAATAAGTTGTGTCCAATGCCTATAAAAATCCAGTTTAAGCTTCATAAGTTCCAGCTTAACAATTACTGTTTTAATTATTATTTATTTTATCACACTTTTAATTAAAATATAATTCTAATTTATTTTTTATAAAAATTTTTATCTAATAATTTTTTAAATAATATAAAATTGAGAAAATTTAAAAATTAGAAATAAAAATTCATTATTTCAATCATGAGATTTTAAATTAAAATAAATAAAAATTAAATTATATAATACTATACCATATCATAACAAACCATGAAATAATCGTGCATAATAGTTATTTTCTGAATTGGCTTTATAGTAGTTTTTTGAATTTTATTAATCCAATATAGTTAAATTTAAGTATAATAAATTTCATTTCATAAAATAAAAAATGTAAAATTAAATAAATTTAATTTATATGCATCAAATTATACTAGATTCATTAATTTAAGTCATATAAAAAGAAAAGATTCAAGAATTATCCCTAAAATGAAAAATTGGATACCAGTATGGGACCTTTCCCGCTCCCATTTAATAGCAGTAATAACAGATGTAAAAGAAGACAAAATGAGATATTTGCAGAAATCGAAAATTTGAAGCAACAGTAGAACCAAATCCAAAATTTGGTCCCACAAGAAGAACGAGAGGCGAAGAGAAGCCAAATAGGTGAAGCACTGAAACTAACGGCATCGGCCAGCCACACGATTATCCTCTGTCTCTGACATATCTTATATATGTTTTCCTCTCATTGGGCACTTGCCCATTCAACACCTACGTAATATCAATCCCCTTTCAGTTTCCGGTAATTTCATTTCTCTAGTTGGAATTAGCTTCGTATTTGTTTATAAATTTCTGGTTCTTCATTTCCACTAGTATTTGAATTTCAAGAATTGCTTTAAATGGAATTTGCTTTTGTTCGCCTTAATTATGTGGTTATTATGCTATAATTATGTCTATACTGCTTGGCTTTCTCACAGTTTTGAATTTGAAAAACCCATTGTCTTGAATTCACATGGGGTTTGGTTTAATATTTTGCATGTTTTGATCTATATACATTGCTTTATTGAGTGTTTCATTTTTTTATTAATACTGGTTCTAGAGTTTTAAATTTTAGAAGCCAGCTAAAATTGATGATCTTAGTTCTCACAGTAGAGCTCATCTGCTGGACAAAATAGATAGAGGAGTTTATTTTATTATAAGGAATTTAAGTGAGATAGGTGTAGGTAACTTCTTTTTTTTCTTTTTTATTTATCAACATTGATGTTTCTGTATCAATTCAAATGGGAAAAAACAATATCCAATTGAAAACGGAACAGGAAGAAGGAGATTATTTTGTTTTGTTAAATTTGAGGCTTTTTTGTTAAAATGCCATTTTTCTGTTTGTTTTATTGACTTCTTTATTTTATTTTATTTACAATTTTACTTCTTATGGGCTCTACCATTGAATTTCAAGAAATCCAATTGGGAAATGCAATTTATTTTTATAAATTCAGACGGATTCCTTTCAGTACAGTTTAGTTTGATCCAGATTATTTCACTTTTTTTTTCCTTTTCCTTTTGTTGGGAGTTATGTCACTTTATTGAACTTTGTTTACTTTATCTGGTTTTTAAGCAGAAAATGGGAGTTTGATGAGATCTTCTTTTGGGTTTCATAGTGAGTTGACAAAGAGATGATGCCTGTTTGTTCTGCCACCCCATGTTCCTCAAATCCTCAGGTGATATTTCACTTTACATGTGGCTGCCTCAGCAATTCAACTACTGTTGACATTATTTAGTTTATGGTTTACATTAGGTTTACTTGCATTGCTGGCTTTTCTTGATTTCCTGAAATCTGTACGAGGGAAAAGTTGTTTCAGTTGAGCTAAAGCTGAGAAAATCTTCAAATTTTTGTTAGCCAGACTTTCAAAAAATGTTTCTGGGTGTCACCTTTATGGAAGTTTGGTTAAGTAAAATAGTGTTTATAGTTCCTGCTACTCTTTAAATTCTGGTTAACAACTTGTGAAAGTTTCCTCAAATGTAATCTGCAACACAGATCAATTTGTCTTCTATTGACATGAAAACAATTGGTGTCTTTCTTTGGTGTTAACTCTCTTCTTTTATGCTTCTGTTTATGTCCTTTTTGTAAGATCCATTCACCAAGATGTTATCTCAATCACTGGCTATTGCTCGTCTTTCTGAACCACTCTCCACTTCCATGTGTATGGTGAGCATTTTATTGATGATATGAAATTACAACAAAATGCAGATTTCATTCCATGGAGGTGTACGGTCCTTTTGTCCATTTTGGAATGATTATGAATCCAGATGTATTGCAGAAGATAGAGTTGTTTTGGGCTTTCATAATGGAACTCATTCGCAAAGAATTTCCGTTAAAACTCAAGCTGCAAAATCTTTTTACTCCAATTTAATTGAAAGAAATGAACATTCAGCACCCATGAATTTCAATGAAAATCATTCTTGCGGAGATGAATTCAATGATGTTAAATGCAATTTATACAACGATTGGAGTTCTTCAGTTGGAGCAACAAATGAACTTGGTTTTATGGGAGGGGAGAAAGTGAGATACATAGAAAGTTATAGCATATCTGATGTAGAAGAGAAACTAGTGGGCTTTACAGGTCAGTCAACTGAAAGTGCTTATAGTTTGACAGGGCCTATGGAACCTGATATCATGTCAACTAGTGTTGTAACACCAGACAATCCCAGCCCAGTATCTGACTCCTTGGATGTGAATAATGATTCAGTATCCAGTGTAAAGACTAGTTTTGATGATTTTCTTGATGGCGTTAGGAACTCCTTCGGTACTTCTGTGAATAATGGAGAAAGTGCTGTAAAAAGCTCATTAGACACAATTACTTCATCAATAACATCCATCACAAAAGGTGTTTCTGAAGCAGTGGATAATACCTTGAATGGGGTGTTTTCGGCTGTAGATCAAACAAGAGGATTGGCTGGCAGTAGATTAACTAGCTTTTCAAGTGACCTGGAGGAAGCTGCAAGGAAAGCAGCAGTTATTTCTGTTGATGTGTTGAGAGGTACAATTATTGCCGTGGAAGACTCTATAACAAAAGGAGCTTCTTTTGTTGTTTATTCTTATGGGTCTGCCAAGGAACCGCTTCCTCCTGAGATCAGGGATGCACTAAATCTATCTGAAGAAAAAGTTGCACAAATATCAAGGCCAATAAGTACATCTTTTCAACAGGTATATGGGTACACATTTTGGTTTAGTTATTATATGTCTTAAATGATTCAATGACAGCTTTTTTTTTTATTTTTATTTTTATCTGGAGCATTAAATGAAATTAAAAAAACAAACCCAACCACACCGTCTTCATTTTCTTCTCTCTATTTTTGTTACTCTTGGTAAGTTCTTGACCTAGGAAAGGACCCACAATTTGTATTGTTGATATTCAAACTCCTTTTGTCAGAGCTATCAGTCAATGTTTTAGCTATTGTGAAATCCTAGTTAAAATATCATGGTAGAAATCAATAGTATCGTTGTCTATAACACAAGAATTTCACAATTGTGAGCATGCTGAACTTCTCGCCTCTAATGACATTGAATTTCATACACCACAAGCAGGTCTACTTTGCTATTGAGGGATTGGAGAAAAATATTGGCTTAGATCCTAATGATCCAGTTGTTCCATTCTCTCTTTTCCTTGGAACCTCAGCTACTCTTTGGTATGGATGTCCTTTTATGCATAACAGGGTTTTCTCTATTCAATCTATATTAAATTTGAAACTTATATGTTTTATCAGATTTCTGCAGGGTTTTCTATCGGGTGTGGGCGTATGGTGGTTACTCTGGAGATTTATCTCCTCAATTAACTTTACAGCTCTTGGCTGGAAAGAAGAATGCTGTACTCATTGATGTTCGGCCTGAGGCAAGAGAGTGTAAATTTTTCTGGACGCATATTTTGTTCAATGATACTGTGAAAATTCCAATTCCTCCACGGGAGAGCCTGAAGCCAAACAAATTGTTATAGCATTTTTTTCCTAATCTACTTTAGGGTTTCTCCTTTTTTAAACTCCATCCTTTAATAGCTTTTACTATTAATTGCCTTTCATAGCTTTAATAGCTTTTACTTATTAATTGCTGCTGAGTTCATTATCAAATTCTTTTATTTAGTTTTTAAGTTACATTAAAATTTGGTGTCTGTCATTGCCTTTGTCAAGGGTTTGAGAGAAAGAGATGGCATTCCTGATCTTCGACGGGCAGCTCGGTTTCGCTATGCAAGTATAACTTTACCAGAGGTTAGTATTTACAGTAATATATCATGAAGGATCAAATTTGCAGAACAATAATTTTTCTGCTAAATCTCAAATAATTCTTTGGACTGAGTAAGACATCAAGATGTGTATTGGAGCTCGGCTGTATCTCTTTTAGCAATTATATATTACATATTTATTTTGTCCAGGTTGATGAGCCACTACGAAAATTATTAAAGGGTGGCAGAGACATTGACAACACCTTAATTGCTGCAGTTATTAGAAATTTGAAAATTGTTCAGGTATAGCTTTGGGTTTTCACGTCACTATTCTTTCTACGTTTTTGTTTTGAAGCTTTCTGAAAAGTTCCAAAGGTCTATCCCCCTCCTTATCTTTGGTTCAGGAGAAGTGGGGGGGATGTCTTAGGCTTGATCTCACCAAACTGTGCGCCGTAACTGAGGGCATGGAATTTTTTTCATCAATAGTTCTTTTATTAAATAATTCTTCCCTCTATCTCATGGTCTTGTCTTGAGGAAAGGGATAACTAGGTACATAATGTGATAAGAAATTTAGTAGAAGACTTGGAGAAGTGTTTAAGCACCATGCAAATGTAATTAGTTATTCTTATACTTATCTTCTAAAAAAATTAACTGAAAATTTAGACCACTAAAATAGTTGGGACAAATTATCAATTTTATAAAATGAATACAGGGGGATTTGCTCTTAAACATTTGTGAGTTTTCGTTGTTTGAATCTGGCTTTGGGAATGTTGTCTGAGAAATTTGCCTTTTCTAATACTTGTAGGACAGATCCATGGTCATAGTTATGGATGCTGATGGTACTTCTTCCAAAGGCATTGCAAGATCCTTGAGAAAACTTGGGGTTAAGGCAAGTATTTTTATATCTCTACTCTTCTTCTATACTAACTAAGCATTTAGGTGAGTCTGAGACAAGAGAAAGTGAATTCCATTTTTATTAATCTATTCTGTGAGTTTTATGGACTGGGGCATGATAGAGCTGCTTATGTAGTTAAAATGGCTCTAGCTTGTTGTTTTAATGACTTGGAACTTGAACCACTGAATACCTCTTGAATGCCTTCTCTTTAACAGATTATAATTTTTTAAAGCCAAACCTGGTGCATGTGATGTATATAAGGGTGGTTCAAGATCATTACACAAGAAATATAAATAAAAGAAAAGATGGAAAAGCAAATGAAATACAGAGAAAGGATAATATAACACATAGAATAGGGTGCAGAACTAAAGAAACAATTTTGTACCCTGAAATAAGAAATTTAAAGAATTAGTGAATATGAAAGATCTGACTGTGTGCCAATTGAATGAAGATTATAACAGCACTGTTCAATTAACCAATCCCCGCTTTCTCAAAAACTGATTCTTTTGTTCCATTCAAAGACAACATAAAAGGTAAGATTCCCCCAAGCCACGGCTATCTCTTTCCAAGTTTTTTTTTTCCAAATTGCACAATTTTGTAGTTGATTTATGCATTAGCCAAGCAACCTTAAATAACAATAAACCAAGGTTTATGATTCCTCTGCCATAGGAACTGAAGCAATAGATCAACTACTGTTTCCTGATTGACTTTTCCCAGACAACACCAACTCTTTTACCTAAACCCTTTTTCATGAGGTCGTCATTCAATCTGAAAAAAAAAACATTTTAGTTGATGCATAAATATGCCATATACTTTTCCAAGGAAAAACATTGGCCCAAGCAAACATCCAAAACCTTATCAAAATACTTGGATTGATTTATTGTCAGATGGTAAAATTTTGACACATTATATTACTTATAGTAGAATCCTATGTGTTGCATTTTATAATGATTTGACCTTTCTCTTGAGGTTTTGTACCATCTTATATTCACTCTTCTGAAGGTGGCATTTGTAAAGGTGCATTTTTTCAAATACTGAAGAAAGAAATGTCAATCTCAATTTTAATCACTTCCAGCAAAGTGGCCTTAATCTTTTTTTGATGCAGTCCTAACACTATTGTGATTCTGCATATTTGTCCAAAGGAGACGGGTTCATTTAAGTTTACAAAAATATTTCTGGTTACTCTGTAAAATTAAATGCTAAATAGAACCCATTTTTGATTCAAGTACTTCTTGACATAGGTTCAGCTGAAGAGTTTTGGCTTCAGTATCTATAGAAGAATCCTTGACAAAGTATATTATTAGTTCACGCAGGTAAGTCCTGACAAGGCTTTGCCTGCTTGGGTAAGTAGAAACAACTTACCCATTCAATTTTGTTTTGGCTCAGGTAAGTGATCCAGTTGTCATAAAGCTGGATGGCTATGTATAGGGCTTATGAGATGAAACTTTACATTCTTTAACATCAGATATAACAGGAAGTTGCCAAAAATAGTAAACTGATTCTACTAGAGAAGTCGGTAGGATTTTGTTAGCATTTAACTTCTTGTATTGGCAAGAAAATGGTCCATGTTAATGTTGTTATGCTGGATCTACAATAAAGGATCTACAATAAAGGAAAGCTCATTGCTAACTAATCGGTTATATTGTTCATGGCAGAGACCATACTTGGTCAAAGGTGGCTTCCGGTCTTGGGTGAAACAAGGTCTCCGAATCAAGGAACTCAAACCTGAGACAGCAATAACTTTGCTGAATGAGGTATTTATTGTGTTGCTGCTGCATATCCTCTGAACTTCTGTAACTGTGCAGGGATATATAATACCGTTTGAGTATCACTCATCATTTTCAAAAGGTTAGAGTTTAATTCCTAGATTATAATTTATAAATACATGCTATGTATTTGACATCATATGCATCATGCTACTCCATCATTCTGGATGCCTGATCATATGATAACATGGATAATATCAACATGTAAACTTTGAACAATATGTAATCTTATGCTTATTCAGAAAGCTCAGGAATTTTGAAGTCAACTTTTCATATCAGGCCACCATCTGATAGAAAAGGCTATTTTCCTTGTGAACAGAAAACAGTAACCAATACAAGGATTAACTTTCACTTTACCTTATTAAATGTACTTTTATATCAATACCAGTTGTTTTTTTCCTTTTCTAGTGATGAATCTAAGTTTTCACAATATTTTTGCATAATTTGCGGTCATTTTCAGGAAGCTGAGGCAATACTAGAAGAAATTAGTCCTTCTCCAGTGCAAATCCTTGGGTATGGTGTGGTAAGACTAACAAGAGTTTAGCATTATGATTTATTTAATAGAGCATTTTACTGTGTCTCAGTTTTGTTCCTATTTGAAGTCATCCTTCAAATGATTTCTTGTATCCAAAGGATGGGTTGAATGGGACTATTAATCTTTGTGATGTAGCATGTGCATAGAAGAGTTACAACATATTTGAAAGAACTCTTTTTATTTCAAATAAGCTATTCCATATGGTCTGGATCTGAGTTTACATCACTTTTAGAATTTTCTCCTGGGAGACTATTCTTTGAGTAACTAAAAGCAGTCTGCATATCTTGCTTTGTTTATATCAAGAATAATAATTTCAAAGAGTTATTTGCTTGCCATACAACCTCTAGTGCATTCTTCCCTAATAATTGTTTTGCTTTCATGGACAGGTTTCTGTTGCGGCACTATATGCGCTATTAGGTGTGTTTTTTTCTCTTTCTGTGTATCTTTTAAATTATAATAAGAAACGGAGCTGAATAAGTGACCAAACATATCTTTGATCTCTAACTGCATGCCAATGCATATCATGCCTTGTTCTCAAGTGCTGTCGATATCTAAAATTATTTTGGATCACTTGCAAATAGTTTTTATTTGTCAGCAAGCCTTGACTTTGTCTTTGTTGAAGAGAATGTTTCAGAGTTATTGCTTCAAGGCTGGAATAATTTGGTGTGATTATAAAATGGAAAGAAGCATGAGTTTTTCATGCATCTTTTCATGTTGACTAAATTGGGCAGAAATAAAGTTGATTTGTTTGGAGAATGCCAGCCAAGTAAAAACTGTTATATTGCACCGGTCAATAGATTCTCCAGAATCAAATTTTGAGCTGGAAAATAACTTTGGCCTCAACAATTAGGGTGTTCACATCTGTTCTCTAGCAATATTAAATAAATATAGCAAGAAATAAATATTCCTGAGCATCATTTTGCTCCTCAGATCCCTGTTTCTTGTATGCCTACAACAGAAAAGCTGCCATGTTGAAAGAATCTGCAGTTGGTGGACCAAGCAAGGATAATTTTAGGAATCATTTTCTTCTTGCTATTTCTTTATTTCTTTGGGTTAGGGGTGGTATTTTGTAGATTTTATGGAAGTTTTAGTTGCCATAAAGGAAAAAACTTCCTTAATCCGATAGTGTTTTTTATACCTAAATATAGTGTTTTTTATACCTAAATACTGTGCATTTGCAACATTTTTAGATTATCTCTGCTATGAAGAAGAAAAGACAATCAATAATCCGACTGAACTGCTATTTCTTGTGATATTCTTTGTCATCATTTGTCATAGTCGAGATTATGATACACTTGGATAATCAATGTAGCTTAGCTAGAACATAATTATTAATATCAATTACTTGATTGTGAAATTCTACCAGCCAAATTGTTAACCAGTGGCGGAACCAGAAATTTACCGAGGGGGGGTCAAATGGTTGTGGTGGTCGGCGGTGTGGTGGCTGCCTGGCTGGCCTGCTGCCTCTTGCTTCGGCTGGTTTAATTTGGGGAGGGAACGGGGAGAGGGAAGAAGGAGAAGGGAGCCTTTTTTATTTTTGAACCGGGCCAAGCGAAACGGCGTCGTTTCGCTTGGGCTGGTTTTTTTTTTTTATAAATTAAGCTCTGGCGAAATGGCGCCGTTTCGCCAGGGGTTTATTTATAAAAAAAAATTAGTCCTTGGCGAAATGACGCCAGAGAATAATTTATATAAAAAAAATAAATGTATTTGCAGCGAGGGGTTCGTCTACCCCTCGCTGCAAATCTTCTCCAACTCAGCCCCTTCAACAGGGGCTGAGTTTCCCTCGATTTCACGCCTCCACCGGATTTTCTCCTTCTGGCTGCCGGTGAGGGGGGTCGTGTGACCCCACACGACTCCATGGTCGTTCCGCCATTGTTGTTAACTACCGGCTGTTCTTGGTTGGATATTCATTTTTATCTTTTTCCTTTCCTCTCTACAAAATGATTTCCCAAAATCTAAATATTTTTCTAATATTTCTAGATTCTATTCCTCCGAATTCCTTTGTTTTGTTTCTTTTTTTCTTTTTTTTTTCCCATAAACTTCTTTTTTTTTTTTTCATAAACTTCTTGTCCACTAAGCATGTATTTTATTTCAGAGTGGGAGAAGACATTACAATTCATTGGTGTCGTTGGCCTTGCTCAGGTATCCATTTTTCTCCAGTTTCTGGTTCTCTATTTATGTTTGTGTATGGCTTGATATATTTTCATCATTAACTTCTAAAGTTAAGTAGTTCTCATGCAATGAGTCATTTGGCCATGGCTTTTGCTGTAATATGTTCCATATCTTAGGAGAAGGAAGCAGAGTGTTGTTGGTTCACAAATCATTGATTTATTTAGTTTCCAAGTGTTAGGATGGTTAGAATGGTTTGTTATTTATTTCCATGTTCACAATGAAGCTTGCCTGTTCCTTTTTTTTACCCTTTTTTAGATGGGGTTCTGTCCAATTTTTCTAGCATATCATATCGGATATAAATTATTTTGATATGCTGAATTATTTGTAGGAATACCTACATTTGCTAATTCTTGACTCTTTGTACTCCTCCAGAGTATTTATCGACGGGTTGCTTCATATGAGGGCCCTGAAGGTATCAGGCAAGATGTGAGGTAAAACCTACTGCATAAGTCACTTCTCTATCTGTGCTACCATGTCTGATACATGATAAGTGTTACATTGCATTTCATACCCTTTCTCATGAACAAGATTGATGTAGAAGCAGAGATGGTCATCCTTTTTTCTCGCTTTATCACATTTGAAAATTTTTAATGGTGCGCACCTGGTATGACGTTATTTTAAGAACTGTTGGACCAACATGATGGGCATAATGGTGCTATCCCCCTGTAAGGAAAAATATTAATAGTAAATATAAGCAGAGCATCATTTAATTCCCAAAATAATATGCTTTGCCTTTTGCACATTATAATTTGCATTAATAATGTAAGCTCGTCTGGATTTGTTTGGATTGAGGGATAAGGGATACAAAAGGAAAA
The DNA here is from genome assembly GCA_947685225.1 of Garcia nutans. Lineage (NCBI taxonomy): Eukaryota > Viridiplantae > Streptophyta > Magnoliopsida > Malpighiales > Euphorbiaceae > Garcia > Garcia nutans. The sequence continues at coordinate 38,871,400 of CANTUV010000027.1, forward strand.
AGAGATGGGATTTGAATCTTTAATGATATTGGAAAAGAAAAGACAATGGGGAATTATGCCCTCAAAACTAATTTTGCTTTCTGAATCTCTTCAACGTTTAGAAAATACTCTCTCTGTTATATTTTAAGTGTCGTGTAATAAAAAATTTTTTGTTCCATTTTAATTATCACTTTTATAAATTTAAAGTAATATTAATTATAAAATTTCAACTTTACACTTATGAGTATTAATAAGTAAGGGAAGAGAGGTAATGTTAATAATTAATAACAAGAATAGTTGAAATGGATAATTAAGTAAAATATAATAAATTTTTTTTTTGTAAAATTTATAATAACTAATGATTATCTTGATTTGTTTAATTATTTCTAAAACAACACTTGAAGGTGGGTCGGAGAGAGTAAGAATTATCATTGAAAATTATAAAAGATGGATGTGAGGATTGGGTGCGGTACATAATTTCATCTAAAAGATGGATCCACATGAATGTGAGTATTGAAAGTTATAAAAGATGGATCCACTGGGTATACAATAAAAATAATTTCCTTGGCTGAAAATTTTTTCCAAGTGGATTGGATGTAAATAATTTCCTATCATGACCAATAATAATATTTTAATAAGACCATTTTATCTTAATCCTTTCCAGTTCTTTGAAACATCTAAACATAAAATAGTTCCTTATCTTCTCATTTCCTTTCCTTCCTAACCATGTATTAAATATTAAATTTTCCTTTCTAGTCCATCTGAAAGTCCAAAAGATACTGGGGAAGGAGCAATAAAAATTGAGGGGAAGTGGATGCATAGATTAAAATAGGCGTCATCTGTGCATCTCTGGATGCTTCTATTAACATTCTCGTCATGACCCTCCCAGCATTTTAAGTCGTGTTCGTGTTTAAACCTACTATTAAGCTACCAGCATTTATATTGATACCTCCCTTGTGTATTCAGTTATTTACTGATTGGAGTTTGGATTAATTTTTGAGAAAATTACGTCGAACACGGAAATTTAATTTTGACTTTTCAATTATACAGAGGTCAAAATTTTATTTTTTTTCAAATCTAAGGCATGCATATTTTTTTTCCCCTTTAAATTTTTTTCGATGTTATTTTATCTTTATTTTTTCTGTTTTTTTTTTAATTTTTAATTGGTATTTATATTTTTTTATTCATAAATAATTTTTTATTTTTATATTTTCATTATACATATAAAAAGAATAAAAATAAACATAACATATCCGCAACATATACATAATACATATAAAAACAAACAGTAACATGTCTGTAATATGTACAAAACATATTCACAACATATCCACAATATATATACTATAATTAATTAATTTATAAAAGCTAAAAGATATATATCTATAACATATATATTATAATTGAGCAATATACAAAGATTGTATAATATATAAAGGCTAAAAGATAATATATGCACAATATATATATGATATATTTATAACATATACACAAAATATTTGAAATATATAAAATTATGCTACAAAATGATATTTTTAAGATTTGTTTTTGAAATTTTTTTATAAAATTATGTTATTTTCTCTTAAAAGTATTATTTTACAGAGTAATATTTAAAATAAACTCAATTTTTATATTTTTTTTGAAGAATTTTATAATATATACATAACATATCTATAATATAACATATACAAATAAAAAAAATATAATGATGTATAGTATTTTCGTAATTTTATAAATTTTTTAGGTATATTTAAAATTTTTTGTCAATAGTATTTTAAAATTTTTTTTTTTTATTTTTGTAGGTAGTTTTGTAGAAAGCCCTTAATTTTTTCAGTAGTAGGCCAAGCTTCATTGGTATTTCTATTATTTATTTATTTTTTCATTTATTGTTCATGTTGGAAGGCGGTTGCTTGCTCCTGTAAGACTTGGAGCTCAGGCATTTTCATGGGTTGCTGGAAAACTAGAAACCAATGGCATTGGACTCCCTACATCACCTTCATCTTCAGATGTTCAAAGCCGTGTACTGCAAGCTGCTGCAAAGCATGAATCTCAACCAACTGACACTGAAGGAGTTCAGGATCCATCCTCTGAAGGAGTTGCCCCAATAAACGAAAAGGTGGATTTTTCAGAAGCATAGCCAGGTTTTGCCACAAAGCATCACTCGCACATTTGAGAACTTGACTAATCTTTGCAATGTATAAAGATTAATTAAACATCCAACTCTGCTTGACCTCTTTGAACATGAGTTCTGTACATTACATCACACCAATGGCCTAAGTTGTTATGTTTCCTTGAATTTTTTATACCTTTTCAGGAGTAATATTCCCGTCACAAGTATACTTGTGCATTTCCTTAAATCAGTTGGCAATACGATATGAACAAGGCATTGTTGTTATTAATGAACAATATGCTATCATATCATCACAAGCACGGGCAGGTACATCATATTACACATTTTCTTTAATGTGGTTCCTTATTCAGGTATTTGATCTCTGATACAGATATAGATAACTCTCAAGTTCATTCAAGAAATAGGATGCACACTGATACAAACTAGATCAATACAACTTCAATTTCCATAAGAAAATCTAGAAGAAGTTCAGCTATGTTTACAGAAACTAAATCAAAATATTGTTTGTTCTGGTAATCTTCCTCACCGTAAAACAATCACAGGGCAAATACTCTTCTTTTAATTAGTACGAGGAAAAACCAGAGTTACCATGATATTTTTCACTAGGCAATGATATTATCTTCATTCTATATATCGCCAGTCATTGGATCAACCTGATTTGTTCACACTTGGTCCACTTTTGTTTCCCATTACCACCATTGGCGGTGGAGATAGTAACCCTGCCCTGAAAAGAATGTGTCGAACAGGGTCTGTGGGCTGAGCACCAACTGATAACCAATATCTGCAGTGCAGAGCAGGAAGAAAAGAATAACTAAACAATGACACATATGCAAAGCTCCCATTTGAACGATCAGACTATTGACAATCATCAAAAAGCTTTGTGGACACTAAAAATGAATTTATCAGCTATCTGCTTTTCTTCAATAAAAACTTGGCAATTAGTTTACTCAAAATTTCCAACCATGATAACGATGATTTTTTTACTCGAGTCAAAAAGTGGTTCAATAAAACTTAAAAGCTGGTACTCAGAGGAAAGATAAAAAAATAAAAAATAAAAGGAATATACATAGAAGGATTTAAAACTTGAATACTAATGAAAGAAAATATTGCAAACATTATATTCATCTCAAAACAGCTGTAAACTCTTGATTATCACCATCAGTTTTCCCAAATCTCATTTCAAATATTGCAGTATATGCTGCAAGGCGAGGAACATCTGAAACTAACAGAGTTAAGTCGGCGAATGTATTATCAGCAAGGACCCGAGTAGGTTACAATCCCACGCATATCAAAAGATTGAAAACAGGGGGGAAAAACAAACCTTTGCTTTCTTGCATAAAGCGCAAGGTGCATGGAAGAATGCTCAAGAAATTTAAGTCAAAATGTAAAATTGGAAACATAAGTAATGCCACTCAGCTATCATCTTTATCCTTTGCAACAACAAACCCCCAACGCACACACAAATGGAGAAGGGAGGACACTGAAAAGTATCAATAGTTATACAAAGATGCTCAAGAAATAGTCAGTTCAAAAAATAAAAACCTTCAGAAACAGTGAAAGGAATTTCCCATTATAAATCAGCAAGGAAATCAATAATTCCAAATGATGAATTAAAAATAAATTGATTTTCTTTTAGGATGAAAAAAAATATAAAGATAAATCAAATTTGATAGTAAAAAGCAGTGAAAAAAAATGCTTACTCCACTAAATCCAATTTAAGGCCCACTCGTTTATCATCATCTTTAGCTGTTGAAAACAGAAAGAAAAAAAGAATAATCATTTAGCACAAATTTTTATGAAAAAAAAAATACTGAGCAGAAATCACAACCAAAAAATATTTCTGCATTTCCCTCTATTCCCCAGTAATTTTGAAAGATGAATTGAGTGTTATTCTATGAAACTGAAACAACCATCATTATATCAATCTTCAAAGGCCAGTACTCTCCTTTAGAGTCACAAATAGACAATCAAATTAAAATTCAAAACGTTTACTTCTATTCCTTCACCATAAGATTCTAGGCAAGCAATCAATGACTCCCTTGTCCAACAAAACTGAAAAGGAAATGTAAAAGAGAGTATACAATAATCTTGGGAAGTAACAAGAAAATAATATAGTTTTATCATTATCTTTTTTCATACTAATAATTCAATAACAACAAAACCTTAATTCCAATTTAATTGGGCTATATAAATCCTTTTTTTCCATCTTATTCGATTGAGGGCTATCTCTTCGTATTCATCTTTATTCATAATAATAATTTAAAAAAAATTAACCTTAAAGCTCATAATTCATATTTTCATTCTGCTTTTTCTCACATTTTCTAGAAAACCGAACAGAAGATAAGGGAAAAAAAGGGAATGTGTGCACCTGCCAAGGGATTATAGAAGCCGAGGACTTGAAGATGCTTGCCATCTCTAGGGGATTTGCTATCGGCAGCTACGATCCTGTAAAATGGTCTGTTTCTGCATCCAAATCTCTCCAGTCGGATCCTCACTGCCATTTGATCTCCTGTAGAAACTATCAATCATAGATTAGCATAATAGCATGACAGCATCGTCGAGGGTTTTTTAGGTCTAAGGGGTTTTAGCGTTTTCCCTTTATCTCCTTCCTTAAAACGACATACCGTTCAAGGTTGGACAAACAAAGCGACTTCTTGGGCATAATATTCTATTATATTTTAAATAAATTAAATATATTTTTTATATTTTTAGATTATATGATAAATAACTTTACAAATTATAATACAAAAAACATAATTAATTTGTGAAATTAAATTGATAAGAAATAGTATTTATTGTGTATTTTAAGTAATTTTATTTTTATGATGATAGTAATATATATATTAAAGGAGCAATTTATTATAGCATGCTAATTTTTGAAACTCGTTTTTTGCATGTGTTATTTTTTTAAATTTATAAACATTATTATAATAAATTATATTTATTGTTTGTTAATATATACTTATTAAATATATATATTTTTGAAGAAATTTTTGGTATGGGATATTTTTAGACAAATAGCGTCATGTTCATTTTTTGGACATGTAATATTTTAACCCGAAAACATAAGTGGTGATTTTAATAAGAACAAAAATAAAGTTAGAAAAATTTTACAATGATAAATTAAAATTTAAAAGTATTAATATTATAATTGAAAAGTTTAAGCACAACAAGTGAAATTAATCGTTAAAATAATATTTTATTCGTCTTAAAATATTTATATGTTATTCTCTTTTTTTAGATATTCCAAAAAATTTACAAGATTTAAAAATTTATATACTTAAATAGTATTATTTTCTCGTAATAACCTTTATAATTATCAATAGCAATTAATAAAGAAATGCCCGTGCCAAAGCAAGAGAGATAATTGAATTATGTTTCCGATGCTACTATTGGATGAAGAGACATTTTAGAAAAATGACATTTTCACTCTATTAAAGACTCAATGTGTTTCATCATGTTTTAGATTTAAGCATTTCTCTCAATTATTTTTTATATGAGTGTTTTTGTCAAACTATGCAAATATTTTGAAACGGATGAAGTAAATTTAAAAAAAATATAGAATTAATATAGATAAAAAATTTTAAAATTTAGTTTAAGTGAAAATTTTATGAAATTAGCTAATATCAGTTTGTGTGTGAAGATCATCAACATCAATAATTTAAAAAAAAAAAAAAAGTGTTTCCCTCGAAAAAAGAAAAAGAGTACTTTTAGCCTTAATTGTGAATAGGAAAAGGGGGCGCCGAAGATATATATTATGAAAAATTTTATTACGGATCTGGTCCATCTCTTTACTCATATATTATGCTAATTAAAAATATTAATTTAAATTATAATATTTTAAAAAATAATTTTAATTAATTTTTATTATTAAATTACACTTTCTGATTGGTTTAGTCAATAAGTGATGATATGAGCCAGGTCCATATTAAAATTTTTCATATATTATATTAAATTATCAAATGAATTTGATTTCTATAAAATCAAATTTGATTTTATACTAAATTACATTAAATTTGATTTCTATCAAAGAATATGTATATTTTTCAAAAGCCCAATAAGAAATCAAAGTCTTCAAACTCCTTTTAATAAGTTTATTCGGATTCTACAACTACAAAATCTAATAAATGAAATTATTGAAGAAAATGAATTGTGAAAAAATAATATTGAATTGAGAGATAAAATATAATTGAAATAAATTCACTCAGCTTGGAATATAAACAAAGAGTTGAAATTCTAAACTTGAAAAATATTGAATTGAAAAGCTAAAACTATGTAGAATGGAATTAATTAAATAGAAAATTAAACTAAGCTAAAAAAGCTGAAAATTTATTGATATGGAACTAGAATTTACTGCTACAAAACTAAAATTCTATAATTTGAATTTATTATCTTTGAAAAGATTTGGCTTTTTTTTTTATTGATTGTTAGTCATGATGGTTGGAGACCCTTAGTTCCTTTTTCTCCTTTTCTTTTAAACCATTTTTTTAAGTGACTCCTCATTTTTAAGCTTCTTAAAATCCATTTCCATTTTTGATGAAATTATGGGATTGGGATTCCTAAAAAATAAGAAGTTATTGTAGAGTTGATAATTAAGAAAATCTATGTCATCAAGTCACAACCCCATATTCTTTCTCTGTGTTTTCAACCAACTTTCACTCTTTACATTTTTAGGCTTAATTATTATATAATGTGCTTTCATTATGCCAACTTCTTACTTTCTTTAGCCATCAAAACTTTATTAATTTTAGGTGTAAACATAAAGAGATCGGGAAGTTTTCTGACTCCTTGTTAGAATTGATCCAACATGATGATTTCAAGACTACTTTATACTATTTATAATATTTCTTTATCTTTGTAGTAGCATGCTTTTATTTTTTTCTTGATCATCTCTCTAACAGAAAAATTAACTTATTATTTTATTAATTATATACAAGAAAGGAGAAAATTTAAAACTCGACTATGAGGTATAAACGAAAGAACTTAATATTTAAGTGGAAGTAATATATACTCTTAACCATCAAGCCAAATCTTAGTGATTACAAGAACATTATTTTTAATAGATGGAGAATTATCTTTGATCTATTATAATATTTTCCATTATTGAATGAGTCTTCATTGTATGTTGAGAAAAAAAAAATATATTGACCAAAAATATATATATTTATATAACTACTTGTTAGTGTGGTAATTACTAGTATAACATTTCTCTTAATATCATTAATAATTCTCAAAAGCGAAAACTTTAAAAACTTAAAAAAATTTAAAAATAAAATGAAACCCAAAACAATACGAGAATCAAGAGAACAAATAAAAAAATGGTAGGAGTTGACAGAGTTGATCTGTCCTCGAATGAAGCCTTCAGACTATTCCTTTATTCTTCTCTATCGCTCTCTACATATCTCTCTTTTAACAACCTTCTTTTCTCAGTTTTCAAATTTAGATCTAAGGATGTTGTTAACTTTTTGGTCACTGTAGCCTAGATCTTCACAACCTCTTGACCTCATGTAGTATATTTTAAATAATTTTATGGTTTAATTAAATACAAATTCTAGATCTGACACTCATATAGTTTTTTTTTTTATCATCCACCTTCATGATGGTCTGGTTTAGTTTTAAAGATTTAATAGTTTGAAGAGAAAATCAACAAATAGTTTCAGAAAAATTTCTTGATTTGGCCTGATCATAATGGCTTTCGGTGTATTATAATCATAGTCAAGATGGATTTGTAGCTCTCATCAGTTTGTGAACTTTAAAGATGATTGGGCTCTGCTTTTTTGGTACTTAAATCATCCCTTACTAATTTTCAGCATTATTTTCACCTGTGATTTTTAGCCAGTTTCCTTTATTGTGCCACCTTACAATGAACATATGCTGCCTTAATATCCTTCTGTTTCTTGGTGATCTTATTGTTGATATAAGCATCCAAATATATTAGATCTCATATTAAAAGGTTTTTACATCTAGTTTATCTTTAGGTGTTAAAAGTCTTCCAATTTAGGCTGTTTTTCTATTTATTTCAATGCAGTTTTTATTACTGATAAAAAAATGGTGGGAATTGTCTTTCTCTAGTCTCTTTCGTCTCTGTCAAAGCCCAACAAGCCTTCCAATCTCAACACCCATTGTTGCCATTGATGCTTTTACACGGTTGCTTTCAGAGTAGAATACTGGTAGGGTTTAGTTGACTTGAGTAGGGTTTTTTTTTTTATCGAACTCAACTAACCATTAAAAATGCTAAACTAATGCGACTATATCTCATATTTTTTTGTTGGCCCGAGTCAATTTTGGGTTCAGTCAAATGATGTCGCTTTTAAATGGGGTAGACTTTAATATTGAGTTTTTATGTTTGGATTCAATTTTGATATTATTATATTGGGTTCAGGAAAGAATTAAAAAAATATAAAACAAATGTTCAATATATGCCTATATATACTTATATAAAATTATAAAGAGTGAGTTGGATTTAGATTCAAGTAAGAAAAATCATTTAAATCCGATCAACTGAATACATCTGATATATTTTATTATTAAAACCAAATTGGCTTGTGACTTATTTCTAACTTATCAAACTCATTTCAATCCACACGAATTTGTTGAGTTCATGGATTAAAAAAATTTGCTCTGTCCTAATTTCTTTCTTGAATTTTTTTAATTAACATGAACGTTTTTTAAATATATATTTTTATTATTTTAGTTACTTAAAGAAGTTTCAAAATCTTCATTTATTATATTTACAGAAAAGTTTAAATTAATTCTTTTTTTTTAAATTCTATCTAATGATATAAAATATATTTTATTTTTTAAGAAAAAATTATTTATTTTTAAATTACGAAATCCATTTTATTACATCAAATATTTCTTATTGCAGTATTGTTTAAGGCTATAATTATGGATGATATTTTGAAGAAGAAATTATTATTGCGCCCCTTTTTAAAAAAATTATATAATTTTTATAAAATTTGAATTTTTTAATATATTTTGTAATTTTATATAGTGTATATATTATATTATATGCTGTGGATTGTATTTTTTACAAATTGCAAGTGAAATTATAAATTTAAATTTTAAGCAAAGTAAATATTTTTTAAAATATTTAAAAGATATTTTTAAGGGAATTAGTCAGATATATATCATTGACTAAAATACTAATATATTATAGACCCTAGTATGCTTAATTAAATCTTTCTAGATAAAAATACCCTCTAAATTTTAAAAGCTCGCTCATATTTTTAGAAGCAGTTTTCTTCTCTCTCCATTTACGACTTTCATCTTTTCCTTCGTATTCTCCTTCGAAGCAAGAAATTCTCGCCAATCACAGTCAATAATTTTCGACTATCTGTTCTCTTTATTGCTATATTCTCTATTCTTCTCTCGTAGTCGCTATTTCTTCACTGTTCATCACACATATCTGAAGGTATTTGTCATCTCTCTCTCGATCTCTCTCTTGTAAATCGATATGCTTTATTTGACCGCGAGATGATATTTATAATGGTATGAGTTGGTATGAGCATATTTTTACTGATATGACTTGGTATGAACATATTTTAATTGGTATGACTTGGTATAAGCTTGGTATGAGCATATTTTTACTGGTATGACTTGGTATGAGCATATTTTTAATGGTTTGACTTGGTATGAGCATATTTTTACTGGTACGACTTGGTATGAGCTTGATTTGAGTATATTTTTACTGGTATGACTTGGTATGAGCTTGTTATAAGGATATTTTTACTGGTATGACTTGGTATGATTATATTTTTACTGGTATGATTTGACATGAGTATATTTTTACTAATATAACTTGGTATGAGTATATTTTTACTGGTATGACTTAGTATAAACTTGGTATTAATATATTTTTACTGGTATAATTTGATATGAGCATATTTTTACTGGTATGACTTGATATGAGCTTGGTATGAGTATATATTTACTGGTATGATTTGGTATGAGTATATTATGATCATATTTTTACTGGTATGACTTGGTATGGACTTGTTATGATCATATTTTTACTGATAAGATTTAGTATGAGCATATTTTTATTGGTATGAGTTGGTATGAGTAAATTTTTACTGGTATGACTTGGTATGAGATTTGTATGACTTGTTATGAGTTGTTATGAGCTTGTTATTACCATATTTGTACAGGTATGAGTTGGTATGAACTTGTTTTTACTAGTATGACATGGTATGAGTATGATATGAGTATGAAATGAGTTGATATGAGTATGATATGAGTTGAAATGAGTTTGAAACTAGTTTATATTATTGAGTTGTTTTGGTATGAGTTTGTATGATATGAGTATGTTATGAACTGTTTTGATTTTGACTTTGTAGTAAAAAAATTACAAGAAAAAATGGCAACAGGTTCTCATACTAGCCCATCTTCTCAAAGTGAGCAATCTCTCTTATATGGGGACAAGCCAATCATACTCCATTCAAGTCCAGGAGTAATGTCGTCAACTTTTACTAAGTGCTGGAGGATAAAAAGAAGATTGCCTTGTCAACCAGGGGTGACTGGTAAGGTAAAGAAGCCAAGATTCAGGGTGTTCTTTAGTGATGACATTCTCATTCATAAGAAAGAAGTGGGAGGTGAACATACTAATGAAGAACGCATTGGAGTAAGTAATTATAAAAAATTTATTTGAAATTAAAACTATATTTTAAAGTGTAACTTATCAACGATTGAGTAACTAATCAATAAAATATGTGTCAGGATGTTGATTATGTCATCCCTCCAAGTGATTGGAGGTACCACGAGGTTAACAGGGTAGACCATGTATTGCAAACAATTCAGCTGATAAAGAACGTAATTGGTTCTAAAAAAAAATGTTAGTATGATTTACAATGCATGACACATTGTGATTTATGCTGCCAATGTGTTCAGTATGAGTTTATTTATTGATAATAGTATTTTATTATTTTGGTGTAAATGGCTGCCTTTAATCAATACAATGTCAGCCACCTTCTTGGGCTTGATGATGAAAATTTTGATCATTGGTCTGGGCTCTTTCGTTGGCTTTTCATACACTAAGTTCTAAATGAAGATAAAAATGAGCTTTCATTTAAGTTTGGAAAGTCAGTCCTAACATTTGGAATTGTTGAGTATTGTTTAATAACGGGGGCTGAAATACTGTGGCCTGAAAGACATGGTTGGGGGGGACTAAAATGCTTAGTTAAACGCTATGGTGGATGGACATGGGAGAGATTATTTCATGAATTTAAAAAATGCAATGATGCTGAGTTGTAAATCAAATTTAGGAGTAGCTTGCCTGGTTGATATGTTGATTTTGGGAAATGGTAAAACTACAAAGGTAGATCCCAAAATTTTAGCTCTTGTAGACGATCTTGAGGCATTCAACAATGTCGCATGGGGGGTTTATGAGCTAAAAATTTCTTTGTTTGAAATTGAAAGAACCCTTATAAAAATTAAAGAACAAAGTGGTCGGTGGCTATTCAGTTATTGGTTTTTCTGATGCATTGACCGTATTTGGAATGAAGGTTATTTCTAATTTATAAGAGCTAGGGGTAGAGAGATGCGAATTTGGGTTTCCACGATTGATGAATTGAAAAATCTCTTCTAAATATCCATACCCACACATTTGTTCGGTGTTATCACAACAGATATTTAACTTGATACGAGTTTGATATTTTGAGTTTTACCAATACCAATGCTATTATTCATTTACATATATTGTATCAATACTATAATGTATAGGAGCTGGCTGCTGTGGAATTGAAAATAACAAATATTGAGGCCGAGTCTCCTAATCTATAAGGAATTTGCCAAAAGGATATCCAAAGGCACTCGAAAAAGAAAAAAATTATTGCGCTCAAATTAAGTTCTACTACAAGCGTCACTCGCAAGTATACGAGGTAGCTGTAGCAAAGGTGATTGCCCCAAGGTCGTTTCCCCAAGAAGGTGTGGTTCGTAATAGTTTGATTAGCAAGTAATTTAAAAACGATAGTTTGTTGTATGAAATGTGCAAGATTAATTTAAACTTAAAAGTAACGTGCGTAGAGATTGATGTAAGTGATGGGTGCACAAGATCAATTCAGTTCTCGGGAAAGTGCCTAGGGTTATAGGTCCATTCAATCAAAGCTCAATTCTCAATTATCCATTAACATAGCCTTGTAATTAATTTGTTCCTTAATGTTAATTAGTCAATTACCACTTCATTAGTTCTCACATTAATGAATTAGCAATAACCAATTATTTTACATTACCAAATTAATGAAACCCTAGAACTTATATTTCTAATTCATTCATAGGGTGGTCGATTATATAGTTCCGATATCGGATTTCACCTCTCGGTCCATCATCCAATATTCAAAGATTAATAGGTAGCTAATCTATCAACCTAGCATTTAATACAATACAATCAACCAACACAAGGTACATCAATGGAAATATCAAATCAAAGCATTCAATCAAATATACTACAAACCCTAGGTATGGGTATTTAATTCAACATCATCAATTTAAAACATTCATTCAACTCAATATAAATCAAATACAAATTGTTCATTGCAATATCAATTCTCTTAATACGACAAAAACAATATTGAAATGAATTAAAAGAGAGAATAGAAAAACCCCTTGTGAAGATGCCAAGAGTAGGATTACTAGTCTTTCTCCTAGCTCCACTTTGATATTTGATGAAGAACTCAAGCCCTCTTCAATGGTTGATTCTCTTTTGCAATATGGAATGGAGCTTTCTCAAGTCACCAAACCTTCAATTGATTGTGCCTTTGGAAGATAGAAAGGAGCTTTCTCAAGTCACCAATCCTTTCAATAAAGCTTCTTCAACCTTTGAAAGCTTGTTAACCCAACTTATCCCAAAGAACCTCAAAGATCTTGTTAATGGAAGATGGAGAAGATGAAGATGGAGGATGAAGATGAGGGACAAGGAGAGTGTCACTCTCTCCTCATCCCAAATTATGTTTGCTCGCTACTTCTCTTTTCTTTTCTCCCTTTCAAAACCCTAGCCGTCCTCTCTTTTTTGTCGTGCGAAAGAGATTAAATAGATATTAAGAGTGACATGGCCAAGCTCGATTTGGCTTGGCCGTGTCTCTTGATATTTTTCTTGCCTTCCATTAGGTGACACGGCCAAGCCAAGGTTGGCTTGGCCGTGTCTCTTGATTTCCATGGGACACGGCCAAGCCAGTTGGCCGTGTCCCTCACTGTGGTTTCTTCTTTCTTTCTTTCTTTTCTTTGCTCTTCAAGGAGGTGACACGGCCAAGTCAAGAGTGGCTTGGCCGTGTCTCATGTGATCTTCATCTTTTCTTTCTTCTTTGGAATGGTGAGTGACACGACCAAGCTTAAGTGAGCTTGGCCGTGTTTGACATGCTTGGAGGGACACGGTCAGTGGCTTGGCCGTGTCCCTTGGGTGTGTCTCTCTCTGTTGCTCATTTTCCTTCTTTTCCTTCTCTTCTTTGGCTTGTTCTTTGATTTGATCTTTGAGTGAGACACGACCAGAGGCTTGGCCGTGTCTCTGGGTGTGTCTGTTTCTACCTTGAATTTCTTTTGAGGGACATGGCCAAGCTTGCTTTGGCTTGGCCATGTCTTGCTTGGTTCATGCTTTTCTTGTCCTGTTTTGATCTTCCAATGGTGTTTTTGTACTTAAACCTAAAAACAACTCTTTAAACACACTTAAAATAACAATTAATCAAAACATTAACTAAAACACACATAAAATCATACTAAAAACTAGTACAAAAATGACCTAAACAAAAATTACTGACCCTCAGGTATTACTTGCATTTCTTTCCATTTATTGTATCATAATACTTTACAATATTATAGGTTTTTTATTCTGACTAATATATCATTTTTCAGAAAAATAGTTTCAATAGCAAACCAGTCAGTGCTACTGAAGAAAAAATATTCAAAACATTTGAATGCAAGAGCAAAAGAAAAGGAATATCCGAGTGTCATACGGTAAAGAAAAATACAGGTGGATGTAGATATGGAGAAGAATAAAATGGAGTTGCACATATTGCAACTTGAACGTTGATGCAGTGCATTAGAAAGTGAAAACGCACTGCACATTCAATGGAATAAAGAGCTGAATGCAACCATATCCAGCTTGACTGGCATAATCACTGCCTTGGAAGTAAAAGAAAATAAAAGGGCAACAAAGAAAATGAAAACCAAAGAAAAAGAGGCAGCTGCAACTGAAAAGAAAAAGGAGGAAAAGGATGAGAGGGAAAACATTCATGAAGAAAATGAAAGTGAAGATGAAGAAAAGAAAGAGGCTATGAAAGAAAAAGCAACTCATAAAAACGAAGCACTGGGATTAGATGATACAATTGTTACACCTCTTGCTGAGTATGGCAATTATACTCAATTACTATTATTTATTATAAAATTTTATAAATACACTTATATCTAATCACTTAAAATATGACTACTTACAGAAAAGATATATCAATAGCGGCCGAGGACATGTTGCAGCTCAACTTGTCAGTGATTGAAGTGACGGAGACCATGTACGATGAACAAAGGAAGAAACATTTATCCGTACTGAACTCAAAATACATTGGTGATGAGTGAACTTCTGAAGGAAGAGGTGGACACAGAAAAAGGAGCAAACATCTTCAAGTTTTTTGCCGGAAGATGGCAGATGAAGTTACTTATGCACCTATTATACCTATGGATCCTTTCTCCCCCTCATCTGCTGATCATTGCCGAAGTTTTTATAATTGGTGGCATATGTATTTTGATAACTTTAAGTAGTAAGCTGCACTTTAATTACAGATTTTGATTTTCACATTAATTATATTTAGATATAAACAAAATCTTTTTCCTATAACGTTAATATTAGTATTTTAATTTATAACAATGATCCAAAAATAGAACAACTATTGCCGGAGGGTGAGATCTAAGATTTCACAGTGCACTCTATGAACTACAAGGACTTTTGGTATCGACTATGAGTAAAAAATGTTTAACTATCAAACAATGTAAGATTTTCAATATAAATGCATATTAAAGTTAATATGAGTTTGAAATATGTTGGAATGAGTTTTTGTATGAGCATATGTTTACTGGTATAACTTGACATGAGTTTTGTATGAGCATATTATTACTGGTATGACTTGGTATGAGCATATTTTGAGTATATTTTTACCTGTATGACTTGGTATGAGTATATTTTTATTGGTATGACTTGATATGAGCTTGGCATTAGTATATTTTTACTAGTATGACTTTCTATGAGTTTGATATGGATATATTTTTACTACTATGACTTGGTATGAGCATATTTTTACTGTTATGACTTGGTATGAGCATATTATTACTGGTATGACTTGGTATGTGCATATTATTACTAATATGTGCTTGGTATGAGCTTGATATGAGCATATTCTTATTGGTATGACTTGATATGAGCTTATTTTTACTGGTATAATTTGGTATGAGCTTGGTATGAGTATATTTTTACTGGTATGACTTGATATGAGCTTGGTATGAGCATATTTTTACTAGTATGACTTGGTATGAACATATTTTGAGTATATTTTTACTGGTATTACTTGGTATGAATTTGATATGAGTATATTTTTACTGGTATGACTTAGTATGAGCATATTTTGAGCATATTTTTTACTGGTATGACTTCCTATGAGTTTAATACGAGTATATTTTTACTGATATGATTTGGTATGAGTTTGATATGAGTATATTTTTACTATATGACTTGGTATGAGCTTGACATGAGCATATTTTTATTGGTATGACTTGGTATTAACATATTTTGAGTATATTTTTATTGGTATGAGCTTAATATGAGTATATTTTTACTGTTATAACTTGGAATGAGCTTGGTATGAGCATATTATTACCGGTATGACTTAGTATGAACATATTTTACTGGTATGACTTGGTGTGGGCTTGGTATGAGCATATTTTTAATTGTATGACCTGGTATGAGCTTATTTTTACTGGTATGACTTGGTATGAGCTTGGAATTGGTATATTTTTACTGGTATATCTTGGTATGAGCTTGGTATAAGCATATTTTTACTGGTATAACTTGGCATGAACATATTTTGAGTATATTTTTACTAGTATGACTTAATATGAGTATATTTTTACTGGTATGACTTATTATGAGCTTAGTATGAGCATATTTTTACTGGTATGACTTAGTATGACCATATTTTGAGTATATTTTTACTGGTATAACTTGGTATGAGCTTAGTATGAGTACATTTTTACTAGTATGACTTGGTATGAGTATATTTTGAGTATATTTTTTCTGGTATAACTTGGTATGAGTTTGGTATGAGTATATTTTTACCGGTATGACTTGTTATGAGTTTGGTATGAGTATATTTTTAATGGTATGACTTGGTATGAGCATATTTTTACTGGTATGACTTGATATGAGCATATTTTTACTGGTATAACTTGATATGAGCATATTATTACTGGTATGACTTGGTATGGGCATATTATTATTAGTATGACTTGGTATGAGTATATTTTTACTGGTATGACTTAGTATGAGTATATTTTTACTGGTATGACTTGGAATGAGTATATTTATACTGGCATGACTTGATATGAGTTTGGTATATTTTTACTGCTATGACTTAGTATGAGTATATTTTTACTAGTATCACTTGGTATTAGCTTGGTCTGAATATATTTTTACTAGTATGACTTGGTATGAGCTTGGTATGAATATGTTTTTACTGGTATGACTTAGTATGAGCATATTTTTAGTGGTATGAGTTTATATAAGTTTGATATGAGCATATTTTTACTGTTATGACTTGGTATGAGCTTAATATGAATATATTTTTATTGGTATGACTTGTATGAGCTTGGTATGAGTATATTTTTAGTACTATGAGTTGGTATGAACATATTTTTACTCGTATAACTTGGTATAACCTTGTTATGAGTATATTTTAATGTATTTTTTATTGAAATGTAGGAAATTAATGTCATACTATATTATGTGCGTCAAAAACAGAAATATAATGCAGAGTTCTTTGACTAAAGAAGGGTATGCGGATCTTATTATGTCAACCAAATTTTTATTACATGTTATGAAGAGTTCATTTTTTTATCATCGGAGGACTCCCAGTTATGTAACTAATTTTCTTGAGGGCAAGCACAAATATTGTAAACATGTAAAAGATGTTGACATCATTTATCTATCAGTGAACCAAGCTACATGCCATTGATTTTTAATAGAAATAAATTTACCTGATTGGTCAATAAAGATATACGATTCACTGTATGCAGACGCCTGCAGAAGCGATAGAATAAAATGTGTTAATCCAATTACGGAGATGTTATCCCGTGCTTTGAATGAAGTTAATTTTTTCAGATATTGGCCTGAATTGGAGACTAAAAAGGGTACAGAGCTGAAAATAAATTATGAGAATAATAGTTGTCCGCACCAAGCTGGATAAGCTAGTACAAATTATGCATTCTCAGTCATTATGTAATGATATTATTTTCCTTTTAAAGTTGTTAATATTAATATATTATAACATGAAATATTGCGGAATATTTGTTGCTAAATTTGTAGAGTTTTTAATGACGACCGGCTTCAACATTTGAGACTGCAACCAACAAAATATGAAATTATTTAGATATAACACGACATTTAATTTGTGGGTGCATGCTATATATAAAAATAACATAACGAATAATATTTTAAATTTTTTTATGAATATTATAAATATATTATATTGTATATATGAAAATATTCTTTTCATTTATATTGATAGTAAATAACAGGAAATAATTATTTGATATTAGATGTTATGACTTAATGTCAGATGATGTATGTCACAATGAGTTGATACGTGATGCTTATTTTTTATATGAATTTTGTATGAGTTTTGGAAGTCTGACGATACAGGATGTGACGTGGTCAAATTTTGTTAAGTTTGTCATGAATTGGTATGAGTATTCTGAAATATCAATAAAAATATATACTCATACCAGTAAAAATATAATCATAACAAGCTAATACTAACTCATATCAATATAAATATACTCATATCAATCTCATACTAACTAATACCAGTAAATATATGTTTATAACAAGCTCATATCAACTCATACCAGTGAAAATATACTCATACCAAGCTCATACTAAGTCATACCATTAAAAATATGCAGATACCAAGCTCATACAAACTCATACCAATATAAATATTCTTATACGAAGCTCATACCAACTAATACCAGTAAATATATGCTCATAATAAGCTCATACCAACTCATACCAGTGAAAATATACTCATACCAAGTCATACCAAGCTTATACCAATTCATACCAGTAAAAATATGCTCATACCAAATCATACCAATAAAAATATGTACATACCAAGCTCATACCAAGTTATACTGATGAAAATATGCTCATACCAAGCTCATATTAACTCATACCAGTGAAAATATGCTCATACCAATTCATGCCAGTGAAAATATGCTCATACTAATTTATATCAGAAAAAATATACTCATACCAAGCTCATACCAGTAAAAATATCTACATATCAAGCTCATACTAACTCATACCAGTATAAATATTCTCATACCAAACTCATACCAACTAATACCAGTAAATATATGCTCATACATACTCATACCAGTAAAAATATACCCATACCAAGTCATACTAGTAAAAATATGCTCATACCAAGCTCATATGAAATCATACCAGTAAAAATATGCACATACCAAGCTCGTACCAAGTCATACCAATGAAAATATACTCATATTAAGCTCATATCAACTCATACTAATGAAAATATGCTCATGCCAAGCTCATAAAAATTCATCCCAGTAAAAATATACTCATACCAATCTCATACCAAGTCATGCCAGTAAAAATATGTACATATCAAAGTCATACCAACTCATACCAGTATAAATATTCTCATACCAACTAATACCAGTAAATATATGCTCATAACAAGCTCATACCAACTCATACCAGTGAAAATATACTTATACCAAGTCATACCAGTGAAAAATATACTCATACCAAGCTCATATCAATTCATACCATTAAAAATATGCTCATATCAAGCCCATACCAAATCATACCAGTAAAAATATATACATACCAAGCTCATACCAAGTCATATCGATGAAAATATGCTCATACCATGCTCATATAAACTCATAACAATGAAAATATGCTCATACTCAGCTCATACCAATTCATATCAGTAAAAATATGCTTATACCAAGCTCATACCAAATCATTTCAGTAAAAATATGCACATATCAAGCTCATACCAAGTCATGCCGGTGAAAATATACTCATACCAAGCTCATACCAATTCATACAAGTGAAAATATATTCATACCAAACTCATATCAACTCATACCAGTGAAAATATGCTCATACCAAGTCATACCAGTAAAAATATCCACATACAAGCTCATACCAAGTCATATCAGTGAAAATATACTTATACCAAGCTCATACTAAGCCATACCAGTAAAATATGCTCATACTAAGCCATACCAGTAAAAGTATGCTCAAATAAGCTCATACCAAGTCAAACCTGTAAAAATATGCTATAACAAGCTTATACCAACTAATATCAGTATAAATATTATTTTATCATACTCATACCACATCATACTTGTAAAAATATGATCATAAAAAACTCATACCGAATCATATAAGTAAAAATCTGCTAATATCAAACTCATACTAAGTTATATAAATAAAGATATGCTCATGACAAACTCATACCGAGTCATATATGTATAATATGCTCATATTAAAGTCATAATAACTAATATCAATAAAAATATAATTGTACATTAATCATCCATCCTTAATAATAGTATTATAAAATGCATACTGCCCCAGTTCGAGCTTATTGTAGAATGCGCTATTTTTAATCCGTCGATGCTCCTGAATAATTGTGTAAACGAATGAGATTTTGGCAAGTGGATCTATTGTTGTTAGTGTATGTGCCCTAGGCCATTTATTTGGATCTTTATGTTATATATTCATTATTAATAAATGAGGTTTTATTATCATTATTGTTTTTTTGCATGTTACACAATTTTGATATTTGTCCCTGGTTTATTATTGTTATAGAGATAAAAAAAATAATTCTTAACCAGTATGAACATTGATTTGATAATCATCAGATGGTTATGTGTATAGTGATACAAATCAATTTCATAGATACTTGTTAGAGAACAATGTATTGGATAGACCCATCATGAGATTACTACATGGGTTAGTGTCATAAGTAAATCTCATGATAGTTATGTATTAATTCTTTGACTTGAGATTGTCATAGTTTCCAATATAAGGACTATTGACATGATCAAATATTATTCGTAACTGGATAGTAATAAAGGTTATGATAATATATGATAGAAATTATGTAGAGGATAATGAACAATCAAGATAGAATTTGTCCCTCTCTTTGAGAGAGATATCTTTTGGGCCCCTCGATAAGTGAGACTGTGAAATGCATGGCCGTGCTCAAATGAATTGATAGTGTGATCAATTTCATTTGTTTTTATCAGTCTACTTGGAGATCGAGTAATCATAAGTTTGGACAATATAAGTATGACGTTGACCATGACTTATGTTCAAGCTAGATATCGTGTGACAAAGGGATTAAAGCATGTACTATTATTAGGCATATTGGACATTCCTTATATTAATTGGGTAGTTGTAACCCCTTGCTAGAGGCCAATTATGACTTGTTGGTTTAATAGAGATTAAATTGACTGCCAATTAATATGGGTCTATCGGGTCACACAAAAGAATGCGCTTTGGGCTGGATATAATATTAATAATATTAATATTAGATATTAATATTTATTATTATTATTATTTTCGTTTATATATATATTATTAGATAATATATTCAGAATCCTAATTAGATTTGGATTCTGAATTTGACTTACCTTATCCAATTTCGAATTGGATTCTAGAGTGATTATATTCACTCCAGACGTTAAGTCTTGATAGAGGTAACTTTAGAAAATAAAAGCAGAACGAAAAAGAAACCCTAATACGTTTTTAGAGAAAACGTTTTTCAGCCTTCGCCGTTGCAGAGAGCTAGCACTCCAGACGGTAGCATTCATGTGGATACGTGATAGAGGGTGTTTCATGATCGAGGCATCTCTTCCAAACTGTGATTTTGAATCATCAACAGGTTAGTTCTTTGAACACTTTTGTCGAATTAAACGAACAACATGGATCCTGATGGGAAATCAAAGATCAAAATTTTTTTTTCCGCTGCGTGTTTTGTTTGCAGTGATCTCCTTGATTTCCTAACAATTGTGACTATGCTCACAATATTGGCTGCACATTGGATGAGTTTTCTCCTCACCAAGTGAAGGAATCCTATGTTTTTTTGCCTCCCAGTTGACGTGCGCACATCTGGTGGTAAAAGAGTGACGCTATGAATATGCTTCGGAATAGACCAATCACTGATATGAGAAATTAAATTTATGACTTCTTTGTATATTTGAAACCAATATTCATGTAAGTAATGTGGAGAACACAACTCATAAGTGTCATATCTGCTATTCCTAACAACCATAAGAGCATGCACACACAAGAGTTGATCTAATTAAAACTTCCTGTAACAACAGGTCCTATTAGACATATCGACAACATAATTTATATCTACGTCCTTAACATAGTATTTGCTGTTGCTAGCAGACAATATCATAAATAATGATATTTGATGAAAAATAAATAAAAAACATTGACATTAAAAAAAATAAATAATAAGAATTTACATTCATTTTTTATACTTTCATCATTCTCTTAATTTTTTTTTACATCTGTTGATATTTTTTCCATGGAATGCTCTGCTTTGTTTTGACGTTCATAAAATCATCTTTGAAATATCTTTCTGACTTCATCAATAAATGCAGTAATCGAAAGGTTTCTCGCCTGTACAAGCAAAGCATTGACTGATTCAGAGATGTTAGTCGTCATAATATTTATTCTGTAGGCTTTAGTTGTTTTGTAGTAGAGCTTCTTAAGGTCATTGGTTATATGTTTAAATTTGCACTTCAAGTTATTTAACAAGTGATACATATAAATTTCATAGAATGCATTTGGAAAAACCTCTGATACTACCTTCTGAATGCTAAGGTGTCTGTCAGATATAATAATATGATCTTGTCTTTCACCGAAAGCTTCCTTCAACCTCATAAGAAACCATATCCATGATGCATAATTTTCAGAATCACTAATCCTGAATGCCAAATGAAATATCTATTGGTTTGCATCGTGAAAAACGGAAGTGAAAAGCTCACATCGATACTTCCCTTTCAGATGAGTGCCATTAATAGTAATTAGAGGTCTACAATTTTAAAAACTTTTTATTGAAGCATCAAAAGCAAAAAAAAGATACTCAAATCGATTATCATCATTGCATTGTAGATGTATCACCGTATCCAAATTAGTTTCGCCTAGCATATACAAATAGGCTGGTAGAATTGAGAAAAAATATTCTACAGTACCAAGTCTGATATTCTCATATGCAAA
The DNA here is from genome assembly GCA_947685225.1 of Garcia nutans. Classification (NCBI taxonomy): domain Eukaryota; kingdom Viridiplantae; phylum Streptophyta; class Magnoliopsida; order Malpighiales; family Euphorbiaceae; genus Garcia; species Garcia nutans. Next base: position 38,894,037 of record CANTUV010000027.1, read on the forward strand.
CTCACATCCCCTCCATGCAATGGAATAACTAATCTCAACACCTAATTTATTATACATGTCTTAGATAATATCCTTAGGTTTGAAAGTCCTTCTAGAATTTATGAATCGTTTCTTAACACACTCTGCAACAACCCAGTTAGTTGCTTATCAGTGTCTACTCTGATCAAAATCGGTCAAACATGTATGTTGGGTGACATATTTTGTCACCATCCAACAACCCTTCGGGTCTCTAAGACTTTTCACTCTCAATCTCTAAGTATAACTTTTATCAATACAATGCATGACAAAGAAAGAAGTATTGGACTTGAATACCTTAAATTAAAATTTTTCGCTAATTGCAATGAGAGATACGATTGTCTTAATATCATCTCTTGACTTAAATATTTTTTCCTCCTTAATCATTTCAGATATATAACTTTCGCCTAACAATTATGTATTGCTCCTGCATGCAAATAAGTTTATCATTGTTTCTTCGTTATCAAGTGTCGCATGTTATGCCTCATTATTACAATTAAAATGAGTGTCATCGATGTGTTCCACCCTTGTATTATGATACTCTGGCCCTACTTTAAAATCTATAGGAATGTCAGTACTATGTCAGGTGAATTAGCCACATTATCTTTATTTTCATAATATTCTGGGACTATATGGATAGATTCAGTAATTGGTGTAACCCTTTTATCCGTATTGTCAAGATTTTGACAAAAATTCGATACGTCTACTTTTGACATTTTTTTTAACACCGAGAGGATCATTGCTGTCATGTTTTGATTTATATGCTCATTCTTCAACACTAACAATCAATGGATATTTAAGTCTATCATCTATTGAAATGTCAATGAATATTCTAAGTGACCTATCATTTACCACATCATAAAGAGGATGTTGGTCATTACCAGCAACAAATTTGAATTCTATCTTTGATGTATTGTCAATATAAAGTGACTTTGATAATAATTTTTTATGTTCGTTGAAGTCAGTCGTTCTATTCAAAAAAACATATTCAACACCACCGCCAATATATTTGCCGATACTGATATCAAAAGTCCCACCATAATAGATGAGAATAATTATTTCGTACATAAAATGGATTCATCCTCCGATAACTTTTAAGCCATCCATCAAAATTCTACAATTAGAACTATCAATTTCAGACTCATATCCAGTAAAAATATACTCATAACAAACTCATATCAATGAAAATATACTCATATCAAACTCAAATCAGTAAAAATATACTCATGTCAGTAAAAAGATACTCATATCAAACTCATGTCAATAAAAATATATATCATTTCAAACTAATATCAATAAATATAGTCATAACAAGCTTATACCAAATTATACCAGCAAAAATATGTTCATACCAAGTCATACCAGTAAAAATATGCTAATAACAAACTCATACCAACTCATATCAGTATAAATATGCTCATACCAAGTCATACCAGTAAAAATATGCTCATAACATGCTCATACCAACACATACCATTAAAAATATACTTATAACAAGCTCATTTCTGTAAAAATATGATCATAAGAAGCTTATACCAAGTCATACCAGTAAAAATATGCTTATAATAAGCTCATACCAAGACATAACAGTAAAAATATGATCATAACAAGCTCATACGAAGTCATATCAGTAAAAATATGCTCATAATAAGCTCATACGAAGTCATACCAGTAAAAAAAATACTTATAACAAGCTCATACCAAGTCATACCAGTAATAATATGTTCATAACAAACTCATAGTAAGTCAAATAAGTAAAAATATGCTTATAACAAACTCATACCAGTAAAAATATACTCATATCGACTCATACCAGTAAAAATATACCCATACCAAGTCATACTAGTAAAAATATACTTATACCAAGCTTATACCAAATCATACCAGTAAAAATATGTTCATACCAAGCTCATGCCAAATGAAACCAGTAAAAATATACACATACCAAGCTCATACCAGTAAAAATATGCTCATACCAAGCTTATACCAATTTATACTAGTAAAAATATACTAATACCAAGCTCATACTAGTAAACATATGCTTATAATAAACTCATACCAACTCATACTAGCAAAAAAAAGCTCATAAGAAGCACATACTAGTAATAATATGTTCATAACAAACTCATGCCAAGTCATAACAAACTCATAAGATAATATCTTTTTTGACGCTTAACACCTACATGCTTTGTCAATATTTTCTCATGTTAGCTTAAATTATATTTTTTTCAAGAAAAAAAAAAACTAACTCGATTTATCTTTTTACTTGATTGAGATAAAGCAAATTAGTTGCCAATAAATGGAGCCGCAAAGTTTATGAATTTTCTGGCAAGGCGAAAGATTAAGAGGAGATCAGCAAAAAAAAGATAGAAGTGATCGAACAAGAGCAAAAAAAAAAGAATATATCAAAAAATAAAAGATAAAAATAACAGAGCCTAAGCGGGGAGAAAGAAAAAGTAAAGAGAGAGAAAATGTGTTTATTATTTTTTTTCTTTTTTTAGGGGATTGAGAGACATTTTTATCCAAAAAAAATTTAGTTAGAATTACTGAAGTCTATAATTTATTAGTGTTTTGCTTTGGTGTATATATCTCACTAATTCTCTATTTTTAATACAAAATTCTATATTAAATTGGATCAAATTTACTATGTCCAAGCCTATCCGGGTTGGGTCGGCATATTGGATTCAAACTTTTAACCATATCAAAGGCTAAAGCCATTAGAGTTAGACCAAAACGACAAAGGAAGATAAACACGACGATTTGATTACTCAATTTTGCATTCGTCTACCAACAGAAGAAGAGCCCTCTAGGGTTCACCGGATACGCAACGCAGGTATTCTCTTTCTCTCTTCTATTATCTGGGATTTTATTTAGATTCATAATTTCTTTCTTTTTTTTTTATATCTCAGACTATAGCAATTGCTACAATTTTTGCTGTTTCTTTTTTATGTGAGCCACTGAACGCCTTTGTTAAGAGGTTTTTGTGCTCCTTTTTTTTCTCTGTAGGTGAAACATTGTTTGAATTCATTTTCAAAATGTTCTCCTTTAATCTATTGAAATATGAAACAAGGTTTTCTCTTTTGTAGCTTAGATTTGATATGGAGTAGCTTAATATTCAGTAAATATGTAGCTTTTACATGGGTTGGGCTGGGTCTTAGGGTTGGTTTGTCCCTGTGGATTTATTGTCTTTACTTCACATGATGTTTGTCTTTGTTTTAAAATTTAGCTCCTCAATATTGTTGGGATGTGATATGTACTGGGCATTGAGGCCTTGGCCCTTTTTCAGAAATTATGAAGTAACTTCATCATGAGATAGATGTTGTATGTTAGCTCCTTGACCTCTTATGGCTATTTTTGGATCAAGTAAGAAAAGGGGATGGAGGGTTGGTGGATTAGGGTTAAAAGGTTCAATTTTGCAATGTTTGAATATCTTAGTTGACAATGTCACAAATCCTTGTTTTCAATCAATGAAATATTCCCCTATTTCACCTTTTTTTTTTCTTTTTATTTATTTTTTCATTTGCTAAGTTCTTTAATATTTGTTTTGGTTCAGGATTGTAACTGCAAACAAAGGATAGAAACTCGCTGAAATACCAGAGACCAAGATGCAAGTTGTTCCTAGAGACGGTGATAAGCCTTTGTCTGTCTCTGGTCCTAGGCCAATGGATTGGTCCACCGTTCCTTATACTGGGCCACAAGGACCTGGGACAAATGGAAAGCAACGGACTTCAAGCTTAGAATCACCTATCATGTTGCTAACTGGTCATCAGAGTGCCATATATACAATGAAGTTTAATCCATCTGGGAGTATTATTGCATCTGGATCACATGACAGAGAAATTTTTCTATGGTATGTCCATGGGGAGTGTAAAAATTTCATGGTCTTGAAAGGGCACAAAAATGCAGTTCTGGATCTTCATTGGACTACTGATGGCTCCCAAATTATGTCAGCCAGTCCTGACAAAACTGTAAGGGCATGGGATATTGAGACTGGGAAGCAGGTAAAGAAAATGGCGGAACACTCATCTTTTGTCAATTCATGCTGCCCTTCACGGAGGGGGCCTCCTCTTGTTGTCAGTGGATCTGATGATGGAACTGCAAAGCTTTGGGATATGCGGCAGAGAGGTGCCATCCAAACATTCCCAGATAAATACCAAATCACAGCTGTTGGTTTCTCTGATGCATCAGATAAGATCTTCACTGGTGGTATAGACAATGATGTTAAGGTATGGGACCTGCGGAAAGGTGAAGTGATGATGAAACTCGAAGGCCATCAAGATATGATAACTGGGATGCAATTGAGTCCTGACGGCTCATATCTTCTTACTAATGGTATGGACTGCAAGCTTTGCATTTGGGATATGCGACCTTATGCACCCCAGAATCGCTGTGTTAAGGTACTGGAAGGTCACCAACACAACTTTGAAAAGAACTTGCTGAAATGTAGCTGGTCACCTGATGGAAGCAAGGTTACTGCTGGTAGTTCAGATCGGATGGTCTACATATGGGACACAACTTCTCGACGAATATTATACAAGCTTCCTGGCCACACTGGATCTGTCAATGAGTGTGTCTTTCACCCTACTGAGCCTATTGTTGGATCTTGCAGTAGTGATAAACAGATATATCTTGGGGAGATCTGATTACCATGTTGTTAGTGGGATAGAAATGAATTATTGTTTGTAATGAGAATTTTTTTTGGATTAACATGTGTCATTATCCTGCAAATTTGCTGAATATATTATTTTACTCTTGTAGTTTCTTACTTCTTGCCTTTTTCTTTCTGTTGCTTAATGTCAAGTTTTTTACTTCAGTTTGTACTTCTTCACTGAATTGTGCTGCTAGAATCTTTGTATAATGAACTACTTCTGATTAAATCCCTGTGACAAAAGCATGATCTGATATTCTGATGTGCATCTGTTTGCTTACAGTTGGGCGTATGTTGTAAATATGACTGGTTATGGAATTATATGCATTGATTACAAGCAGGTCAGGGGATCAGACCAGTTGGGTTTGAAATATTAAAAAACCTGGTTGTGTTCGTGGCATATTAATATTAAGCAATATTTAAGTTCATAGTATATCAATTTTGAAAATGTTGGATAAGGAATGATGTCGAATTTGTTTCTAATTTTTGGCTCGTGTGGTCTTTTCTGTGTACGAGGAGATATGATTCAGATGCAGCTGTTATTCCTGATGTTTCAAGCAATTTGGATTCTATAATGCTAGCTTTCTTTTTTCTCCTGTAAATTTTGCTTTGGCTGGATTCTTGACTTGACTTAAGCAAATCATTGTTTAATTATACTTGTTTTCATCTTGCTAAGGAAATGCTCTTTTTATGGGCGGAAGGAGGAAGCATATGCAATTAACTTGCTAATTTTAGATTTTTTTTTCACAGAAAGTAATTTGTTTTTCTAAAATATTTTTTAAATAAATAAAATTTTTATTATTTGGTTATGATATTAAAAAGTAATTAAGAAATATTAACAGTTTTAATTTTATAAGATTAGTATAAACATATTTAAACTCATAAAAATTTCATATTTTTAAACACTATTAAATATATGAAAAAAAGAGAATACATAAAAATAGTGAATAGTAGTAATCACCTACCAGTTGCTGTGGATGGTCACCGATGGTGATAAGTAAAGTAGGTGTAGTGTATATTCATTTTTTTTAATAATAAATTTGTTAAAATTTAAAAATACAAAAAAATTAAAAATTAAAAAATAAAAATGTTTTCAAAATGGTATTTCCATGAAACAAATAATCCTTAATTATATGTCAGTTTTTTTTTAACATCTTTGCCTGTGTATTAACAGTTCGGTTGATCTTATTACATACAAAATGTTTTAGGTCTTTGATTGTTTTGCTTCTACTTATTTGGTATGTAAATGCTGGCTTTTTTCATGGTTCTCCTCACCATGAATGGGCTTTTTATGTTATCTGGGGTTTTTTTTGGAAAAATTATATTCTATAGCATTCTTTTAATTTTTTTTTAAAAATATTCTATATTTTTAGGATATTTTTGATATACTAAATATATACTTAATGTACATTTTTGAAAATTAAATATACCTTTAATATATTAAATGTATATTAAAAATATATATCTAAAAAAGGATATTTTTAAAATTGAAGGTTGAAAAAAGGGTATTTTTGAAATTAAAATAAAAAAGGGTATTTTTAAAAATATTTTTATTTTTAGGGTATTTTTGAAAAACTCCTTTCTTTTTTGATATATTTTCTTTCTTCCGATCAAACTTTTTCATTATTTTAACAACATTTTTATCATATTTTGTATGAAAAGTAAAATTGCCCTATACATATTAACAAAAAAAAATGTTTATTTACTGTATTATTGTAATCTAAAATTGAAATCTCATATAATGTTTATTATGTACTCTCATATTTTTAATTTATTATGAGATATTTAAATAGAAAATATTACTGAAAAGAATATATGTCTAATATGAATATACAAAAATAACACGGTTAACACCTTGATAGTATTAATATAAGTTGATTAATTTTTCTGGTTATAAAAGTATATATATATATATATATATTCAAGATTATTATTAGCAATACGTTGGTTTTATTTTAATATTCAATGCATACATATTTGGTAAAATATGAAAAGAAGTGCCGTCGAAATTTTCATTTTAATTAAAAAATTATTAAAGTTCTAAAAACTAAAACTAATTTTTTCAAAAATTTTAAATATATATAATTAATTTGCAACTCAAACTCGTTGAGCCAACAAATCTAAAAAAAACTCTTCAATAATGCATTGGTTAAATCACTGAAAAAATTAATTACTAAAAATATATTACAGAAATTATATTTTTATTAAAAAAATTTATATTATTGTATTTAAAGATACAATAAATACTAAAAAAATAATTTAAAAAATATTAATTTATTTAGTTGTAATTTAATTTTACAAAAAAAATTAAATAGTATCTAAATTATCCTTATAATATATATTTTTTATTTTATTAAATCTTAAATTAATAATATAATTATCTTTTGACATATGAATTCTCAATTATTTTTTAGTAAAATATTTTTTTTATTTTTTTATAAATAAAATATATTAAAATTTAATAAATTTAAAATTTTATTTGATATAAATTATTTAAAATAAATATAATATTATGAGTCAAATATAATTATATAGCCAACTACACTCAAATCCTTGCATAACAAAAACACTATTAAAAATAAAAAGATAAAATTTAAAAAATATCCTATTTTCCCCGACTTTGCTCTTCTTATAGTAGGGGCAAGGGATGGGTGTAGAAAAAAAAAAAGAAAGCGGGTTTAGTAATTAACAAGATTACGAAAGGTAGGGCTAGGGTTTTGTGGTGCGGCTTATACTCGACATTTGGGGATCAGTTGTAAGTGTTTCATTTTGACTGCCGCAGAGATGAAGACTATTTTGTCGTCGGAGACAATGGACATCCCCGATGGGGTAAAGATCAAAGTTAACGCCAAGATTATAGAGGTTGAGGGGCCTCGAGGTAAGCTTATTCGCAACTTTAAGCACTTGAATCTCGATTTTCAACTGATCAAGGACGAAGCTACTGGCAAACGGAAGCTCAAGATCGAAGCTTGGTTCGGCTCTAGGAAGACTAGCGCTGCCATCCGTACCGCTATAAGTCATATTGAGAATTTAATTACCGGTGTCACCAAGGGTTATCGTTATAAGATGCGATTTGTCTATGCTCATTTCCCCATCAACGCTTCTATCACCCATTCCAACACTGCTATTGAGATCCGTAACTTCCTTGGTGAGAAAAAGGTATTTGTTTTCCTTATCGTTTTATCCCTGTTCTTTTGATGCTCAATTTAGCACTTACCATTGGTGTTTTGAACTTTGTTTGCTTGTGTTTCAATAAAATGTTGAATGGTAATTGTAAGCTATGGTGATACATTAATGTCGAGATTATTATATGCGTAATTTCAATTTTGCCTAGAATCATTGGAAATCTTGTATCTCTTTTATAGGCACACATGCTGTATTATGGCGAGGTTGAATTATATATAATGGCTAACAAAAACTATTATGTTCAGTTAGGATAGTGTTACTTCATTGATATATATATATATAGAGAGAGAGAGAGAGAGAGAGAGAGAGAGAGAGAGAGAGAGAGAGAGAGAGAGAGACTGATTAAGTTTATTGTATAATCAAAGTAAACGCTCACCTGGACTATTGATTTGATTTGGGGTATCTTTATCTTGTTGTATTTGGTTCCTTCAGGTAAGGAAAGTGGACATGCTTGAGGGTGTTACTGTTGTTCGTTCAGACAAGGTTAAGGATGAGTTGATATTGGATGGGAATGACATTGAGCTTGTGTCGCGCTCTGCTGCCCTAATAAATCAGGTCTCACACTCTCCGATGTCCTGCATTTGTGTGTTTTTTGCTAGACATTTACTCAAAATACTTCTATAGTATGTTTGAGCACAGAAACTCAAGCACCTTGTTTCCTTTATGAATGATGCATGCCTAGTTGTATATCTTCTCAATTCAGTTTTTGACTTGTTTAATTTTCCTTCAACAGAAATGCCATGTCAAGAATAAAGATATCAGGAAATTCCTTGATGGTATCTATGTCAGTGAGAAGGGAACCGTAGTTGAAGAATGATGGGATGCATTCTCGTTATTTATTTTATAGACTTAATAGTTTTGTATTACTTTTTTTTGTTCTCTGCTTTTGACCTGGATTATGTTTCCTTTTTGGATGTGTTCAAGGAATTCTTAGATTATAAAATTTTGGATATTTGCACTTCCTATGTTTTTGTATTTCGTTTGTCAATGGATTTAGCTATAATTTGATATGCATTTGAGTATTGAAACGTGGAGAAATTGTTATTGGGGTGATTGTTTAGCAATTTCATGGTTGGTCTACTCCCTGCAGGTTTTTCCCTGAAGTCAGACCAAATCCAAGTGGTAGATTGACTATGAAAGTAACCCGCTGCTCGCCTTTTGATGGCTATAAGCATAGTCATGTTCCATATCGCCGGCTTACTTTCATGCTTTTCTGAATTCTGCCTTCTGGGATCAAATACGATCCTACGTAAAAACATTTGCTTTTTGAATACCGATGCATAGGGTCAAGAATGCTTTGCGAGCCTCACAAGTGTGTTCTAAATTGGGGTCGAAAACTTCTGATGAGTATAATATTTAGCAGCTTTTTTGGAAGTTATAAAAACAAAGAGTGGACATGCTTTCTAACAAGTTTGGACATATATTTTTTCATATAATCTCAGTCCGGCTTCAATCCAATAAATATCCGTATTTTTTTCGAGCGAGTCTGGATATGTTTATTTTTTACGGGTGCCCAGTTCGGCCTGCAAATCATATACATATCGTATTTTAAATATTTATAAGAATACTATTTAAATAATTAGCATATTATATAATATAATTATTCATTGTTTTTTATAAATTAAGTATAATTTTAAATTATTTAATATTTATATATTATGAAATAATAATTCAATATATTAAAATCTCTTTATTAGTTACTAAATATTTAATGTATATATTTTTTATTTTGATTGGTCTAAATGCAGGGCTGCTCTATGCAAATAATTTATTGGTTGAGTTTGGACAAAAGATATAAATTTTTTTTTGGCCTGGGTCAAATTCGGGTTTAACTATATAAAATTTAGCCCATATCGAGTCTGGTCCGAATTCGGCCTATGGCAAAGTTTATTTCTGACCGACTCGTGGACAGAGAGAGATGTGGAACCAACAATGACTACTGTTCAGAGCGTATACAAGTTTTATAACGGCCTGCACATTATTGCAGAAATTAATATTATATAAATAATTTAAAAAATAATAATACATATTAAATATGATAATAATATATATTAAATATGTACAAAATATATAAAAAATATAAAATATCTATTTACATACACAATATATAGCAATATATAAAATGCATGCTTACATACAAAATATAATAGCAATATATTTAAAAATACATATTTAAAGTTCATGATTAATGAAACATTAAATAAAAAGTACAAAAATAAAAAATAATTTATTTGAAAAAAAGTTTTTTAATTAAAAATTAATCGTAATTTCATTTTAAAATAGTAAATGCAATTAGCGAAAAATAATACCTAATATAAGAAAAAAATAAATAATTAAAATTTGTAACTTTTTAATCCTCAATTTCATTTTCATTATTAAACCAACATATTATTAATATACATTAAATAAATTAAATAATTTTTAATCTTAATATTTATCTATCATAATTAAAAGGTTGAAATTTGAAATTTATGGTATTTATTAATTAAATTATAATTTTTAAAAATGTCTTATAGAATATAATTTTATTTTATTTTTTGAAAAGATATAATTTTATTTTTTAAGCATTAAGAATAAATATTTAATATTAATATGATTTGAATATAGAATTTAAATCTATTAAAATAAAATTAAATAATATAAAATTTTAAATTCAAATATAATTAATAATATAATTATTTTAAATTATTTTTGAGATAATTAAATTTATATTGTTAATTTAAGAGCTAAAATAATATATAAACTAAAAATATGAGAATTTATTGTCTTAAAAAATTATGACATAAAATTTATTAAAAATAAAAAATTTTGGAGAAGTAAAATTATAAAAGAAAAGCAAAATCATATAAGAGTAAATAAAAAAAGAAAGAAAAGGAAATTTAAAAGGGAATATAATTTTAAAAAAAAATACGCTATAATTTTTTTGTTTTTAATTACAAAGGCGGAGTTAAACCTCAACCGGAATCACTAATAAACCTTGGATATCCAACACCTACACTATGTTAACCCAAAAAATGGATAAAATGAAAATAAGATTTTTTTTTTTGAAAATTCACCATTCATTATATACGGTTCTTTTAGTATAGTATATAATATAGAATTTTTTTCATAAAAATTTTACTTTCTTTTTTTATATGTTATTTTTATTGGAAAGATTACGCCACTATGTCTAAATTTTTAATTCTAAAATCTTTAAGATCAATTAAAATAAAATTTTATATGAAGTTTGGGAATTGTTAATCAAGAATAATATTTTTATGAGATTAAGAAGTTCATACACTAATATTATTTTTTTTATGAGCATACACTAATATTATAATTTTCTTTATTTATTTAATTAATTTTTTTTTTATAATGTTAGCTATTGTTCTATTTAATTTAGAGTTTGGTAATAGGAGAAAGATGAAAAATTGGTGTAAATGGTCTCATAATAATCACAATAGGTAATCATATAATCCTAATATTAATAATAATTTGACAGAAAACAAAATAACAGGCAATTGATGGTAAATAGTTTTAAGTCGTCATTACTCTAAAATCTACAGCCTCTCTCATTTCTTTTAACAAAATGAAAATTAGCCGTTGCGAGTTTCGGATACAAAATAAAAAAACTAGCCGTTGGTGAAGCTTTACTATTTCACCCGGTTCCCAAACAACGGTCACTCCATCGTCCCTACTCTTTATATGACAACAATAATATTCAATATCCTTCTCATCTTCAATTATCGAAATTCTTCTTCTCTTCTTCTTCGATCTTTCACCTGAAAATACAATTTTCTTCCAAAATCTAATTTTTCTCTGGAAAAGAACCCAAAAATGGGTATCTTAATTGGGCATAACCAATCTTGTTCTTCAGCAGCTCAATCTCACCACATAATGCACAAAATGTTCATAATCTGCAACTACATTCTTTTAAGTGCAGCCTCTAGTTGCATTTTCCTCACTCTGTCTCTTCGATTATTCCCATCTTTATGTGGGTTTTTTCTAATCCTTCTCCACATCTTAACCATAATCGGCGCCGTGACTGGCTGCTCCGTAGCCATTACTGGGTCAAACAAATGGTATGCGGCTCACATGGTGGCTACTTCCCTAGCTGCAATATTTCAAGGCTCTGTTTCGGTGTTGATTTTCACACAAACAGGGGACTTTTTGGGGTATTTGAAATCTTATGTTAGAGAAGAAGATGCAGCAGTGATATTGAAATTGACTGGTGGGCTTTGTGTTCTGATATTTTGCTTGCTGTGGGTTGCTTTAACTTTGGCCTTTTTGCTTAGATACTATGCTTTTGTGGAAGGAAATGGTTCTTTTAATAGAACAGGTGATAATGGCAGAGGTGAAGAAGAGGAGATGAAGAACTGGCCTTGGCCTTTCCAAGTTTAGAGTTCTATCTCTAATGAGTTTGATATAACTATTTAGTTTATTATTATTATTATTATTATTATTATTATTATTATTATTATTATTATTATTATTATTATTATTATTATTATTATTATTATTAATGTTGATTGATTGATTGATTTTTTTATTTAATTATTTTTTCCCTGCACTTGTTGTAATTTATTCTTAATCTTCTGTGTGAAAAATAGAAATTTTGTATTTTTTAATTATTTGAATTTTAATCAATTGAGTTATGAGTTTTCATTAGCAGTAATTTATCAAATTCATAACCAAAAAAAAAAAAAACACTAATTGTCTATGCAACAATAAAAAAAGAAGACAAATTACATGCATATAAGAATTTTAATTTTAAATAAATTTTATTAATCAAATAAATTAATTTAGAAAAATATCCATAAATCACCAATAAATAAAACTATATTTGTACATCTATTCACTATTCTCAATTTAGTAGTTTGGAAGTGTGTAAGCAGAAATGACTTTTCTTTTATATATATAATACGAAGAGGCAACAACTCAGCACAAATTGATACTTTTTTGTTAGGAAAAAAAGATTTTTTTATTAAAAAATTGATGGTTTTCAGTGTAAATTCATTTGAATTTGGACATACTAAAATTAAATACACTTAAAATTTAAAGATCTATTTTTGTATTAAAATTTTATAAACTTAGCAAGCGTAGTACAAATTAATAAATATTTTATTAACAATAAAAATAAATACTTAATAAAAATAAATGCTTAATAAAAATAAATAAAAAAATAATGCAAACATAGATAATTCGTTAAAGTAATGCTTAATAAAAAATAAATACAAAAATAGATAATGTATTAATAAATATTTATTAATTTGTATGCTTGCTAAGTTTATGAAAATTTTGCTTGCTATAATTTTCTATGCTAATAAAATTTTATAAATAGTAATAGTTAATTTTATAAATATTTTTTTAATAAAATTTACTTAGAGATTTGATGAAATTTCAATACGGTTTTATGTTAATAAAATTTACTCAATTGATTTAATAAAATTAACTATAGTAGCGGACATCAAGTCACGTTCCTATTGCCATAGCTATCGATTTTTATGTTAATTTATACTAAACGTTAAAATTAGGATTTTTTTTATTTCAATTTAAAAATTTGTGTATAAAATCTGATTGTTTCTTTTAATTATTGAGAATGAAGCAGACGCGTTTTGGGGAAAAAATATATCAATATAGATTATTATTGAACTATAATTTAACTTTATTTTTTTATATTAAGACAGTATGTATATATATATATATAAATGTATATATTATAAAAATGTACGAGCAAATGAAAAATAAATTAGGTAATGATATGTAATACACCTGAAGTTAAAAAATGTGAATTGGGACAAAAATAAGGATTTGACTTGTTAAATTAGAAAATAATAGTAATTTTGAAAATAATAATGATGATTTTTTGCTAAGTATTGTAATTTACTTTTTAAATTAAACTACAATTTTTTCATCAATTTTGTTAAGGACTTTGTACAAAAATAATTTTAAAAATAAAAATATTACTCAAAGCCTAAATTTACAATTTTAAAAATATACACTTTCAATTTGTCATTGATAATAGGGTATATTTTTTACTAAAATTAGAAAATAATATTTTTGAAATTTTTTTAAAATTCATAAAGTATTTTTTAAAAAGCCAAAAATTTTCTGCTACATAAATTTCTCATTAATTTATTTGAGTGTAAAGGCCTTATCTCTATTCTCAGAAATTATAACTATTAAAATTAGATATTATACAAATAATAAAAAAATTTAATAGAAAGATAATAATATAATTTTTAAATCATAAAATATCTAAAAACTCAATCACTTATTATAGTCAGTTCATATTTTAATTTAAAAACATTCACAATAATTTTATTATATATTTTTCAACTCAATATATTATAATTATAATAGAAATTGAAAAATGAAACTAATAAATTAAATATCTAAAATACAACTAATTCAATATTATCTCCTTGAGCTTATGTATATTTATTAAAAAAATATAGATTTTTTAATATTATAAAAATTATTTTAAATAGATTAAAAAATAATTTATTAATTTGTTAATATTAAAATTATTGTGATTTTATTTAATTAATTAATTCAATAATTAAGGTATAATTTAATAAAAAATAATTAATTTTTTAAATTATATAAAATAATAATTTTAGTGAGATAATTTCACTTTAGTAAACGTAATCAACTGAGTGGGGCGAAGTAAATAATAAAGAAAAACAAGAATGGTAGAATATATGATGTCAATTGCAAGGAGAGAAATTCTACGTTGACAACTAATGGAGCTTTACTCATAGCCATATGTCCATTGGAAAAATAAGGGCAAAAGAAACCAAAATTTCTGTTATCTGCAGAGAAAAATGGCAACTTCTTCTTCTTCTTCTTCTCTATTCATGCATCCATTGACTTCTCCACTCTTCAAAACCCAGAAGCCAGACCTGCTCTTCCTTAATTCTTCATCAGACCCTCTTCTCAAACATTGCTTTGTTGGTCTCAAGTGCAACAAGAAGTACAATTATGGCTCTTCTTCTTCTTCTTCTTCTTCTTCAGTTGTGTGCAAAGCAGTTTCCGTTAAGCCCCGAACTGTGATTGAAGGTCTCAACATTGCTGAGGATGTGACTCAGTTTTGGTTTATTTCCACTATTTTCTCGTAACTGTGTTTTGTGTTTTTTTCAAATTTAAGAATTCTATGTTTTGTTTGGTGTGATTGTTTATGAATGTTTCTGAACTGTTTCTTGAATGAATATAATGAATTTCTGATCTGGGTTTGGTTTTATTTGTTGAGAATTAATGAATAATGATAATTGACATTTCTCAATCATTCATAGTCGAACATGAAACCATCTGCTCTCATAGTTTCTAGAGCCTGACTGCTATTAGTCACCATGGAGGTCGCCTATAATTGACCATTTGAAAATTACAGCCCACAATTGCAAATTTGATGAAAATTCTGAACTTTTCTTTTTTTGTGCTTTAAGAATTTATCTTTTTCCAACTTTATACAGAGAATGAAGGTTCAGAGATATGTATCTTCCTTAAACTATCAGATCTTTGTCCCTATTTCTAATCTTTTTTATTTAAACTGAATTTTCACCTACTTACAGTGTGAACCAACTATTGAGTCACTTTTTTTTTTCTCCTTTTTTTAATTGTTTTACTACCAAGTTTATAATACCCTTATATTTTATACATGCATAATATATATATTCTATATATGTAAAGTACATATATAAATTATAGAGGGTGGTACGATAATTTATAATATAATTATTTTTTTAAATTATATTAAGTTAAAATATAAATAAATAGATATTTTATAAAAAAAAATTCCATTAAAAATTTTATCAGAGTTTTATCTGCAATTAGAATAAATTTAAAACCAAAATTACACAATTTGCAAAGAAAATTTACACTCCCAAAATAAAATTCTTTATTCTTTCTCTGAAATACTAATTCAATAATTCACATTCAAGTCTCAACATTTAAAACATTACTTTTTATAATTAAATACTTACATAAGTAAATACATTTATATATATAAATATTTTAAAATTTTAAGGTAAACTCAAGTGTCGAAATTTAATATACATAATCTAAAATACTTTAAGCCATGATTTTATATGAATGTAAATAACACAGTTATAAGTCACTAAGTATCCTCCACATTATAGCTTTTTTTTTCTTTCAACAGCAGCTATTTTATCTGTGCGATTCATATAACCACGTTAAGTTTTACAGCTTAGTGGTATATATTTAATAATAATATTCATGCATTAAAGAATTTCTTTATTCTTTAAAGAATGCTCACATATGTAATAACATGCGTTACCAATTAAATTAAATATTATAAAAGTATGTACCAACCTTTAATTTGCCAAAATTCAAGCCAATTCTTCCTTCCAACATCAACTTTTATCAATGTTCTTTGTTACTGGGTTTATACAAACTCAATCTATCCAATACCTAACCACGTTTTCAATTTAAATAATCTATTATCATCATATTTTTTCACACTTTAATAAATTAAACTCAATTTATCACACTCCTATAAAATTCTAAGAATATACCCTAATGCATTTTAACTTTGAAAATCAATTTGAATCAATTTTAAATTGAGTTTTAAGCTTAATTATGTCTCTGAATTCACATTTCAACACATTTTAAGCAATAAAACTCAATTTACATTCATTTCCTTCAAACTACTAAAATTTGCCCTAACTATCTTTAATTTTAGAAATTTATTCTAACCAATTCCAACTCATATTTTAAATTCAATTATATCTTTAAAATTATATTTTAACATCATTTTAGAAATTAAATTCATCCTGCATCAATTTTTTTTTTATCAAATTTCCATCCAAACCATAAATTACCTTCTTCTTTTTCCAAACTCCAATCAAACTCCAATCTTTTCTTCAATTCAACCTTAAAATAATTATCTACATATCAAAATAACACCAAAACAATTTTATTTGATAATTACAATCAATTCCATATAAAACTCTAATTTCACATAATATATCCATAATCCTAACTTCATCCAAACTTACTATTAATCAATTTCTAACTATAAAATTATCATATATATGTTAAAGTAACATTAAATAATCTCATTACAATAATTAAAATCACCCATGTTAAAACTCTAATTTTTACATAATTTTTTTATAACCTTAAATTCATCAACTTAGTTCATTTCAAACAACTAACCATTAATTCATCAAATACTCATCACTTTAACATCATTTCTATCTGATTAATAATTTAAAATCACTTTCTCTCTTTAGCCATCTTAAATATAAACTTAAAATAAATTAAAACAAGCTTAAAATGAAAGATACATACTTGATTTCTTAATTAATCTCTAAAATCTTCTTAATTTTTTTGAAATCTTCATGAAATTTGGTGCTTGATGAAACAAAAATCTCCTTTTCCTTCCTCGCACATTTGGGTTCCATGAAAGAAAAAGGAAAAAAAATGACAATTTTCAATTCTTTTCTCATTTTCTAACCATTTATATTAATATAATTAATTCTTTATTTATTTATTTATTTTAAATAACTACCACATCTTTTCTCTCTTCTTTTTGACTTTTTACTTATTTATTTATTTATTTCATAATTATTTTCTTCTCATCCTTAATTGTATATATATAGACACACATATTTATATGTCATTTATATATTATATATATATTATGTATATATAATATATATGTAATATATATTTTCACTTATGTGTACATATAATGGGTATTCTGTGTATACATCAAGTATACATTATGTGTATATTGTATATATATTAAATATATAATTTGTATATAACATATTATATATATAATAGGTATATACTATGTATACTGAAGGTATATATTAAGTATATGCAATATATATACACATCTCAATATTTTAATTAACATCCAAATTAATTATTTAATTTATGTGTATATATCAAGTATATATTATATGTATATTGTATATATATTAAATATATAATATGTATATAACATATATTATAATTATATAATAGGTATATACTATGTATACTCTAGGTATATATTAAATATATATAAGGTATATACACATCTCAATATCTTAATTAACCTCCAAATTAATTATTTAATTTATCTAATACTACGGATATTACACTGTTTACTAGTTTTTTTTTATTTTTTTTTTATTTTTTTTAATAACTGTTAACCAGTTACAAGCACTTAGATTGCTGTTTATTTATTTGTTTACTCTATTGCTTTGTGATACAGCTTATTGGAAAAACGCCTATGGTTTACCTAAATAACATTGTAAAGGGGTCTGTTGCAAACATTGCTGCAAAACTTGTGATCATGGAACCATGTTGTAGTGTCAAAGACAGGTGAGAATAATATAGCTGACAGTCTTAGTACCCAAACTCTTATGAGCGTCTTGTAGTTCAAATTAAAAGTCTCATATGAGGGTTTTGTCTTAATAGTTTGAGAAATAACTGGTTATTTTATAATTATTTTCCAAGTCTCATCCGCACTTTTAATATTTGATTTCAGAATAGATTATAGTATGATAGCTGATGCTGAACAAAGAGGAGTTATAACCCCTGGAAAGGTAATAAAGTGTGTTATGCATGTGTTAATATTAATGAATAATATGTTGCAGTCTTTAAGTGGCACCAGTTTGCTTATCTTTCATTTTTGACCATTTAGCTCAAATTTGGACATCTTGTTAAAGATTGCCTTTCTGTTGATTGAACATATAATGATATTCAGTCAAAGAGCGATCCATATTGCATGGCATACAAATTTTATAGGCACAAATGCTTTGCGGAACTGTTCAACAGCAGAAAATGATACCTGGATTTATGCTTGATATGAATTTTAAGTGTTTTGTTTTTATATTTGGTGTGTAAGTCAATTTATATTTGGGGCCATGACATGCCTTTTTTGGCAAATAGCATTCTGCCATTGCTTTACACTGAAATTCGGCCTAGCAACTCAGAATGTTTAAAGTTGGTGCTTGCATAAGGGCTTGATGCAATACTTTCTTGTAGTGTTGCAATGGGAAAGGACTGCAAGTGGCTTTTGCCTTTCCTATCCCCAAAAGCCTCTCATACTCCAAATCCCTGTCCTGATCCCACTTCCTAGAGGGTGTAAAATCTTTTCCTAATTGCTTCAATAGGAAATGGTGTTAGAATTAATTTTAAATTGTTAAAATTAATCCTCTAATTAATCATAAGTGTGGGCTAAATATATTTAAATATTAAATATGTATTGCAGTCAAATTAAAATAGTCAAATTAAAGTTATGATCAAATAAGGATTGTTGATTATTGAGGTGTCCTACTCGTAATAGGATTATAAGTGTAGAGACCGATAAGAGTTTCTATTTTGTTGAAGGACCAAAATAGAAACTATCATCATCAGTTATAAATAAGGGGTCGTGGTCTCTAGGGGAACATAACAATTTTTAAGAGAACATTGCATTCCTTCAGTAGTGCTTCCGCTAAATTTAAAGTGTGTATCTCCTGGAAGGCGACAAACTCCAAAATCGTCTTCAGCTTCAACATACGATGATGTCAGGTATGCAATTTACCCCTTTGCAATTTAATTTGAATAATCTAGTGATCTATGCATATTTTAGATTTTAGGGGAATCATGTTTTCTCCCCCTTTCAATTGGTATCAGAGCCCTATGCTAGGTTGCTAGATTTTCTGATTAAATTGCGGTATTGATTATTGTTTTAATTCTAGAAAATTAATTCGGTGATTATAATTTTCGAGAATTAATTTGAAATCGAAATTATTAATCTGAAATCAATTTTGGTTTGATTTGTTTTTGGATTAAATTACTGTTATTATTTAATTGATTCTGGAAAAATCAATTTCTGAACTTGAATTTGTGCTTGTGATTTTTTCTGGAATTAATTAATTTTTGGGTTAATTAATTATGTAATTAATTAATTAAAAAAAATCTGTTTTGAAACTGTTTCGTGAACAGTGTTTCGTGAACAATGTTTCGTTGTTCTTCGTTTTGGTTTATAAGAACACAGTTAAGGATTTTAATTAATTGATTAAATCTTTATGAAATTTTGATTTGATCTTCGATTAAATCGTAAAAAAAAAATTCATTTAATTTTAAAATTTCAATTTAAAATTTAATTCAATTGAGTTTAAATTTTGGTATTTTAGTCCTGATTGTGTCTAATATTTTTAATAATAAATTAATTGAAGTAATAAGTCACCAAAGTGGCCTATATTATTTTAATTAATTTATTTGGGATATTAGACAGGTGTATTAAAATTCGTTGCGGGTAGTATGCCGGCTCAAAGGAATGCTGCTATCTGGTTGAGTTTTGAATACACGTGTTGCAATAAATATGTGACAATTATTTGGTTTTATCCATGTGGATAATATATCGGCCCAAAGGAAGATTATTATCTGACGGGACTAATTGTCAATATTTTGATTGCTGCGTGAGATACCAATTACAGTTAATATTTTATGTCCAAAGATGAGAATATTAACGTTGTGCCTGGTATCTTGTTTCCATTATTTAAACTCAAAATCAAGTTTATAATTTGTGGATCGTGAGCGTACAATTTTTTATTTTTCTTTTTCTCTAAATTTAGCTAATATGCTATATAAACTTCTAATGTACCTTTTCTTTAGAGGTTAAATTTAGATTTAGAAATTCAAACATGTTGATTTATCTGGGATGCATGTATTTGGACTTAGCATTTAGGAAGGATGAACCTATTTCTCCTACTGAAGAGAGCAAAGATGCTCAGAGGGTTCAGTATGAGAAGTTGGAGATTTTTTATCTTGCTTGGGTCCAGTGATCATGCATCAAAGAATTCCAGAAATATTTGAGGAGCCACTCTGCTAAAGCTATAATGCTATGAACTACCTTGCCCAACTGGAAAGCGACTATGTCAAGTGTGATGAAGTCGAAGTGGGGACATTTTCAGCAATCTAATTTTCGTTAGGTATACTGGCAATGGTAGTATTAGGGAGCATATTCTGAGCATGTCCTAAATAGCCAAGAGGCTAAATGCTCTGGATTTGCTTTTACCAGATGACCTTTTAATCTATCTAGTTAATGGCTAATAAAGGGGAGAATGCTCGTTTGGTTGCTTCAGCAGATAAGGACAAAGGTGAAAAGAAGAATAATACTGCTAATAGAAGAACTGTCCCAATTACACCACGCGACGTATAAAGAAGGGTAGTACCTTGTTTGGTTTATTATGAGGTTAATTCAACTTTAGTATCTAGAAACACTTATTGAATGGATTACAGTGCCACTATTCATATAAATGTTTCATTGTAGAGTTACTTGAACTACTGAAAATCAATTGACGGTGAAAGATACGTCTATATAGTAAATGGCAAACTGGTAGAAGTAGAGACATAAAAACATTTTAGATTGTGTTTAAGAACTGGATATTATTTGAATATTATAGATACTTTTGTTATACTATCTTTTAGATATAATTTGGTCTCTATTTCTTATTTGGACAAATTTGTTTTTTACTTGTTCATTTAGAAACAGATAATTTACTTTATCTATAGATTCAAATATTTGATACTAGTTTCTTAAATGTTTATGATAATCTATATACGTTAAATGTCAATGCTTCTTATAATGAAACTCTGCATGTGAATACTAGAGATATCAAAGGAAAGCTGGATATAGATAACTCAGCTGAACTTTGACACAGATGGTTGGATTACACATCCAAATCTAGAATAGAACATCTTGTGTCAAATGGTATCATAGATACATTTGATTACACAGATTTGGATTTCTATGTTAAGTATACTAAGTTAAAATAGACCAAACATAGAGATTAGGTGCTATTAAGTCTTCAGTCATCTTAGAGTTGATATATATGGATATCTGTGGTTTATTCTCTATAACATCATGAATGACCGAAGATAATTCATATCATTCATAAGATGATTACTCACGTTAAAGGTACCTATATCTCATTCATGAAAAATCTAAGTCTGTGGACGCTTTATTTTAATCTTATAAGGCTGAAGTTGAAAATCAACTCGGAAAGAAGATTAAATCTATTACATCTGACTGTGGTTGTGAGTACTGTGGCAGATTTAATAGATCAGGTGCGCAGCGTTCTGGACCAATTGTTATTTTCCTACAGAAATGTGGTATAGTCCATCAGTACACAATGATTGGTATAACCAGTATGAATGGTGATGCTGAGAGACATTACAAGACTCTTTTGGATTTGATGAGAAGTATGATTAGTCATTCATCCTTATCAGAGTCTTTTCTCAGAAAAAGCATTAAATATAGCAGTCTATCTTTCTAATTAAGTACCAATCAAAGTAGTCTAAGTACTTTCATACTTAGGGATATCCAGCTAAGGCTAGGCCTTATAGGCCTAATAAGGGTAAAATTGGACTCCAAATATGTTAACTGCTACTTTATTGGTTATTCTGAGTGATCATAGGGTCTAAATTTTATATTCCTACTACCATATTAGTGTATTGAGATGTGTATTATGACATTCTTTAGGATGTTGAGCTTGAGGGGGGAAATAAGGTTATAAACATTGTCTTTGAGGAGAGATCAAGTTAGAAAATTTTGATTCTCATCATTGTTTTCTGGAGTGGTAGTGTCACTCTTATTCTAGAAGCAATTCTAGATCCAATATAAGACAATGTTAAAGAACTTCCCATCAGTTTGAAGATCCGTTCTTCATTAGGATAAAGCTCATCAACCTTAAGAATTTGAGCCAGAACATGTGCCTTTAAATAGGTCCATTAGAGAGAAGAGAAGTGCTATTCTAGATGTTTATGTAGTATTTCTATAGGATTCTAACTCTCATAAGTGGATTGAGGCAATGAGTGAAGAGTTTAAGTTTATGCAAGACAATAAAGTTTGGAATCTTATCCCATTACCTGAAGGAAAGAAACCTATTGGTTTTAAATGAATATTTAAGACCAAAAGGAATTCTAAATGTAATATGGAGAGATATAAAGCATGTCTTGCAGTTAAAGGCTTTACTCAGAAGGAATGGATTGACTATAAAGAGATCTTCTCTTTGGTTTTATTGAAGGACTCTTTTAGGACAATCATGGCTCTCGTTGAGTTTCATCAAATGGATATTGAGATTGTGTTTATCTATGGAGACATTGATAAAACAATCTATTTGGTGCAGTCAGATTGCTTTGAATAAGGAAACTCAAAGCTACTGATATGTAAATTAAGAAAATCCATTTATAGGCTCAAGCAAGCATCTCGTTTGTGGTACTTTAGTTCCATCAAGTAGTTGTCTCATTTGGTATTGAGACAAATGCTATTGAGGACTGTGTATATTACTGTGTGTTTCACTAATTCAGTGGGAGTAGGTTTATTTTCCTGGTTTTATGTATGGATAGCATAATTTTTTGTTACCAGCTGTAAGGTCTTGTTTCATGAAAGGTTTAGATAAAGTTTCTTTTGTATTAGGAATCTAGATACTTCGAGATCACTCTCGATGTATTATTGGATTATTACAAAAGAGCTACATTTAGAATATGCTCAAGAGGTTTGGTATGCAAGAATATAAACCAATTTATACCCATGATCATCATAGGTGATAAGTTTAGTCTCATACAGTGTTTTAAGGATGACTTGAGGTTCAGTAGATGTAGCAGTTTTCTATGCATCGGCAGTTGGGATTCTGGTGTATACTCAAGTTTATACTTATCTGAATATTGTGTTTATAATTGGCATGTTAGGTTGATATCTTAGTGATCCAAAAATGGATCATTGGAAGGCAGCCAATAAGGTTTTAAGATATATTCAAAGAATAAAGGAACGTATGCTCACATACAGAAAGTCAGATTAGTATGAGATCATTTGGTATACTGATTCTGACTTTATCGAATGTCTTGAGTAGCAAAAGATCCACATTAGACTACATTCCATGGTTTTGGAATTTGTAGTATGCTATGAGACATTTGATCATGAATTTTTTTTTTGACTTTGCTGAATGTCACAGGGCTGCACATTATGGCTAGCATTGAAAATGCTAATAAAGTTTTAAGTGTGACATTAATTCAGCAGTTTGATTCTCCAATGACAGTAGGAGCTATTTGGTATTTAGTTTCTGGCTGTAAATGGAGAAAATACAGAGTGGACAGATATCCATAGAGCATGTTAGAACGAACTCCATAATTATAGATCCTCTTACTAAGGCATTGATACCGAAAGTCTTTCATGAGCACACTGCTCATGTGGGTGTCATATTGTTTGAGGATGTTTAGTTTCAGTGGGAGTTTTGTTCATTATGTTTTCATTATGTTTTGAATGCTCTATTTGGTTTTGGATATGTTAATTCAGTTTCTGCAGAAAATGAAGTATTCACTTTTGTTTATTACACTCTGTGTTATTTTTGTGGTCGATCTCAATTAAGTATGACCAGTTGGAAACAGGCATGATTAGATCATATTACATGTAGTTTCCATGCTACACTCCTATTATTGATCTATGTCATTTGAGAGTATTGGTAATGTGATTGATGATGGTTTGAGTCACGATGAATGTAGCGACTGACCCTTCAGTCCTTTATCGATATAATCAATGGACGAGATTGTTTGAGGCACCTTCAATATGACTGCTTTTATGAGCTCATTAAGGTATATACATTTATATTTAATATATGTTAGCCCAAGTGGGAGATTGTTAGAATTAATTTTAAATTGTTAAAATTAATCCTCTAATTAATCATAAGTGTGGGCTAAATATATTTAAATATTAAATATGTATTGCAGTCAAATTAAAATAGTCAAATTAAAGTTATGATCAAATGAGGATTGTTGATTATTGAGGTGTCCTACTCGTAATAGGATTATAAGTGTAGAGACCGATAAGAGTTTCTATTTTGTTGAAGGACCAAAATAGAAACTATCATCATCAGTTATAAATAAGGGGTCGTGGTCTCCAGGGGAACATAACAATTTTTAAGAGAACATTGCATTCCTTCAGTAGTGCTTCCGCTAAACTTAAAGTGTGTATCTCCTGGAAGGCGATAAACTCCAAAATCGTCTTCAGCTTCAACATACGATGATGTCAGGTATGCAATTTACCCCTTTGCAATTTAATTTGAATAATATAGTTATCTATACATATTTTAGGTTTTAGGGGAATCATGTTTTCTCCCCCTTTCAAATGGATCCTTTCACACCTCCTTGTTAGGACAAAATAAGTTCATTTATGAAGAACATGGTAATTTAAACGTTTAAATATGCCAATTATGAATTTTGTAATTTTATTAAAGCTAAACTCAATTAAGTTGGACAAAAATCACATTTTCAGAACTCATACATAAAAAAAAAGTTTCTAGATAAAGATCAAAAACATAAAATGAGGAAAATGAAAAGGAAATTAATATATAAAAATATCATATACATAAACTTGTTTGATAATAATTGTATGAAAAAAAATAATTAATTGGGGTGGGGGCTATAAAACCTCGCCACGCCTTGCCTTAACCCCACTTTAGATTAGGTATCCTTGAAAGCCGCTCTAGGCCTTGTTGAAACTCAAAAACCAGTCTAGCTGGGGCAGGATAGGTAAGAGTGGTGTAGGTTCCTGTGAGGTGGTTTTTGATTGTATTTGCTACTTCGCTAGGCAGGCATTTCAAATTTTATTCTTCTCTAAATAGTTTCTGTTGACAATAACACTGTATTATATAGCAACTACGCCTATTGGCTATACCCCTCACGGTATTGGTGTCATCCAAGTCATGTGGGCCTAGTTGGTGAGGAGGTTGAAGGCTGCTTCCTGTGTTCAATTGATTCATTGCACCATGTAGTTGTTGATTTGGAATTGGCCATATATGCTTGTTTTTATCCATATTTTGTTGTTGTTGATGCACGGATGTAACTTTGTTGATCATTGTTACTGAGTTTTTTTCTGTATCTTTAGAGTATTCTTGTGGAACCTACAAGTGGAAACACAGGAATAGGGCTTGCATTTATAGCTTCCTTAAGGGGATATAGACTTATCTTAACTATGCCACCATCAATGAGTTTGGAAAGAAGAGTTCTATTAAAAGCATTTGGAGCTGAGCTTGTCTTAACTGATGCAGCAAAGGGCATGAAGGAAGCTGTTCAGAAAGCTGAAGAAATTTTGAAAAGCACACCGAATGCCTATATGCTCCAACAATTTGATAATCCTGCAAATCCTAAGGTTTGTTGTCTGTTGTGACTATCCTCTTGTACCTTGATATTGTAGTGATTATTCTTAAAATCACTGTTCCAGTCCCTATTGAATCAAATGCTATTTCCTTCAAGTCCTATGTGGGCTGATTTAATGTGGTCTGAACATATCCTTACAATGAGGAGGTTCCTGTTAAGAAAGATACCATGTCTCTCCATACTGATGGATGTGGTGTAGCTTGTATTTTTTACAATAGATACTGAGATCCTTGGGTTTGTACAGTTTTTGACTGCACCGACGACTTTCTCGGCAAGTTTGATCTTAAGAATCAGTTGCTCAATTATTCGTTATTGTAGGGCTCAAATTTCACTGTGCTGTATACCTACTGAGAGCCAAACAATCATGTTAATTTTTGATGGCAGTTTCTTTTTCCTTTGACCAACCTATTATATAATTGAGGGATATAATTTTTATCACCTGAGAACTTATAAATGCTTAGGATGATGCACACAGGTTGGCATACCCATGAATTTGGAGTTTTGAATGCATATACTATTTCAGATACACTACGAGACAACTGGACCAGAAATCTGGGAAGATACAAGAGGGAAGGTTGATATCTTGGTTGCAGGTTTTGGAACTGGAAGAACCATTTCCGGAGCTGGTCGGTTCCTTAAGGAGAAGAATCCAAACATAAAGGTAGTCATCTCTTGTTAACATTTTCCAACTGCATATACACTTATTCTATTTTGTCATTTCCTGATCAACCAAAATTTCATCGGATTTACTAGAAAAATGTAACATGGAGGGAAAAGTAAATATCAAGTGCAAGTTGAATTTGATTCTAATGGCTGATAGCAAATGTGTTTGAAGAAAGAATTTATTTCTTTTTTCTGTTCTATCTTAAATTTTCCTATTTTAATATATCAGGTTATTGGTGTGTAACCTTTAGAAAGCAACATACTTTCTGGTGGAAAGCCTGGTAAGAACAAATATTGCTGTCACTTATATTTGTGATGCATTAGATGCCTTTTATTTTGCATGTCGATTTCTATAATGTATTTATTTTCTAATTGAAAATGAAGGTCCTCACAAGATTCAAGGGATTGGAGCTGGTTTCGTGCCCAGGAATTTGGATCAAGATGTGGTTGATGAAGTTATAGAGGTCCAAGTCTTTGCCAGTTTTCTTGTATTGTTTTTTACTTGAGCAAATAATGCAGATTCCCCTGCTCGTGAAAATTTTGAATTACATAAACGGATATATTTAAAAATCTTCTTATACAATTGTTTACCCAAATAACTGGAATCCGTTTACAGTTTACACATAAGAAGTGGTTGGATTGTAGAATCTTCTTCACATTTGCAGTTCTATTACATGATGTCCTTCTTTGGACCTACCTTGTCTTTTTCCTGAAATAAATTTCACATGATGACCATTCCTTGAATTCAATGATTTTTTTGTGTTTATATTGAAAAAATATTAACGGTGATGCTGTTTTCCCATAAATTGCATGAATTTTGTTATTTTAGCATGATGATGATAGAAAATAGAAACATAACCAAGATTTGGCTATAGATTATTTTCTATTATAGGAATGTAAGTAGTAGTTCTTTTGCTAGTTTTTGTATTCATCTTTTCATATAAAATTGTTTAGACCAATGACTTTGATATCACTTCCACTTATAAACTGCCATATTATTTAGTTGGACCAAATACGTGCTTATCTTGTCCAGCATTTGGCACCGCCAGTTTCTGTCATGCACATGCCTTTGTGCTTCTGAATGTAATTAAACAACCAAGTTGCAGTTTCAGGTTATAACATATACTGGGTCTCATTCTCAGATGTATATGTTTGGCAGATATCTAGTGATGAAGCTGTTGAAACAGCAAAGCAAGTAGCACTGGAGGAAGGTTTGCTGGTTAGTTCCTTCTCACTCTTTCCGCTGACTCCAAATTTTATTTTAATACTACCTATCTCATTTTATATAGTTGAGTTGTTAAGTCTTTTTTGTAATATTCCTTCAATAAATAAATTCTAGGTTGGCATATCTTCTGGAGCAGCTGCTGCTGCTGCAATGAAGGTTGGAAAGAGATCAGAAAACGCTGGGAAGCTGATTGCAGTAAGTCCTTTCAATTATGTTGAAACCAAATATGGAGTTTTAATTTAGTAATATACAGCACCCCTGCCTCATCCCAACCAATATATATATATATATTGGTTGGGATAATTTGAAAACTGCAAAACAGCTATATGACAGTTTCAAACTTCTCTTTGCACCCCCGCCCCTTTCCCAACCAATATACATATATAAAAGGCTCATCTATGCCAACTGATAAATAAAAACTATTTTTGAGACAGATTTGTAGTGGTATAATTTTAAAAACTTCAAAACAGCTATAAAACAGTTTCAAACTTCTCTTTGCAATAGAATCTAAAGAGTGCTGCTAAAAAAAATACAATTACAACTGCAATGCCAAACACACAAAGTCTTCTAGGATAAACAGTTAAGTTGATAAACCTAAATATCAGTATTAGTCTTTTTATTTTTCTGCCCTTTGATGCTTATCTTTTTTCCTGCTTGGCTTCCTTTTTGAGGGTTCTCATCTACAGGTATAGCATGCATTGATGGCTATGATTGTACGAATTGTTATTATTATGTTTGGGCATGCATTGCCTGCGATTTAGCATTTGTTTCAATTGTACTTGGATAGTCCTACTAAAATAAAGCTATCTGTTTTCTTCAATAATCTAATCAAATTTATCAAGTTTGGAGCCTAGTTATTTATTTTGTTAGTGCTCTTTGCTAAACCTTTTTCTTTCTTGTGCTTTTTTCCTTGAAATTATTCTATTAAGTGGCCAAACATGATGTAATCCTGAAGATTGGCTTGAATGACAAGTGGATTCTCTGCATTTTTAACCAATATTTTGACTCCAAAACCAGGATTTGAGGAGATATTCTTCACAAATCCCCTAGTCGTAGCTTGTATGACTGCCTTTTGATAGGATGAGCCAAAGGGGTATATATATAATCTCCACCGGTCTGGTTTGACCATGTCTTTACAATGGTTAAAACAGGAATAACTTGCTGGCGGCTTCATAGCCATGGCCAGTCAACTTGACTAATGTTTTTTTATTGTAGCTATTAGTTTTATGGGTTTCGTAAAAATTCTTCTTTCCTATCGAGTCAAAAAGCTTTTCAAGCCTTTGGACAACTTAATTTTAAACATTCCTGTGGTGGATTATTAAAGACATGGATTCCACTTCTTCAACTTTTGGCATAAAAAATCTAAGAAAACTTGGTAGTTAGATCAGCTTTAACAAAATTGTGATAATCTGAAGAAACGTTTCTGGACATGGTTTGTTTTCATTTGCTAGTCAGTAGTTAAATTAGTATGAACCTTAGTGCATTTCTGGTGGCTGCCCCTTTAAAGAGACTCTTTGAAATAATTGGAGGTAAAACAATAGGATTTTCTTGGAGGAGAATGTTGAGAATCTGGATCCTAGGAGCCATTAGTTAATTTATCAATTAATCAAATTCATTTATTATTAATTGGGCTTATAATAAGTTGGGCTCACCTTATAATCAAATTGATTTAAGCCAATTTGTAGGGATTCCTCTCCTTATTATAAGCCTTTCAATTCTTTTATTTTTAATCAATGTGGGATTATCCCACAACCTTTACAGAGAATATTATCTTTTAGCTTGAGAGAGATTGTGAAAAGATGTTATCATTGGTTTGGTTCATATTTCCCAGTAGATCCTCCTGTAATAGTTTGGAATAAATTAAAAAATGTGCATCGAATATGAAGGCTTCTTATTCCTTAATGGAAGAAATACTTTTGTTCTTTGATATACTATGGGATTTGCCTTGGAAAAAGAAAATGTTTAATCTAATGAATTTGGATTTCGAGGTTAAATGCTAGAAACATTTGAGTTTGACACAGACAATATAACCAACACTAAGTAGATAATATGGACTATCATCTTTTTTTTGGGGGTTTTGTTGATTGCACTTTTATGCCTTGTGCTCTTTAATTATATCTCTTACATATCAAAAATAACTGTAATATTTTCACTATTTCTTAGTTGAGCCATTTGAAAATTTTGATGGTATCAGGTTGTCTTCCCGAGCTTTGGCGAACGATATCTGTCTACAGTTCTTTTCCAGTCAATTCGCGAAGAATGTGAGAAAATGCAGCCTGAGCCATGATTATGATTCTTACACTTTTCATGATGTTTTTTTAAGAATAGCAATTTTTTGGTTCTCCAATTTGAAATTTCATCCCAATGCGTAATTTATGTACATTATCCTCCAATAAATGGTTTTACATATTAACAATATACTTCTTGTAAGTTGAAATAATATTGTGGTCCAATGAACTTTTGGTTTAATAGAGAATTGTGAGTTTGAACTCCAATTAAGGCCAAATTATCCAAAATAATAGTAATGATAATACTTTCGTTGTCTTATATTTTCTTGAAAGTACCCTTTTTTTTAAAAAAAAAATTTGGATTAGTTGATTGATGTTCTGAAGTTTTCTTTTTATGATAAAAACTTTCTGGTTACTGGCACTTGCTGCAAATGTTTTTCTTTTCAACTATGTGTGGGACGGGGCGGAAGGTGCGGGAGAGCTAAAGAAGGAGAAAGAAACTATTAAAGTATAGTTTAGTAGTAAGAAGGTGTATTATTTCTACTTATATCTTAAATTCGAGTATATGTGTTCTCTCTTTCTACATGTAATTTATTTAAAAAAAAAGGAGGAGAGAGAGAATAAATTATATTGTTTGGGAAGAAAATAAATTAAGGAATGTGTTTTATAAGATTAAGGGAGGATTGAGAAGTGTTCTTTTTTCATAGAAGCGTAAACACTTTATTTTGGGGTGTTAATAGGTATTATAATTTTTATTTTTATTTTTATTCTTATAATAAATATTTTATTGTATAAATAATCTGTCATATATTCATCTTTCCTACAGAAAAAGACTTTAGTAATTTTAGAAAATATTATAATTATAATTATTCTATTTTTAAAGCAACATTATAATTAAAAATAATTTGAATCAATTATATAATTATAATTAATTTCATATGCAAAAGGATATTTTAATCATTTAATATTTAACTTTATACTCCATTATTTACCACCTAAACAATATAATATACAGATTCTTTCCATTATTTTATTTAATTTTACATTTCTTTCAAATACAAATATATATATATATATATATTATTTTATTTTACTTTAATTTACCTTTAATTTAGGCTAAATAATTATAAAGTCCTAAAGGTTTACATATTATACTAGTCAGTTCATGTATTTTCAATTTTTAATTTTTGCATCATTCAATTTTCAAAAATTAAACTGTTTAGTCATTCTATTAATATTTTCATCCTAAAAATATTAGTCAATTACTTTGATATTATAAAATAATTTATTTTTTTTTCTTTATATATATTTTTCTTTATTATTTTTTAAGTCATGCTTATTTTTAACTTTATTTATATTTCTTATACATCATTTATTTTAATTTTATAAATATTATTAAAAATAATTTTAAATAATATGAATAATATCCTTTATTATTTTATAGGCAATCTATATATATCATTTATTTTAATTTTATAGGTATTACCAAAAAATTCAAATAATCCAAATAATGTCTTTTATTATTTTGCAGACGATCTATATATAAAATAAAATTAAAAATAAAATAAACTTAATAAAAAATAATAAAGATAAATATATATAAATAAAGAGCAAATAAGTTATTTTATAATATATTTATCTTTGTAAGAATATATATAAATTAATAATATATTTATCTTTATAAAAAAATATATAAATTAAAATAACTTATTAAAATATTTATAAAATTAAAATAAATTATGTGTAAGAAATATAAATAAAATTAAAAATAAGCATGACTTAACAAATAATAAAAAAATATATGAAGAAAAAATAAAAAAAATTATTTTATAATATCAAAGTAATTGACTAATATTTTTAGGATGAAAATATTAACAGAATTACTAAACAGTTTAATTTTTAAAAAATAAAAAATACAAAAATTAAATATTAAAAATATAAAAATTAACTAATATAATATATAAAATTTCAAATATTTCATAATTATTTAACCTTTAATTTATTTAACACCTTTACAACTCATTCAAAGCCTTAAAGGAAGGTTGAAAATTGTTACCCTGAAAATATAAGGAATGGCAATTTATGTTAGTGGTTTACGTTGATTTACGCTCAATCTCTGCGAATATGGCATATAATTAGTTTATCGTATGCATGAATACGCTTCACTTAAATAATCTATCAATATTAATGTATATATTACATTTATAAAGAAGATTAAAAGCTACATATATAAAAATATATAATATTATGAATATTAATCATTTTCATGTTTCCCATAATAGAAATGCCTGAACTTTTGTTTAGCTCTTATGTAATGCATTAAAAAAAGTAATAAAAAAGGAAAAAAAAAACCTTATATTTCATTTTTTTAATTATCTAATTAAAACAAGAAAAATAAAATTTATAAATTATTTTTTCTATTATAATCTCATTATTCTAAATTAATAAAGGATAAATTAATAATTCCAAGACTATACCTTTTATTTATTTTATTTTTCGAATTCCTTCATAACAACTATTTCTATTCTTTTTTTTTTCTCTTATTATTGTCCAAACAAAGAAAATTAAGAAAATTAAATTTTAATTTTCTTCTTTTTCATTTATTTCTTTCAAAACAAATAAAGGTTAAGAGTAGAGTCAAATAACACAATTTCGTTTATTTCTTATTACTATTATTATTAGGCAGAATCATAATTATAAAGTGTGTCTAGCAAAAGTTTTATTTATTTATTTTGATCCCTATTAGTCCTTTTCTTTCAATTTTTGTAAAATAAACAAGAACTATATAACTTCCAATTTCATGTCCAAATTGAAAGAAAATAAATTAATAAATAAATTATTAAGTATTAAGTATTAATTAATAAATTAATGTTAGACAAGAGTGTTTATTAACAAAGAAAATAAATAATGAAGAAAACAAACAATGGTGAGGTAGAGGTCCCCCTATCCTAAGGCATATACATATGAAGGTTTTAATTAGTTCAATTATTAGTTTTGTGTCTTTTTTGTGTAAAAAAAAATGTCTCCCTCATCTTTTTAGGCATGAACTCACCCACTTATTCACTATTGTGTATTCCAAGCTTGCAAAGCATATAATTAACTTAAATTGTGATTATAATACAATATAATTAGGTTCATGCCTATTAGGCATAATTTTATTGGTATTTTCGTAATTTTTTTTAATTTTTTTAAAATATGAAGAGTAAAACTTTGAGTTCCGCAGCATGTTGAAATATTTTTTTATTAATTTATTTTGTCTTATTTTATCAAACTATAATATTAAAATTGGACTGATGATGTCTATATATTTTATATAGATGAAAAATTCAAACTATAGTGCTCCATTCCATTTCAAATTAGTCGTTTTAGAAAAAAAAAAAAAATTCGTTCCACCTCAACACGGTTTATATAAACTATTCATGATGATATTAATTAAAAAGTTTCAAAATTTTCCTTTATTAAATCTCCTAACCTTAATTAAGGATATTATAATAAGGTAAATTATTATGAAATTTTTATAAAATATATAATTACTATATTTAATTTTTATACAATACTTGAAGCAGAACAAAGAAAGTACATAAATTCGTATTATATAAATAATAACTTGATTTTGTTTAATTAATATTAGTAAAAAGAAAATCATGTGTCTGACAAACTTTAGTTACTTGTGTTTAATTTTGGTTTATTGTAAATCAAAGTATTATAAATATATATTTAAACAAATGTTGAAAAATGTAATAAAAAATATTCATACATATTGCTTAAATAGTATCATAAACTAAAATTTCTTGCATTTTAGAGCTTTAATTGATGTTAGTTTCTCCATTATTTTTTTTATTTATACTATTAATATCTTTGAATTTCAATTTAATTCAAATAATTTTTTTTAATTTTTACATTTTTCATTAAAATTCTCGACTCTATTTTTTTACCAGGAGATAATTACGTGAACCTATAAAATAAATTTTTTTATGTCATTTTTCATATATAACTCAAAAATAAAATTATTTTTTCCATATAAATATAGAAAAATGACTTGAAAAATTATTTTATTTTTAAATATATAATTTCATGTGGGTGACGTAAAATTCATATAATTATCTTCTAATTAAAAAATAAAATGAAAAAATTTTAATGATAAAAAATTAAAATATAATGAATGACATAAACCCGCTTTAATTGGCTGGCGCTTGACCAAAGCATGAATATTCTGTGAACATACTAGGGCACTTCCTTTATATGACCCAAAACTCAAACCAATAAAAAAATAAAAGAATTTTCCATCTTTGGCTTGCAAACAAATAGTCATAAACGTGTATGTATATAAATATATGTAAAAAAAAAAAAGCAAAATAACAAATAACAAATTTCCCAATAAAAATAATATAATGGAAATTTTCACTTTGAAAAAATTAAAAAATATTTTATCGATGAAACTTTAATATTATTCTTAATATATCTACACCTAGATAGTTTTTAACTTTGATAAAAATAAGTATTAAAAACTTCTATCAGGCAATTTAATTAGCATTAAAATAGAAAATTTTCTTTTGGAATTTCTTCAAATCTAAAAAATAAAAATATTTTTAAAAATATTTAATGTTCCTTTTTACTTTAAATACTCAACTTTCAATTTTCAATTTTAAAAATACTTTATTTTTAAAAAGTATATATTTAATATATCTCCACTTTCAGAGGTATACATCTAATATGCCAAAAATATATAAAAATTTGTAGAATATTTTAAAAATAAAAAATAAAAAAGAGACATATAATGTAACTTTCCCTTATTGTTTTCCCAAAAGCATACATTTCTTTATAGCTTGAAAAGATAGTTTAAAATTCACTTTAAATAAATTATCTATTAGTTTGTAAATATTTTAATAATAAGGATAAAATACTATTTAGTCTTCAAAATTTGACCCAACTAACATGTTTTTTTTTTTGCCAAATTAATTTAATAATCCTTGAATTCTGTTTCTACCAAACAAATTATAATAATTCTATCCAGTTTTTTATTTAATTTTATTAAAAAAATAAATAATAAAAAAAAGAAAATTTCATTCCAAAAATAACTCTCATATCTCTCCTCTCTCATCTTTTTATTCATAGTTATCCCATCTCAAATTCTTTCCTTCAACTCTCCCCTCTTTCATAATTTTTATTAATTTCATTAATGACAATCTTTTTTTTTTTTTAACTTTCGAATGACACAAACCCATCTCAAGTGCATTTCAAATTTATTTACTTTTACAATTACTGATAAATTGTGTATTAATTTTCTTATATTTTCCTTTTTATCATTTTGTACAGAAATATAATTAGGATTACGAGCATTTTGTATTTTCTGGAAAGGGCATATTTGTTTTTTTGTAGCTTAGCTTGCATATAAGGGTTGTTTTGTATCAGTTTTCTGATTCATTAAACAAGTATTTCTTCTTTTTCCTTTTTTCTCTCAAACCTAAACCAAAGCCCTAGATTTATAAATTCGCACATGCTATCAAAGCAAATTGACCTATAAATATGGAATTATATTCCTAAAAAAAATGAATGATACGATTTTTAGATGATTCAAACATTTTTAGTGATCACTATAAGCTTGTCAATTGACAACGGAGTAGTTGACACTTGAGATCAAATGTGGAAAACCTCGCATGGCCATGTTTGTTTTTATTGTAAGTATTTAGTTTTTTAAAACCAAAAATTATTTTCATTTTTCATTTTATATTTTTTAAAAACTTGTTTTATATTTTTTAAAAAACTATTTTATATTTTTTAAAGTTATACAATATTTTTTTTTACTATATGTGTACAAATAAATATTTTATTCTCCTAGTAAAAAAATTATATTGTTTATTTTAAGGATACATTATAATATTAATTAGATAGTATAGATAGTTGCCGTAATCACCAGTTATTAGGATGATCAAATTCACCTCAAACTAATGTGATAAGAATTATTAGTATTTAATTCACCTAAAAGTAATTTAAGTTATTCTTTATTCTATTTCTTTTTTAAAAAAAATAATTGGATTTTTAAATTAAAATTTTTCATTATCAGTGAGAGGAGGTGGAAAGATAGGGATAGATATAATAGTGCATTCGGTAAATTATAAGAAAAATTGGTTACTAAAAATCTATTTTATAAATGTATATTACTGAGATTATAATTTACTTTAAAATATTATATTATTGTATTAACACAACTTTATTGGGAAATTTTAAATAATATATAAATTATTCTTATTAATTTATATTATGTGTGGGATTAGATAATTAAGTCAGGGGTATCATTATTTTTTAATATGAAACTCATTAATTTTTTTTTATTTTCTCTCTACATAAAATATTTTATTAACTGATTAGTAAAATTTCATGTGCGTATTTTCTTTTATCTACATTATGTGTAAATAAATATAATATTATTAGTTAACATAAATTATTTATTCAATTTTTTTAGAAAAATAGTGCAACCAAATCTAATATTGAAAAAAATAAGAGGATGAGAAGCGTTCCTTTTTTAGTAAAAAGAGGTGGAAATGAAAAATTCAGTGACAAATTATGGGCATTTTAGTCTTTAGAGATTTTCTTTAACGGAAAATTTTGATTTTTGGTTGACTAGTTTGTTTAGTGGAAAAAAATCAGGGAATATGTAATTAGTTTGGATTAGGTTAAAAGTTTTTTGTTTTTTTAAGAATTGAGCAAAGGTGGTTTGATTCTGATGTAAACTTAGAATTAAGTATAGAATTTGAACTCAAACTTGAATTATTTAAAAAACGCCCACTTGGAATCTAAATTTATGGTGCAGTTTCGAAAAGAGAAATTTGCGTTATACACCTTAATTGCACTCCTCCTTTTCAATAATACGGCCATATGTTTTTTTAACATTGGCTAGCCCTTTTTTTTTATTTTGAGAAGTTTTCAATGGACTTTTTTGTTTTCTTCTGTTTTTTATTTTTTTTTGTTTTATTTATTTTTTATTTAAATATAATTTTTTTATATTTCATTCTCACAAATACATAACATAAACACAATACCTATCAAACCTCTATAATATCTACATAATATATAATAAATATATACAAATTATCTATAAAATTTATTTAATATTTTTTAACATTTTTTTAAATTTTATATTTATATAACACACGCACAATATTTATAAGATATATACAACATACATAATAAATATATAATATATACATAATATTTACTAAATATTTATAAAATTTATAAAATATACATAAAATATTCACATAATATCTACACAATATATACATAACGAAACTAATATTTTTTTTATTTTTTATTTGTATATATTTAAATTTTGTGCAAAAATATATATAATAATTTTATTAATACATATATATATTATTATTTTTTATTAGATTTATATATTTTTTGTAAATTAAAATTTTTCTTTATAAAAATTTAATAAATTTTACATGCTGACAATAATTTAAAATAATAATTTTTATTATTTTATTAAAATATTTTTATTTAATAGTAAGTCTAAAAAATATAAAAATTGAAGTAAAAAATAATAATATATATGTATTAATAAAATAAAATTTTTTTTATTTTTTATTTGTATATATTTAAATTTTGTGCAAAAAACTCAAAGTGCATGAATAATATTAATAAGAACAATAATAATCGCAGGAGAAATGGTCAATCCATTCATGAATTGAAATGCACATACAAACGAAGTTTCATTGTTTGAAAAAACAAGAGTAGAGTAGGGCAGGGGAAATGGCCAGGGACATGTGCCATAGGCCATCCTTTTTCACACAGTACACAGCCCATTCTGGTGGCCTACAAATTAAGTTGTATTAAGAAAATTGAATACCTCTCACGTTCCCCCTATTTATATTTTATTCTCTCTCTCTCTATATGTATATATATATTTTGCCTTTTCCTGTTCTATATAAACCTACACAATTCCATCGCTTCTCATTTCACTATTCCCTTCTACAAACCATTGATCGCCTCAATATTCTACAACAAATTAATGGAAGTTAAAGAACAAGAGCCTTACGCTAATTATATTTCTTCTCCTTCCCTCTTCTCTACTGGGTAAGAATCAAAACATATTCATATTTGTACATTTTGTGTATCAAAATCTATGCTCTTATTTCTTTTAATTATTTTTTTTAATGTAACAATTTATCGAACAGTTGGTGGTCGAAAGATACAGTTGCAATTGTGACAGGAGCAAACAAGGGAATTGGATATTCTATAGGGAAACAACTTGCAGAGTCGGGCCTCACTGTGATATTGACAGCTAGAGATGTAGAAAAAGGGCGCAATGCTATTGAGCAGCTAAGAAAAAGGCATGATGGTCGTAGTACTGACCTCCATTTACATTTCTATTGCCTCGATGTATCAGATCCTGCTTCTATTCAAGCCTTTGTTTTGCAGTTTCAAAAGGATTTTGGAGTCTTGGATATTCTTGTAAGTTTCCTTTGCCTTTTGCCATTCTTCTTCTCAAGGACATGAACTAATTCAAAACTCACTACTTTGACTATTATTATTATACTTTGGTATAATATATAATAATTATCGGGTAATTAATGAAATTTTATACACCAAAATACTTTTTACATTACCATTTTAATAAAATTTTGATGTTATTATCACTAATTTAACTATAATACATATTACCTTATATATAAAATTAAGTTTCGTAACAAAAAAGATTTTCGTAATACTATTATAAATATTTAACAACTCTATTGTCATTATTAAATATAAATATTATACACACACATATAATTAATTATAATATCAAATGTTAAATTAATATTACACTAATATGAACAATTGACCCAGAATTAGACCTTCTCCGCCGATGTTAAAAAAAAATATTAAATTAATAGTGATATTTATAAATCTTGTAACTCATTTTACTCATCTGTCCTATATGTCGTTATCAAAATTATGTCACATG
Source organism: Garcia nutans (assembly GCA_947685225.1). Classification (NCBI taxonomy): domain Eukaryota; kingdom Viridiplantae; phylum Streptophyta; class Magnoliopsida; order Malpighiales; family Euphorbiaceae; genus Garcia; species Garcia nutans. The sequence continues at coordinate 38,933,096 of CANTUV010000027.1, forward strand.
ACATTTCAGAACTTCCAGTGTTTGTTTTTTTTCTTCTTTTTCTTCGAGGCGTAAATGCAAAATTTCACCACCTTTTTTTTTTCCAGTTTAATGACATATGATATTTGGAATATAATATTTTGCATATTCAAGAAGTTAACTAATCCAAAATATTGAAAAATGCACGCAAATTAAATCGATATGACAGATTTTATGATGTAATAATTAAATAAAGGAGTTTTTTCAAAAATATCCTAAAAATAAAAATATTTTTAAAAATATCTAATTTTCAATTTCAATTTCAAAAATATTCTTTTTATGGGTATACTTTTAGTATATATTTAATATATTAAAGGTATATTTATTTTCAAAGATATATATTGAATATATATTTAGTATACTAAAGATATATAAAAAATATATAATATTTTTTTAAAAAAAGTTAAATGGTATGATATAGAGTGTAATTTTCTCTTAAATAAATTAAAGATGACTTTGGCCTTAGTCATATTTTTTTATTATGTTTTAATTTTTTTAATAGAGATAGGTGAATTTATTTTTTTTATTTTGATAAATTTAAAGATTACATTTTAATCATTTCGAATATTTATTTTAAATATATATATATATATATATAATTTTAATATATATGAACCAAATAAAAAAATATTGAGATTTACAAAATTATGATTTTCATTCTTAATATGACTTATTTTTTATGAATAGAAGCCTCTTAAAAAATAAATTTTGAACTTTCCAAGAAAGAAATGGTCTTTTTGTATTAAAAAAATGTCTTTTCTGGATTAAAAACCATAATCTAATGCTATAATTAATAATTTTTAAATATATGTACATTAGTACTCTATAAATACTCTTATTATAAATATCAATAACATGTGTGTTTGAAATATTCTTAATATCTAGCTTCAGCCATGATATTATTTTTTTTTCTTTTTTTTAAGTTTTACTTATATATTTAATTGATTTTGTCACTCTTTTCAAAATTTTCATTCAATTATCTATTTACATTGAGCAATTCTTTAAAAAAATTGAACATATTTATTCTTTAATATTAATATTGTCGGATAAATAATTTAAATATAAAATAAATTTCCTTATATCAAAAATCTATATGATATAACATAACTAAATATATTTTTAGTTTTTTAACTATGCTCGGGTTTAACTACCAAGGTTAATTTGGTGGTCATAGCGTATATTAATACTACTTAAATTTTGAGTTCAAGTTATAATTGTTTCCTCTCTTACATATAATAAAAAAAAAATTATGTATTACCACTATACTCTCATAATATGGGTATAATTTGATATAATAAAACTGAGGCTCTTTCTATTTTTATAGAATTTTAACAAATCATTTATAATTTTGAAGGGTTGTATTTAATAGCTTTAGTAATTAATAATTAGTAGTTTTTTCTATATTTAAAATTTTGATATAAAGTGATTCTTAACTGGTAAGATAAGATAGTTTGTGTTTCTTCTCCCTTAACCAAAAATTTCGAATTCGAATTTTAAAAATTGAATACTTTTAAAATTTTAAAATGATCGCTTTACCTCTTTAATAAGCCTAATTAGTCTATAATCTTTATATTGTATGATATTGGATTATTGAAAAAAAATTAAGTGGATTAGTGGAGAGTAATTATTTTTCATATGTTAGCAAAATTATTATTTTATATTGTAATATTACTTTACTATCAAATTTAGTTATATTTAATGAGAGATTAAAATATTCATAATTTATATCATTATTAAGTTTTAAATTTTAGATATGTAAATATATTTTATATAAATTGAATTATTAAACTATTAATTATTGTAATTACTTTACCATTTATAATTTATTTTATAAAAAATTATATACTATCAATTATCAAAAACGAAATTTTAAGAGGTTCTAGTTTTTTTTTGGCGGTGTCCTGCTCTAAAACATTTATAAAGACTCTCTTAATTATAATGAAAGTCTAATTTTGTTTTATTAATTATTATTTATTTCTTTTGAGTTATTTTTAATCAAGTTTGAAACATATAATATATATCAAAAATCTAGAAGAAGAGAGATATTTTTGGGATTTGATCGTTGATTCTTATATTATCAATAAATATTTAAATATTAAACTATTAATTAATTAGATCATGAGTTTAATCATTATAATTAATTAGTTAATTTCAATGTGTTAATTGATTAATTAATTATTCAGGTGAACAATGCTGGTGTATCATTTAATGATATCCAGGAGAACAATGTGGATCATGCAGAGACTGTGATTAAAACTAATTTCTATGGAGCTAAATTGCTAATTGAGTCAATTTTGCCCTTCTTTCGTCGATCTAATTTTGTTAGTCGAATTCTTAATATTAGTTCAAGACTCGGCTCTGTCCATGTAAGTTTTTTATATTTATATTAATTATATTTATATAACATATATATACATGATAAAATTATATGATTTATTAACAGCCATCAATTATTAATGGATCCATGCAGAAGATGAGAAACCCTACAATGAAAAAGATGCTACAAAGTGAAAATTTAACAGAGGAACAAATCGAAGGAATGGTAAATTTATTTCTTGAAAATGTGAAGAAAGGGACATGGGAAAGCCAAGGATGGCCACAGATATGGACAGATTATGCAGTATCAAAACTAGCCCTTAACGCATATTCTAGGGTTTTAGCAAGACGATACAAAGATTGTGGATTAAGTGTGAATTGTTTCTGCCCTGGCTTCACTAGGACGTCCATGACCGGCGGTAAAGGTACCCACACCGCCGATGATGCTGCCGGAGTTGGTGCTAAGCTACTCCTGCTTCCTCCTCAGGAGCTACCCACCGGCAAGTTTTATATAGGGTTTAGTCCTGGCATTGTTTCTAGATTGCAACATTAAATAATTTAACTACTTTATTAATTTGATGGAAATTATAATATCAATTATTATTGCCTTGTTTAATTTAATTAGTGAATGGTTTATTACTATCATTATTTTGGCATGTGATCAGGCTCTAAATATTATCAAGTCATTAAACTTAATTAGCAACTTAAATCTTTTTTAATGAATTACTATCCCGCATTATGTTTTTTTTTTAATGTAAGAAAAAAAATACAATAAATTCAAAATCAATTGAATTTATCTTTCTCTTGTGTTTTATTACCTATTCAAGACCAAGTTTCAGCCTGAAAATTAATTTCCTTTGCTTTTCTTTTTTTTGAAATTTCCTTTTCTTTTTTACATAACAATTAATGTACAACTTTATATATAAATATATGAGTTAGTTTTTTTTTTAATTTTCTTTTCTTTTGCCCATGTAATCATATGACTGACACAAGTAAATTAAGTAGAACTAAAGTGAACCGAACACCACTCTTTTTATATGATAAGAATTATAGAAAAATCAAGTTTTTTATAATTAATTATTTTTTTATTAATTATAAATGAAAACTTCATAATTAAAAATTTTTAGTTGAAAATTATTAAAAATACTTTTTTTTAATAATTTTTATGATAAATTCATAAACTTCAAATGCTATGTATTATATATTATATAATTGAAAAAAATATTTTTTTTGTTATTTGTCCAATAAATAATTTTAAGTAAGTTTATTTATGCATAAAACCTTAAATAGCAATATATATATATATATATATATATATCTTTGTTTGATCAAAGTTAAATTCTTGAACTTGATAGTTAATTAAATTGATAAGATTTTTTTTATTAGACTTGGATTTTTAGCATTAAATCCTGAATGTATTTTTTTATTTAAAAATTTTCTATTTTAGTGTTGATGATTTGCAAGTAACTGGATTTTAAAAATAAATTTAGTGGGAAAATTAATTTATAATAATAAAAAAATAATTATGTAACTCTAAATAATTCATAAGAACTCAATTTTTATTATAGTACTACATGACAATAAATATACAATTTTATGACAGTCAAATAAAAATATTATTGGTAGAAACAATAAATTAATATTAAACGAAGCAGCTGTGTAGAAAATTAAACAATAAAAAAATTTGAAATATTCTGATTCTCAAAACTCAATATACCTAATTTTTAGCATTCAGATTTTGCTATTTTATGATCATAGCATTGATTGACTTCATAACAATATCCCTTCCTCAGTCACTCTGTATAATAATATATACAGTAATTAATTAATTAATTAATTAATTAAAGACTAAAGCCCACAAGTATTAAATTAAATATCAAGAAAAAGACATTGCAAAGACGGTGGATAAAAATAATAATAAAATAATTTCACGACAAAAAGTTTTGTATATAATAATAATAATAATAATAATAATAATAATAAAGATGTCCAATTTAAAGTTTCAACAGTCTAAGTTATTCATTTTCAAAGTGTTGGAAAGTCTCCAAGAAAAAAAAGATTATAAAATTGGGTTTGGAATCATGTGATAAATAATAATATATATAAATTAATTTATTTAAAACTGTCATGCATATATGCTTCCTATAATTAAGCTTCCATTTTATTATTATTATTATTATTATTATTATTATTATTATTATTTACAAGTCTATTTGATTCCGCGGTTGCCTTTTGTCATTCACGTTACGTCGTTGCCTATATTAGTGTTAAAGGATATTATTATCATCTGAAAGATTTTATATTAATTAAATATAAAGATATTTTTAGATTAATGGGATAAATTAATTTTTAGGATTAACTTCCTATAAATCTATATCGTAAATCCCCTGTTAATATATATATAATTTCATTTGGCTTTCAAAATTTTTCATTTTTGTGGAAAATTATATATTATATCATTTTTGTTAATTAATTTTTTAAAATATCTCATAATTTTAAAAAAATTTAAAAATACTTTTTAAAATATTTAATTAAAAATATGTTGTATGCTATTCCTACTATACAAACTATTAATACTACAAGAATGCAGCAGATTATCGAGAAAAAATTACTGATAAAAAATATTTTATTGGTAATATCGACAGTATACCGAGAGAAATTAAAAAAAAATAAAGAAGAAAATATACCGATATATTACTGATAAAAATATTTACCAATAAATTATTTGTTGGGAATAAAGGTGCCAGCCGATGGCACGAAGAATTATCGTCAAAATTTACCGACAAAAAAGGAAAAGTATCGGTAAAATTTACCGACTAATAGTATTCAACTGAAAAATTTTATCGCTATAAATTTTGTTTCAATATTTTTCGTGCCTAAGGTCACCTGTTTACTAACAGAATAATTTTATCTATTGGTAATACCGACAAATATGCTATTCTATCAAATTAGAAGTGGGTCCATGACCTTACGTTTAACGGCATAAAAATTTATCTGTTAATATTACCGATGGATATACTAATTGATCGGTAAATATGTGAGCTTGGATAAAAATTTTCTTGCCTAAGCTCACAGATTTACTGACAGAACTTCTTAATCTATCAGTATTATCAACATAAATATTTTTTTATCTGTAATACCAACAAATATACTATTTGGTTGATAAAATGTGAGCATGCGAGTTGACATTATGTTTACCAACAGACAAGTTTATCTATCGGTATTAACGACAGATGTATTGATCGGTTAATAAATATGTTAGTTTGGGTGAAAATTTTCATGCATAAGCTCGCAGATTTACCGACATAACCTCTTAATTTGTTGGTATTACTGACAGAAATATCTTTTTATTGGTAATACCGACAAACATAGTATTCGGTATGTAAAATTTGAGCCAGTTGGGTTGACCTTACGTTTACAGACATATAAAGTTTTCTATCGAAATTACCGACGGATATACTTATCCGTAGGTAAATATGTGAGCTTGGGTGAAAATTTTCCCTCCTAAGCTCACAGATTTACCGACATAATCACTTAATTTGTGGGTATTATCAACAATTTTTTTTTGTCAATAATATCGATAGACGTAGTATTCGATCGGTAAAATGTGAGTCAGGCGGGTTGATCTTACGTTTAACCACAGATAAAGTTTTCTATTGAGAGTATTGACAGATATACTAATCGGTCAATAAATATGTGAGCTTGGGCCTCTATCTATCGATATTAATGACTGAAAAACTTATCTATCAGTAATACCGACATATATACTTTTAAGCTGGTAAATGAGTAGGTGAGTCTTTGATCTTATGTTTACCGACAATTTCTGTTGGTAAAGTTATAAGAAATTATGGAGAAAAACTCTTTTTTCTCTCGGTATTATTATCAAAAATATATTTCTGTCAGTAAAATTTATCGACATACACTTTATTCTGTTAGTAAAATTTCAGATTATAAAAGTAATTTTTTTTCCTAATCCTATTTCTCCAGTGCCTCTCATCTTTTTCCCCTCTCTGCCTCTACCTCCTCTCTGCCTCTGCCGTTTCAATCTATGCTTTTAGAAGAAGAAGAACAAGAAGAACAAGAAGAAAAATACAGGCACAATTTTATTTTTTGTTAATTTTTTTATTTTTCATTATTTTTTAAAATATTTTTGTGGTTGTGGGTTTGTGATTGTTGTAGATTAGGTAGATTATTTATATATTGCATGTGTTATGCTTTGTTTTTTTGTGTATTTTTTATTTTTTAAAAATATTATGTTAATTTTATTTTTTTTAATTTCAGAATAAAAAAAAAATGTTACAAAATTTTTTGTGTTAATCCGAAATTGTATATATAAATTAGGAATATTTAAAATTTGTATAATTTAGAATTTTTTGGGTTACTCAGAATTAATTTGCATAATTTTTTTTGTTAATCCAAAATTTATATATAAATTTTGGTATTTAGTTTTTTTAGGGGCTTTGTTGGTTGTTTTAAAAATTTTATGTTAATTTTATTATTATTATTTTAATTTCAGAATATTAAAAAAGTAATTTTGTATAATATTTGTATTAATCTAAAAATATTATATATATAAATTAGGGACATTTAAAATTTGCATAATTTATATTTTTATATATATAGAATTTTTTTTGTGGGTTAATATATATTTTAGATTATTTTATTAATTGTTTAAAAAATTTAGGTAAAGTTTATTAATTTTTTTTACAATTGTTTATAATTAATCCAAAATATATATATAAAGTTTGGTATTTAGATTTTTTAGGGTTTTTGTTGATTAGTGAAAAGATTTTACCTAAATTTTTTTTCTTCAGAATTTTAATTATAAAAATAAAAAAATTATTAATTTTTTTAACATTAATTTAATAAATTTTAGAGAGTTTTTTGAATTATTTGTTATGTTTGTAAAAAGTCTTTGGTAAATTTATAAATTTTAGGGTGTTAGATTTAATTTTAGGATATTTTTTAATTTTTTAAAGAATTTTATATAAATTTTATAATTATTTATAAATATCAGAATTTTAAATATAAAAATAAAAAAATTAATTTTTTTACTTAATTACAATTTGTTTTAGTGAGTTTTAAAATTTTTACAATTTCTTTGTTATTTTTTTGGTATTTTATATTCTTAGTTATATTTTTGGTATTTTAAAATTGTTATATTTTTAGAAATTTTTTGCTAAATATAAAATTTTTAGGGTGTTCGAATTTTTTTAGGTATTTTTTTTTAATTTTTAAAAAATTTTAGGTAAATAAATTTATAAATTTAATAAGTTTAATTAAAAAATAAATAACTTTCTCTAAATTTTTTAATTAATCTGGATAATATAGTGTTCAATTAATTAAATTTATGGTATATTTTATGATTTTATGGATTTTTACTTAAGTAGTCTTAATATTTTAAATTTTTTTGTTATTTTATCTATATAAAATATGTGTTTAAAATTCTTTTTTATTGTAATTTAGCTTGTAGATTTTTAATTAATTATTATTATTAAAAATTGAAATTTAATGGTTATTATTTTATTTTATATGAATTTAGTGTTGAAAAATATTTTTTTATAATTTTTAAAATTTGTAATTTTTTTTTGTGATTTTATTGATTGTTATGTTCAAATTTAAAAAATAGTTGTCTGATTGTATGTATGTATGCTATAAAATTAAAATTGTGAAATTTTCATGAATATTAGGTTATTTTTTCATTATATTATTTGAGTTATTAAATATATATTTATATTTTTTTTGTTTTGTGGTTTATTGTTATGGATTTAAATTAGGTTATATATGTTTAGAATTTGATAGAAAATTAAGATCGATATAATTTGAACTCGATAATATATAGAGATATAATGAAAGTCATGTTGTCTTATCTCGAATTCAAAAAATTCTTACTTAAAAAAAGTAAAAAATAATAATTTATTTCTTATTTTTTATTTTCTAACATTGAAAATAAAAAGAAACTAATTTTTTTTTTTACAAATTTATAATATCAATTCATAAATTTTTAAAAAATAATTGTTTAAAAAATTAGATTAACGAATTAGACTATGTGAAAAATGAATTAACCAATCAATTTTATTCTAAAAATAAGTCAAATTTAGTTATAAGTCCATAGATGACTATTGAATTAATATTTCCTAAAAAGTTGGATAATTATTTTAAAAAATTAGTCATTAATATAATATATAAATGTATTAAATTATCTTTAACATTTATTGGAGTAAATAATAAATAAATTAGTAAATCGATAATAGATATCACACTGAATCTCACTATACTTTAAGAGCAACTACAAATAGTGGTGTTTGTATAAAGGGGTCAAACTATAGTGAAAGCTCATTTGATTTTTACGGTCGATTAGTAGATATTATAGATGTTGAATATCCGGCATTACCAATTAAAAGAGTAGCGTTATTTAAATATGAGTGGTATGACCTGATAAATGGAACAAGATTACATTCACTATATAATTTAGTAGATATTAACAGAAGAAGAATATATACTAAATATGAACCGTTCATTCTTATTAGTCAAGCTGTCCAAGTATACTACGTTCCTTACCCTAGCACAAGGCGAGATGCTTCTGATTTGTTGGCGGTTTACAAAATAAAAGCTAGATCACAAATTAATCTACCTAAAGAATCTGTCAATAATCAAAAGTCTGATAATGCATTTCAAGAAGATAGTCCTAAAAGGATACGAGTTGTTAATAGGACAAATGATGTTAATCCATGTCCTTTAAATGATCCAATTGGATAACTTATGGATATTGATACTATAGATGTTGAATCTGAATCGGATAAATCATTACTTGAATTTGAATTATCCCAATTAAATAAAAGCGTTGAATAAAAATAACAAGTATGTATAATTAGGCTTTAAATGTTATTGAATTTATATATATGGTTATTGTATTATTCAATGTGTTTATGATTAAAGTTATTTTATAGAGATATGTATCGTGGACTTGGAAGAGGATTGGATCGTTCTGGATCTAACAATAGATCCAATAGAGGTCGAGGTTCAAGTAGTACAGGACAACCACGTCTATAGCTATACGATGTTTCAGATGATGTCCCACTTGAGGATCCCCCTATTGATGTGGCTACAAATGATATGCCCACAGAGGCTCGTGCTTCTTCTCACCAGGCTCTTGTAGAGGATTCTGGTTCTTCTTCTCACAGGGCCCCTACAGATGCTCCTATAGGTGATGCCAATATTGCAGTATCAGCTGCAGATTCTGATGACAAAATGCAGTTTTTTACTGTTCTCGAGTCGGAGTAAGTATTTTGATATTTTGCATTACTTGGATTAAATTATAAAAATTTAATTGGTGGTTATTTTTTAATTATGTACTTTTTGTTTATTTTGATGTTACATGATGGATCCATTTGGGTTATCTACAAGATGCATCCCAAAGATTATGACACAGAATATGGACACTCCAAGAGTTATCTTTAAAGGCTGTCTCATCAGAGATGAAGAACTTTTGGTTCAAAGAGTTTAAGGTAAAAAATTTATCTAAATTTAAATATTTAATATATATTTGAAAGTTAAAATTTATAATTATCATATACTGAAAAATTCTTTTTTTGCAGAAATATTTTTATTGGGACTAGTCTATTGATGGCCTGTATTGCCTTCATAAAGTGGGTAGTAATTCGCTATAGTGATATGTTGAGTGAGGTGAAGATGATATTTTTAAAATTTTGCTCTAACTTTTTATAAAAATATAAATATTTTTATTTATTGTAGTATTTTTAAAATAAAAATTATTTTCTTAGGTAGTTTTATAATTATCTTATTTTATAACAGTGAATTCCACATAAGCCAAGTCAATATTTTTTTTTATTGAAAATTTATTTTTGTAAGTTCATATTAGATATTTAATATATATAAAGATATATGTAATGGTTAAAAAAAATACCAAATTCCTAAACGAGATATACATTATAAAAGAGTTTATTTGGAACTTTTGGCCTAAAATTTTAAGTTTTAAATTTGAAAGTATATAATATTTATGATTAATTTTATTTCAGTGCCTGCATCATTGTGATTCAAATAAGTATTTAAATAATTATAATGAGTAAATGAATTGAAATTCAACCAAAACCTATTTTTATAATTATATGCTTAAAAATATAAATTCAAACACCAAATAACTCTAAACATTTATCCATATATTAATACATTAAAGCTCAAAAAGCTTTCACTGTTCTTACGAACAATGTTTTGAAATCAATTTTGCTAAAAGAAAATTCTTACATAAAGTAACAGTATAATTAATATTTTGAAATTTGGTAAATCTTTTTCTACCAATTTATCCTTCAAATGTTGTTTAGATGCCTTTCTTGAGTAGCAAGTCTATCTATTTATTTTATTTTAAGTTTTAGTCTTTTTTTATTGCTTTACTTTAGCCCCAAGTTTGTAACAGTGATTTTGGCAAATAATACTAAAAATAATAATTAACAACTGAGAAAGAGTTGCTTACCATCTGACAAAACAATTTTAAAAGAAACTGCAATATCATTGGAAATGAAAAATTCAAATAAAAGAGAGCAACTGTATTGAAGAGAAAATAATAAAATTCAATAATATACATTATTTATTCTTGAAATAATATCTGTTGTAATTAGTGAATTTCTTTCCAAATAAAAAAATTACTATACATTTGGTAAGTTTATTTTTATAACTTACTAAAAGAGTAATGATTTTGATTCCGGAAATTATATATAGTGAATATGAATGAGCTAAATCTTTTATTCTATTGCTAAAATTAGTCAAGGATGGTGGATTTGATTTAAAATTTATAAAACTATTTTTCTCTTATTTAGAAAATATATTTGAAACTTAAAATTTGAAATTTAGTTTTTGAATAATATTTACAGGAATGATACTTAATTTGAAAAATAATTCTTAAAAATAACTCTTGCTTGCTGATTCCTGAAGAATACAATATTTATTTAGTAAAAACTCGACTTATTAGGGAACTTTTCCCAAAAATAACAAAGGTTTAGCTGCTGCTGCGCGCGCATATATATATATATATATATATATATATATATGTACATATAGATATAATAGTATGCTGATTTTTTTATACACAGCTTGATTTGATCCATTTATATATAACAGAGTGGTGTATTAATGAATTTGGATAGCTCAATTCGATCCATCTATATATAATATGAGTATTGTATTAATGACTTTGGATAGTAATCATTATCCGTGATAGATTCAAATAGTATATAATTTATATCTCTTGATATTAGGGATGATAATAGGTTAGATATTTTAAATATTCGATTCTTCGTAATTCATTTATATAGAATATAAGTAGTATATAAATAGATATAAACACATATAAATATTATTTTTACTATCTGTAACGGATTCGGATCAAATTTAAATATAGACTCTTGAATATCCGAACCAGATTATATATTAATTATATCTTATTAAAATTTGAATTATATGTTATTTTAATTATAAAATTATGTGGTAAAAATTATTTTAATAAAATTTTATTAATATCAAAAATTTATTTATATGTATTTAATTAAAAATTATAATTTATATTTTGAATTTTATAATATTTTTAAAATTTTTATATTTAAATGGGTCCGAATAGTAAAAAAAATAGTATTAAACGGATTTGAAATGAATACGGATATAACTATAATCGGATTTGAGTAGTTTAAAAATTAAATAAGTTTGAATTCAGATAGAATAATTTTTACAGGTATCCTACTCATTACTCATTACCGCTTCTACTGAATATTGAGACATTTTATCACTAACTTTATTTGTTTCATAGTTTGTTATGATATAGTATAGTATGATATGGTTTAAATTTCATTTGTTTTAACTTCTATCATCAATAGTATAGTTTTGTATGGTAGTCTCCTAGTTTGAAAACTTGAATTTTCAAATTACCAGTTTAGTAGTTTTCTATTATTTTACAATTTTATTTTTTAAAAATATCCAAAATAAATTTTTTAAATATAAAATATATACTAATAAATAATTTTTTACTCCATAAGACATTAAATTCTTAAAAATATCATTACATTAAATAAAAATATTTTTATTTAACCATGCTATACTATATCATTTTTTAAATATTAAAAATATTATTTTTAATACCATTTCATACAATACCATACTATACCTTATATTACTAAATTGCACTATCAGTTATCCAAACAATACCTAAACTACTTTTTTAGTTTTGTTATATTTAAATTTAAAAAATATAAATAATACATAAGCATGCAATACATAATTTATATGACATGGTCATAATTATATATAAAATTAGTTAATCACAAATCTCCTATTTCTTTATATTGTTAAATTTATTTTTTATATGGTTAAATTAATAGTTATAATACATATAAATTTTTTTGACCTGAAAAGGAGATGCAAATATTATTACTCAGAATATATATCAAGAAACAACAAAGATTTTAGTTCACTAGAATTCTCCAGGACCCAATCATTCCTAAGATCTGCTTTGCATAAAGCTGATGCTACCCAATTAGCAACTTTGTTGCAAGATCTAAGTACAAAAGAAAAATTAAAACCTTTAAATCTTCTAGATAAAAATAAAATTTGTAAACTTATAGTTTCGATCTCCTAGGGTGCTGTAGAGGGATTCTTAAGAGCTTGAATAAGAGTAAGATTATTTAGTTCAAAAATACAATATGCATAGCCAAGTTTCAGTGCCTCCTCTACTGCTATTAACATAGCTTGTGCTGCATTTCTTAAAGGAGAAAATGAGTCAATTAAACAAGCCACATCATTAAATAGAAATCCCTCATGTGATCGAAAGATTACTGCATTTCCCGCTTTCTTCTCAGAAGGTTTAAAGTTAGCATCTATATTAACTTTAGTCCAGCCTTCAGAATGTGGAATCCATTGAATTCCTCTGCTAAGATTGGCTTGATTTCCACCATAGATGAAACTATTAGATTGAGGAGCTGATAGTTTTGCAACAACAAAAGAATTATATAGATGAATAGCTCTATCTACAGTGACCTGTGGATCAGGAAATATCCCATTAAAACAGTAATCATTCCTTGACTTCCATATAATCCAATAAAGATGACTCATTTTAGCTAAAATTTCTTATTTATCAAGGTCGTTCAAATTAGAGATCAATAATTTCCATCAATCTAGAAAATAAGAGCTAAGGAAATTCACAGGAATCAGACCAATATTAGACATAAGCCATGAGGCACGAGCATGTTCACAAAAGAATAACATATGCATTATAGTTTCCTCACAGCAATTGCACAAAGTGCATATGTCAGATTGGCACATTCTTCTTTTAAACAAATTATTTTGAACAATAAGCGCATTCATACACAATCTTCAAACAAAGCTTTGAATCTTAGGCTGGATATCAAGTTTCCAAATATGTTTCCAACCCAAATGATGTTGAGAAGAATTTTCAGAAGCTATATAACCAGGTCTACTCCATTTATTGCAAAGAAAGTGATAAACTGATCTCACTATGATCTTCCCAGATTTCTCAAAATGCCAAATAAGCTTGTCCTCTTCCATTATAAAACCTACTGGAATGCCTTTGATTACTTCAACTTCCCTATCTGAGAAGAGAGAAGAAAGTAAATCTCTATTCCAATTTCCATTGGGTTTGATAAGATTAGAGACCATGGAAATATTACAATCCTTAGGTCTAGCGGAATATACTTTAAAACCAGGCAAAGCATGGATCTATTTTGTAATATCTCGATTTTTGGAGTACATTAGAATAGTAGATATGAATGATTAAATATATGTGATGGATAGAGAAATATAAGATGAATATATATAATACATGTAATATATATATATATATATTATATTCTTGAAATATATATAAAATATAAATTAAATATAAAAGACATATATATATCTAGAATATAGATTGCATATATATTAAGTGATAAATTAGTGTAGAAAAAGTTAATAATAATAATAACAATAATAATAATAAGACAAAAAAGAGAAAAGTCAAAGAAAGAAAAAAGATATTGGTGGAGAGGTAATTAAATTAATTAATATATATTATTTTATATGTAAAGATAAAGATGAGAATTTAAAAAAAGTATTTCTTCTTCTTCTTCTCCATTTTGAGCGTGAGCTTTGAAAGAGAGTGGGGAAAGTATAATTTTCTTCTATACATCAAATTCACAATAAATTTCAAGAGGATTTAAGAATGTTTTGAAGATTTATTGAGGAAATCAAGTAATTCTTTCAAAGCTTATTGTTTTAAGATTTTAAGATTATGTTTTGAATGTTTAGAGAGAGAAAGTACATTTAATTGCTAGAATAGCTGTTAATGAAGTTTAAATAATGAGTATATGATGATTATATGGTGATTTATTGATTAAATAGTTGAATTGGATATAATTGGTGAATTTAGGTTTATGGATGAATATGTGTAGATTAGGATTTTGGAATGGATGTATATAATTATTGTTATAGAATAATTTAATATTGCTTAAGTATATTTGTTGTGATTTTATGGTTAGAAAATGGATATTAGTAGATTTGGTTGAAGTTGGAGTTTATGGACATATAATGTATAATTAGAGTTTTTGAAAGAGGTGATGATAATTGTGAAAATGAGTTGTATTATTTTTATTTTAATATGTAGGTAATGATTTCATGATTAAATGTTAAAAATAAGTTGGGTAGATTGAAGTTTGGATAAAGTAGTAAATTAGGAATTTAGGGTTTTAATGAGATTTTGGTGGAAGTTGTAAAAATAATGGTGGATTAATATATGTTGGTTACAAAATTTATTTTAAATGAATAATAATGTTTATTGTTGGATCTATCTGTATATAGATCAAATTGTCGGAGTTTAAGATTTTCACTTAGAAAGAGTTTTGAAGGGAATCTAAAGAACAAACAAGGTTAATACATATTTTGGTTTATAATATGTTTAATTGTATTAATTTTTTTAGCATAATATATTATATATGCTGAATGTGTTATGTTATTTGGTATTAATGAATATATGTGTATGACATTGTTTAAAGTAGCAATGCTTGATTTGAATTGTTTATGATAGGTTTAGTCATTAGAGAATGACTAAATGTGATGTTTGTGCAAAATGTGGACAAGTGCAAGTTATGCACTAAAATATGAAAGTGAGTCGTCATATTTGCATTATATACGATAATGCTATTGATTATGTGTTTAAAAATGGAAAAAGAATGTGAAATGTGAAAAAATATGAGAAATGTGATTGCATGTTTGCCTTATATAAAGTTTAGTTCCGAAATATTGTTGTTGAAAATCTTTTACGTCTTCGGGTGAGACACGTTGGTATTACAAAGTTATTACGCCTTCAGACGAGACATGTTAATATCATAGAGTTATTATGCATTCAGATGAGACTGCTGGTGTCACAAATGAATGAGATTACCCAAAATAATATTTCTGAAACTAGACTATTATATAAGAAATTTTTAGGCCCAATGTAAATGTGAATGTGTATAATTGTGGACTTGGATATATAAATGTGTATATATATAATGTGCGTGTGAATATGTGTATTTTATGTACATACTGTAAATTGCAATATAAAATGTGAATCTGGGTGTGTATATATATATATGGATATTTGTATGTTGGATGTGATACATGTATGCGTGAATATGCGTATGTTGTTTTTATATATATGTATCAATAAGCTCTTGAGCTTAGTGCGATAGTGTGTATCGCACAGGTAGATAGAAACGCAGAGCAAGAAAGTGTTGTTATACCTTAGCAGGTCTAAGTTTTGGAACTGGGCTTGAAGGTAGGGTTTGCTACGAGACCAAACCAGTAGTGTTGCATTTCATGTATAAATTAATTTTGAAGGCACACTAGTTTTGTATAATATATTTAGTATAATGTGATTGTATTAAAAATTAAGGACATTTTGTATAGTTTTGGATATGTATATCATAGATAAACTTGAGTTTATGTATATATGATGGAAATTGTTATTAATTATGGAAGAAGTGATCTTGGTATATAATATGATTTTGGGAGTATTTAATTTTATGACAGACTGTGTTTGTTAAAGCTTTACAAATATAAAATTTACAGATAAAACTCTGGTGAAATTTTTTCAGAGATTTTCTTTATAAATTTATATTTTAATAATTTATTACTTAAATATTTACGATTTATTAGTAACTATCTATATTAATTAAAATAAAAATTCTTATTATGGAGTTTATTGTGACACTTTATGTTCTGTATGCGTATTTTATATGTATGAAATATATGTACTGTATATACATAGAGTATAAAGGTGTTATATACTTTTCATCCCAAATATGAATAAGTTTACCATTTCTGACATGCCACCTGACTCCCTCTAGAATATGATTCCTTACTTCTATTATACTGTGCCAGCTCCAAGAAGGGTGCCTGCTAAGTTTTGCCTCCTGAAAAGAGCAATTAGGAAAGTGTAAGGCTTTCATATATTTACTCCACATACAATTTGAACCTTGAATTTGTTTCCAACACTGTTTTACAAGGAGCGAAATATTAAAAAAATGGAAATTTTTAAAGCCTAATCCCCCTCTGTACTTTGATTTGGACAAAACATCCCAATTTCTCTGGCTAATACCTTTATCTTATATGATTATTTTTCCACCAAATGAATGAGACAATTCTATCTAAATTATAGCAAAAACCTTTCGGTAATATGAAACAAGACATGACATGCGATGGCATAGCCGTTGATACTGCCTTTATAAGAACCTCTCTGCCTAAATGTGAAAGAAAACAATGTTTCCATGAAAGAGCTTTGGATAAAATTCTTTCCTTAAGAAAGTTCAACGCCTAAATTTTTGACCCCCCCTAACAAGATGGAATTCCTAAGTATTTTTCACTACCAGACATTTCTTTCACCCCCAAAATAAAGTATAGAAGCTCTCACCTCAAATGAAGTATGCTTGCTGAAAGCAACATTGGATTTGTTAAAATTTATTACTTGGCTAGAGGCAGTAGTATAGAGAGATAAAATACTCACGAGCATATATACTTCATGAATATGTGCCTTACCACACAACAAAGTGTCATCGGCGTACAATAGATGAGTAAGACGAGGAGAACCTTGTGTTAATTTGAAACCAGAAATAATGTTCAAATCAAGAGCCTAATCCATCATAATCAGAGGGCATTAGTTACAAATAGAAACAAGAAAAGAGATAAATGATCTCCCTGCCTAAGCCCTCTTGAAGGTTTGAAAGAACCTGCTATATTGCCATTTAAAAGAATGTTATAAGTCATCGTTGACACACATTGCATCAGTAAATTTATAGCATTTGCACAAAAACTGTAAAACCCTTGGTTTTTGAATGATTTTAAGTCGAGGGGCAAAATAGTCATTTTGTGCTCTCATATGTCGTTTGAACATAATTTGATGATTTGAATGTCTTTTTGATACTCAAGACGACGAGGCGGTCGTTTTGAGTATAATATTGTATTTTTGGGTGCCGAGGGTATTTTCGTCATTTTTGGATTTTTGTCGTTTTCGGTATTTTCGGGAATTATTATGTGTAAAACATATTTATAAATTATTTTGAGTTAAAGTTTGAAGTTAAAAAATAAAATTGAGTTGATTTTGTGAATTTTATGGTTTTGGGTAATTTTTGTGAAAATAAATAATTTTGGGGTGTTTTTGAATTAAAATAAATTAGTTTGGGGTAAAAATATAATTTTGAAGAGTTGTTTTCCTATAAATAGGCCTAAAATCTGATGGGGGTATTGTTAGAGGTCTTCTATTTTCGGGTGTTTTGAAAAAAGGAGAGAAAAATAGAATTTTAGGCAGAAAATCAGAGCCCCGTCGTTTCGTCAGTGCGCGCGCAGAGTGCCAGTGTCGTTTGGCGTAGGAAGCTTGTCGTTCGGCGGAGCAGCGCGAGGCAGGGGATTGTCGTTCGGCGTCTGGCGTTCCGTCGTTTCGCGTGGCGCGGCGTGGCTCGCCGATGTCGTTTTGCTCTCTGTCCAGCAGCTCAAAATTTTCGAGTTTTTGGGTTTTTTGAGGTTTTTCTTGATTCCTTTTGCATTATTTCAACTTCCATTTGATTAATTCATATTAGTATCATATTGGGTTGGTATTTTTCTTAATTAATTTGGTTAAATTCGAATTATTATTTAATTAAATTGATTTTTACAAAATAGGTTAGGTTTTGAGATTTTGATTGTTTTGATGGATTTTGGTGTTGAATTAATTGATTTGCTAGTGTGTTGGGTTCTGGAACTTGATGAATGTATTGAATTAGGGTTTGATTGAATTGATTTGGATATTAGGGTTTGTGAATTAATTGTTTTCTTTGAGTTTTTGGATCAATTAATTCTCTGCTGAAGTTTGATTTTAGTGCTGTATGTTGTCCGATTTTTAATTAATTATTGGAACATGATAAAAATCTGAAATTTGGATATGTGGCTCAAAATTGAGTCTAGTTTATGAGAAAAATAATTTTTGGGATTTTGGAGCATCGTATATTTCTGGAAAATTCAAGTTTGCTACTGTTGTCTGACAAACTGTGCTGTTGATGCAATTGCATCAACTGTAACTTTCGAAATTCATATTAAAATGTGTAAAAATGTTTTTAATTTGATTTTCATATATGTTGAAGTTCTGGAAGTCTATTTTACAAGAAAAATATGTTGAGTTATGTTTCTGTTTGTTATATTGTTGAAATAATTTAATCTTTCTACTGCTGTCAGTATACCTTGTGAGCTGTATACTGTTGTAAATAAAAATTGGTTGAGGGACTTCTAAGTCTCGAAAAATTATGAAATTTTGGTATGATGCTTTTCAGATATCAAATTAGCTCCTGGTTGAAAATTATAGATTTTGCATGTACTGGTTAATTGTTTTGAATTTTACAAGTTGATACTTATTTTTCAGGTTTATCGGTAAAAAAATTGTATCTTGTGTATATTGATTATTTAAGTAAGGTATTTGATGAATTTAAATTGTAAGAACCTTTTAATGATGTTTTATATTCTGGAAAGCAAGTTGAAGGTGTGGTATTATGATGGTTAAGTTATGAATTGGTTGACAAAAAGGTTTAACCTTGTTGTGGAAATTATTGAATTGTGTGCATTCACGTCATGCATTCCCATTTGCACTTGCATACATTTGTAAGGGTGGTTGTTAATTGTTGGTTAATGGTTAGGCGGTGGTCCAGCAGCACCTCAGACTTAGGGTGGCGGATTGCTTAGCTGACCGTTAGACCAGGTAAGTTCTATGGGTGTATGTGATTATTTGTGTTGTGATTATTTGTGTTGTGCTACTTGCTAACAACTTATATACATATATAAACCCTTCTTATATATATTATCCTTTCTATATATTCACTATACTATTCTTTCGAACCCAGCCTCGCATGCTTTAGGAGACAGAGAAACTTGCATGTGATTGTATTTATGTGATAATATTGAATGTGATATTACTTGTGCTGTGTGATGGTGTGTCATGAAGGGGAAGGAGGTTACTGAGGCTTAATGCCTATACCGTTACTGAGGCTTAATGCCTATACTGTTTACTGAGGCTACATGCCTAATTACTGTACTGTACTGAGAAGTTATAAGGGCGGATGTGACTGATATTATACTGTACTGTTTACTGATTGGTGACCCCGATACACCATCTTGTTTGCTTAATTTGTGATTGTATTATATGTACTGCTTATATAACTGTTAGATGTTTCTCTGCCTCTCATAGACTTACTGGGCGTCTATAAAGCGCTCACACCCTTACAGATTGTCTTGCAGGTTTTCAGTGATTGTCTTCGTCTATCTTCTTTCTCTTCTTGGCGAAGTCGATCAGGTTTTCGTTTGTGTTTTTTTGGTCCTTCTGCTTAGAGATTTCCGGATATTGAACTTTTGGGCGGATTGAATCCGAGTCCCTTTTTATGTAATAAATAGAATTTGTCTGTTTTAGATTTCCCGAATGATTTTATTGTGATTGCTTATATTGATGGTTTGCATTTGAACTAGGATTGGGAATTATATAAGTATTGAACTGTTTTGCACTTAGACTGTTATGGATGTTACTAAGGCTTATGTGGTCGGACTTCGGTTTGGCTGCATGCCGGTCGTGGCCCCCGAGTTGGGTCGTGACAAAAGTGGTATCAGAGCAAGGTTTAGATTCAGTCACACTTATAAATTGTCTAGTTGTATCCGGAAATCATTAGGAAAAAAAATTCTTTCTGTGTTTCTTTTGCTTCCGCGTTAACCGATATGCTTGTACTAATATCAGGAGTTATGTCTCAAAGAAGTACTGGAATTCGGATGAGGGGAGGTTTCTCTGGTGCTGGAACTTCTAGAACTGCAGATGGTGCTAATCTGCCTCCACGTGGACGTGGGAGACCTCCTAGAGCTGCAGCAGGGAATGTTAATACTGCAGGAGTTGTGCCTGGTCCTCAGCCACCTACTCCTGGAAATAATCCTGTACCGGAGGCTGCACCGGCTGCTGCAGTGGGTCAGGAGCAGTTTATGACTACTATGATGACCATGGGTAGGTCTATGGAGACTCTTGCTAATGGAATTGCTCAGTTGGTGCAGAATATGAATCAGAATGCTGGGCAAGCCAATGATCAGCCACCTATTGTTGAACCCCAGTATGTGAAATTAAATGAGTTTATCAGAGTGAACCCACCTACATTCTCCAACTCTGCTACTGAGGATCCGGTATACTTCATCAATGAGGTACGTCGGATTTGTTTAGCTCTCAACTGTACTGATGATAGATCTATAGAGTTGGCAGGCCATCAGTTAAAGAAGTCAGCTCAGGTGTGGTTCGAGGATGAGATCAGGGATAGGGTTAATGTCTGGGATGAGTTTAAGGACTTGTTCATGCAGAATTTCATACCTGAAAATATTATGTGGCAAAAAGGCCAAGAGTTTGAGAGGTTGAAGCAAGGGGATAGATCCATAGCCGAGTATTATGAGAAGTTTCAGGATCTGCGACAGTATGCTACACACTTGATTCAGGATGAGGCTCGGATGACTCGCAGATTCGTGGAGGGACTGAACGATAAGTATTATGGCTTTGTTGCTAGCCATAACTACACTGAGTTGCATTTGGCTAGGAACACAGCTTTGGGTTTGGAAAACAGAGGTAAGACTGACAGGACTGAGGATACTACTGATATTAGTAGGAAGAGGAGTAGACCTAATGATTCGCATGGCTACCAAGGACAGAACAGAGATCAGAGAGGTAATAATAGAGGTGGCCAACAACAGACTTACCGATTGCAGAATCAGAATCAGGGGAATTCTGTTTGTGGGTTTTGTGGTAAACGTCATCCAGGAGATTGTTGGAGACAGATGGGAGCATGTTTAGGTTGTGGACGGATGGATCACCAGGTGAAGGATTGTCCTAATTCTCGGCGCAGTCAGAATCAAGGAGGGCAGCAGAATTATCTGAGACCAGCAGGGAATCAGGGTAACAACAACCGTGGCAACGGTAATGGTAATGGCAATGGTTTTGGCAGAGGTAATGGTGGTCGAGGTTATAATGGAGGCCGAGGTAATCAGAATGGCAGACGACAGAATGGAGGTTATCGAGGCTACCAAGGTCAGCAGAATCAGGGTTATCACCAGAATAATCAGCAGCAGAATGCTGTACTCGCTTTGCCAGTAGGTCAGAACAATGCTCAGAATCAGAACCAAGGCCAGAATCAGAATCAGAATTATGCTCGGGTGTTTAATCTTAATGCTCAGCAAGCTCGGGCTGATAATAATGTGGTGCAAGGTACACTCTCTATATGTTCATTTGATGCACATGTTCTTATTGACCCTGGAGCTACTCATTCATTCATATCACCTAGCTTTGCATCTAGATTATCTAGATCACATGAACTTTTGACTGAGCCTTTGTTTGTTCATACACCACTGGGGGATGAGATAGAGACGGTGGATGTTTATAGTAACTGTATGATTAGAGTTGAGGATGCAGATTTAGCTGCAAATTTGATTGTTTTATCTGTGTTGGAATTTGATGTGATCTTGGGAATGGATTGGTTAGCTTGTCATGGAGCTAATGTTGACTGTAAGGCTAAAATAGTCCGATTTGATTATGAAGAAGGTAAGTCGGTAACATTCAATGGTTCCAAGACCATTGGTCCTTGTCAGATGATTTCTGCTTTGGGAGCTAGAAGGTTGTTGCGTAAAGGTTGTGACGCCTATCTTGTATCTGTTCGGGATGTAAAGAAAGAAGAAGTTAAACCAGAAGAAGTCCCTATAGTGCAAGATTTTGTGGATGTTTTTCCCGAGGATTTGCCTGGGTTACCTCCTGAAAGGGAGATTGAGTTTTCTATTGATCTTGTACCCGGCACAAATCCTATCTCTATGCCGCCTTATAGAATGGCACCGGCAGAGCTTAAAGAGTTGAGGGAGCAGCTGAATGATTTGTTACAAAAGGGGTACATCCGACCGAGTACTTCACCTTGGGGAGCTCCGGTTCTTTTCGTGAGAAAGAAGGATGGTTCCATGAGGTTGTGTATTGATTATAGGCAGCTAAACAAGGTGACGGTCAAGAACAGATATCCATTACCTAGGATTGATGATTTGTTTGATCAGTTGCAAGGGGCGAAGTTTTTCTCAAAGGTTGATCTTCGGTCTGGTTATCATCAGTTAAGGGTGCGAGAGAGTGACATACCTAAAACTGCTTTTCGCTCAAGGTATGGTCATTATGAATTTCTGGTAATGTCTTTTGGACTTACCAACGCCCCTGCTGCTTTTATGGACTTGATGAATAGGGTGTTTAGTCCATATCTTGATCGGTTTGTTGTGGTGTTCATTGATGATATTTTGGTGTATTCCAAGACTAAAGAAGAGCATGAGGAACATTTGAAGCTGGTTTTGCAAACTCTGAGGGAACATAAACTTTATGCCAAGTTCTCGAAATGTGAATTCTGGTTGGATAAAGTTGTGTTCTTGGGTCATGTTATATCTTCTGAGGGTGTTCAAGTTGATCCAAGGAAGATTGAGGCAGTCATGGATTGGCCAAGACCAAAGACAGTTACAGAGATACGAAGTTTCTTGGGTTTGGCTGGTTATTATAGAAGATTTGTTAGAGATTTTCTCGAATTGCAGCACCTTTGACTAAACTCACTCGCAAGGGTGTTAAGTTTGTTTGGGATGATGCTTGTGAGGAGAGTTTTAACCTTCTGAAAGAAAGGTTGACATCTGCACCTGTACTTGTTTTGCCGGAGGGCAATGAAGGCTATGCTGTTTACTGTGATGCATCTGGTATTGGTTTGGGATGTGTGTTGATGCAACATGGTAGGGTGGTTGCTTATGCTTCAAGGCAGTTGAAAAAGCATGAAGTTAATTATCCTACGCATGATCTGGAAATGGCTGCTGTTGTGTTTGAACTAAAGATCTGGAGGCATTATCTGTATGGTGTTACATGTGAGATTTTTACTGACCATAAGAATCTCAAATATGTTTACTCGCAGAGGGATCTGAACTTGAGGCAGAGGAGGTGGATAGAGTTTCTGGAAGATTATGATTATAATATTCAGTACCATCCTGGGAAAGCAAATGTTGTGGCAGACGCTTTGAGTCGCAAGTCTATGGGGAGTTTGTCACATATTTGTTTGACGAGGAGGTCCTTGATTTCTGAGATTCACAAATTGCTTGATGAGGGTTGGACATTTATTATGTCTGATAAAGAAGTTGTGAATGGTAGAGGAGTGTTTCTTGCTAGTTTGGCTGTGAAGCCAAATTTTCTTGACAGGATTATTTCTGAGCAAAGTAAGGATGCGGATTTGGAAATTTTACGACAGAAAGTCTTAGCCGGTGAGAACAAGGAGTTTGTTATAGATGATAAAGGTGTTTTGAAGTTTGGTACTAGGGTGTGTGTTCCTAAGGTAGATGATTTGAAGACTGATATCCTTAAGGATGCACATTTCTCTAAGTACACAGTTCACCCAGGTTCCACCAAGATGTATCGGGATTTGAAGCAGTTGTACTGGTGGAAAGGGATGAAGAATGATGTTGCACAGTTTGTTTCTCAATGCTTATCTTGTCAGCAAGTTAAGTATGAGCATCATAAGCCTGCGGGATTGCTTAAAGAGTTACCACTACCTGAGTGGAAATGGGAGAGAATCAATATGGATTTTGTTGTCGGTTTGCCTAAAGCTCCTGGTGGGCATGATTCTATTTGGGTTATTGTTGACAGATTGACTAAGTCCGCTCATTTTCTTCCAGTAAATACTAAGTTCACAGTGTCGCAGTATGCCAAACTGTATCTCAACAGGATTGTGAGTCTTCATGGGGTCCCAGTTTCTATAGTTTCTGATAGAGGACCACAATTTACTTCTAGATTTTGGCAGAAGCTTCAGGAAGGTTTGGGAACTAATCTTCATTTCAGTACTGCTTTTCATCCTCAGACGGATGGTTTGTCGGAGAGGACTATTCAGACTTTGGAAGATATGCTGCGATTATGTGTTCTTGATTTTGGTGGTAGTTGGGCAGATCATCTTCCTTTGGTAGAGTTTGCCTACAATAACAGTTATCAGGCTAGTATTGGTATGGCTCCATTTGAGGCTCTGTATGGTAGAAGGTGTAGGACTCCATTATATTGGGAGGAGGTTGGTGAGCGTCGAATTGAGGGTCCTGAACTGTTGCAATACAGTGCTGAGGTTGTACCAGTGATTCAAGACCGTATTCGGACTGCTTTTAGTAGACAAAAGAGCTATGCTGATTTGAAAAGAAGAAATCTAGAATTTGCTATCGGGGATAGAGTGTTTCTGAAGGTTTCACCTTTCAAGGGTGTTATGAGGTTTGGTAAGAAAGGAAAATTAGCTCCACGGTATGTTGGTCCATTTGAAATTCTGGAGAGGATTGGTGATGTTGCTTATAAGCTTGATTTACCACCTCAGATGGCTTCTGTGCATCCGACATTTCATATCTCGATGTTGAGAAAGTATGTACCTAGTCCTGATCATGTGCTAGCTCCGGACACTGTAGAGATTAGTGATGATTGTTCTTATGAGGAGCAGCCAATGGCTATTCTGGACCGTCAGGTCAAGCGGTTGCGTTCTAAGGATGTAGCATCTGTGAAAGTCCTTTGGCGCAATCATTCTATTGAAGAATGCACCTGGGAAGCCGAAGAGCTTATGAAAGCTAAATATCCCCTTATGTTTGAGTCTTCAGGTATGTTTTAGATTTCGAGGTCGAAATCGTTTAAGGGGGTTAGACTGTAATATTCTTCGGTTTTAGTGTTAGAGCACTTGCATATCAGCATAACATCATACTCATACATCGCATGATATTGTTTGTGACTGATGATTGACAATTGTATGCAATGGATCTCATTGAAAAGGTGTATGTGTAATGATGTTGAGTTACGGAATATTTCTGTTATTGGTTACAGAGGTACAGTATATTAATATTGTAATGGATTGGAAAAATGAACCGAGATAATGTTATACTCGATTGATTGGCACTGATATTGACTGGGTTGAGCGCTAAGCGCTATTCATTGATTTTGTTTTGGTTATCTGATAATTGGTTTTTATTTAATGAACTCTAGATGAATCAAACCTGGAATGGTCATTAGTGCTTGGTATCTTGTAGTTATGGCCTGATCAACCATAACGACACATACTAAGTAGACGATACCATCCGGATTTATGTATAACTATTGTAATGACAGTTTTTGATAGATAATGATTATGTTGGATTTAATTGCGTGGACGCAATTACTTTAAGGGGGTTAGATTGTAAAACCCTTGGTTTTTGAATGATTTTAAGTCGAGGGGCAAAATAGTCATTTTGTGCTCTCATATGTCGTTTGAACATAATTTGATGATTTGAATGTCTTTTTGATACTCAAGACGACGAGGCGGTCGTTTTGAGTATAATATTGTATTTTTGGGTGCCGAGGGTATTTTCGTCATTTTTGGATTTTTGTCGTTTTCGGTATTTTCGGGAATTATTATGTGTAAAACATATTTATAAATTATTTTGAGTTAAAGTTTGAAGTTAAAAAATAAATTTGAGTTGATTTTGTGAATTTTATGGTTTTGGGTAATTTTTGTGAAAATAAATAATTTTGGGGTGTTTTTGAATTAAAATAAATTAGTTTGGGGTAAAAATATAATTTTGAAGAGTTGTTTTCCTATAAATAGGCCTAAAATCTGATGGGGGTATTGTTAGAGGTCTTCTATTTTCGGGTGTTTTGAAAAAAGGAGAGAAAAATAGAATTTTAGGCAGAAAATCAGAGCCCCGTCGTTTCGTCAGTGCGCGCGCAGAGTGCCAGTGTCGTTTGGCGTAGGAAGCTTGTCGTTCGGCGGAGCAGCGCGAGGCAGGGGATTGTCGTTCGGCGTCTGGCGTTCCGTCGTTTCGCGTGGCGCGGCGTGGCTCGCCGATGTCGTTTTGCTCTCTGTCCAGCAGCTCAAAATTTTCGAGTTTTTGGGTTTTTTGAGGTTTTTCTTGATTCCTTTTGCATTATTTCAACTTCCATTTGATTAATTCATATTAGTATCATATTGGGTTGGTATTTTTCTTAATTAATTTGGTTAAATTCGAATTATTATTTAATTAAATTGATTTTTACAAAATAGGTTAGGTTTTGAGATTTTGATTGTTTTGATGGATTTTGGTGTTGAATTAATTGATTTGCTAGTGTGTTGGGTTCTGGAACTTGATGAATGTATTGAATTAGGGTTTGATTGAATTGATTTGGATATTAGGGTTTGTGAATTAATTGTTTTCTTTGAGTTTTTGGATCAATTAATTCTCTGCTGAAGTTTGATTTTAGTGCTGTATGTTGTCCGATTTTTAATTAATTATTGGAACATGATAAAAATCTGAAATTTGGATATGTGGCTCAAAATTGAGTCTAGTTTATGAGAAAAATAATTTTTGGGATTTTGGAGCATCGTATATTTCTGGAAAATTCAAGTTTGCTACTGTTGTCTGACAAACTGTGCTGTTGATGCAATTGCATCAACTGTAACTTTCGAAATTCATATTAAAATGTGTAAAAATGTTTTTAATTTGATTTTCATATATGTTGAAGTTCTGGAAGTCTATTTTACAAGAAAAATATGTTGAGTTATGTTTCTGTTTGTTATATTGTTGAAATAATTTAATCTTTCTACTGCTGTCAGTATACCTTGTGAGCTGTATACTGTTGTAAATAAAAATTGGTTGAGGGACTTCTAAGTCTCGAAAAATTATGAAATTTTGGTATGATGCTTTTCAGATATCAAATTAGCTCCTGGTTGAAAATTATAGATTTTGCATGTACTGGTTAATTGTTTTGAATTTTACAAGTTGATACTTATTTTTCAGGTTTATCGGTAAAAAAATTGTATCTTGTGTATATTGATTATTTAAGTAAGGTATTTGATGAATTTAAATTGTAAGAACCTTTTAATGATGTTTTATATTCTGGAAAGCAAGTTGAAGGTGTGGTATTATGATGGTTAAGTTATGAATTGGTTGACAAAAAGGTTTAACCTTGTTGTGGAAATTATTGAATTGTGTGCATTCACGTCATGCATTCCCATTTGCACTTGCATACATTTGTAAGGGTGGTTGTTAATTGTTGGTTAATGGTTAGGCGGTGGTCCAGCAGCACCTCAGACTTAGGGTGGCGGATTGCTTAGCTGACCGTTAGACCAGGTAAGTTCTATGGGTGTATGTGATTATTTGTGTTGTGATTATTTGTGTTGTGCTACTTGCTAACAACTTATATACATATATAAACCCTTCTTATATATATTATCCTTTCTATATATTCACTATACTATTCTTTCGAACCCAGCCTCGCATGCTTTAGGAGACAGAGAAACTTGCATGTGATTGTATTTATGTGATAATATTGAATGTGATATTACTTGTGCTGTGTGATGGTGTGTCATGAAGGGGAAGGAGGTTACTGAGGCTTAATGCCTATACCGTTACTGAGGCTTAATGCCTATACTGTTTACTGAGGCTACATGCCTAATTACTGTACTGTACTGAGAAGTTATAAGGGCGGATGTGACTGATATTATACTGTACTGTTTACTGATTGGTGACCCCGATACACCATCTTGTTTGCTTAATTTGTGATTGTATTATATGTACTGCTTATATAACTGTTAGATGTTTCTCTGCCTCTCATAGACTTACTGGGCGTCTATAAAGCGCTCACACCCTTACAGATTGTCTTGCAGGTTTTCAGTGATTGTCTTCGTCTATCTTCTTTCTCTTCTTGGCGAAGTCGATCAGGTTTTCGTTTGTGTTTTTTTGGTCCTTCTGCTTAGAGATTTCCGGATATTGAACTTTTGGGCGGATTGAATCCGAGTCCCTTTTTATGTAATAAATAGAATTTGTCTGTTTTAGATTTCCCGAATGATTTTATTGTGATTGCTTATATTGATGGTTTGCATTTGAACTAGGATTGGGAATTATATAAGTATTGAACTGTTTTGCACTTAGACTGTTATGGATGTTACTAAGGCTTATGTGGTCGGACTTCGGTTTGGCTGCATGCCGGTCGTGGCCCCCGAGTTGGGTCGTGACAAAAACCCATGGCTTTTAAAACCTCCAATCAACCCTATTATATGCTTTGTTCATGTCAATTTTGAGAATCATGTGATGCCTCTTTTTGGATTGATTTTGATTTAAAGCATGAAATAATTCATGTGCCAATAAGACAGCCGATACTATTGAATTGATTCAGGAGATGTCACCTTAGGAATGAGAACGATATTTGTTCTATTTAAGTTATGATGCATTCTACGATGAGAAAAGAAACTTTGGACATCCAAGATAAGGTCATCCTTTATAATGTGCTAACATTTTTGATAAAAAAAAATCCTTGAGAAGTCATCAGGGCTCGAGCACCTAAACTAAAAGTGGCATTGCCAATTTCTTCTGTAGAAGGAATAGCACAGAGATCATCATTTAAAAGAGAGGGAACTCTTGATGGAATTTGATTTAACACCAAATCTTGATGGCTAGTGGTGCCACTAGAAATAAGTTTTGGAAGAAATGCATAATCATATCACGATATTTGCGAATTAATAGTTATAATACATATATAACTATTAATAGCTATATTGATACATTCTTACATATAGTTGATATAATGTAAGTAATATATACAAAATTATAATTTTTATATATAATAAAACTGATACTGTCATACATAACTTATAAGTATACAATATAACACCAATTATATATCTTGCATATAATATAAATAATTATGAAAATGACTATAGTTAATATAACATAATTAATATAAAGTTTTATAAACAGGGAGTTGTGAAGGCAATAAATGTCAACAAACTGACTTCTGCTGGCTGCAAGGCGAAAATTTGGATCGCTGATTGGTTTGCTCAGTTGAATAACAAGATGGATGGTGACTTAAAAAAAATTCAAGAAGTGGGACGTTATTTAATTGAGATATGGAAGGCAGTTGGGATGAATCTTGAAGGAGGTAATGTAGAATTTCTATGGTCTTCAGAGGAAATTAACTCTAGAGCATCTGAGTACTGGCCTCTTGTGATGGATATAGCTCGTAGGAACAAGCTTCCCAGGATAGTGAGGAACTAGACAAGAGATTAAAATTTTAATTTTTCTGAAATCCAAGAATCATTAGTGAATAAAAATACTAGATTCTTATCATTTTCAGGTGCGTTCAAATAATGGGTCGTAGTGACCTGGAGGAGTTGACAGCATCCCAGATACTCTATCCATGCATGCAGTGTGCTGACATTTTTTTTCTCAAGGTATATTAGATTTAGTGATCTTGCAGTCTAACAAAATGAACATTCCAAAGAATTTCTTTCCTAGGTCTTTGTCAATTTTTTTCTTCTCGTCAATTGAATTTTAAAAGGTCCAAAGATTCTCTAACTTTTTGGTTGGTCATATGAGTTCTGAATCCGATCATTTTGATTAGGCATTTCTAGAGCAAATTATTGTCTAAACTACTTTCAAACCATATCAAATAGAGCTGTGCTATATGATATGCACAACGCAAATGAAATAAGAAAATTGGAGATTTGACCTATTAGGATGGTATCTAAAAATAACTCATCAGTCATTTGAACTTACCAATTATAACTATGTCTTTTGTCGGTGGAAGTGTTTTTGCAAATACAGATTTTTCCCATCAAATAACCTCCTTCCTCTTTAACTCGAAGAAAACCCCAGCGACATCATTACTAAGTTGAGCTGAGTTAAACATCAATGTTCAAATATGCTGCTTTTTTACCTATTAGATGCATGTAAATTGCACGTTGAGCTTTGCTGTAGTTTTACCCAAAAGTTAACCTCGATATTTTTACTGGATTGGGGGCTGCATTTGTCTTATTAACTACTAATCTCTTTGGCCTTTGCCCAGTAAAATTGAATTTTTTTTTTTTTTTGGAGACCATTCAATCTGTGGAGTCTCAATGAGCCAAAGAATTATGGCCTAAATTGCACCATAATGGTGGATGGGGGTTCCTCAAACCCAAGGCCCATTCCCCACATAGGGGAGTGAGGAGATTGACGAGCAGACTTGATCTGCAATATCTCTATTTATTATATCATTATATACTTTATATTAAATCATGACTTGTATCTGTTACAATTTTTGCCATCCCACAGGCTGACATTTGTCAATTGGGCATGGATCAGAGGAAAGTGAATGTACTTGCAAGAGAATACTGTGATGACATCAAGAGAAAAAACAAGCCTATTATTTTATCTCATCGTATTTTCATGTTTCCTTTATTTCAAAGTTCAAGTTGATATAATAAGCTTATTTGGTGATTTTTTGTTTTCTTGACTTCTCTGACTCTGGTAGCTGTGAATGCAGACATGCTACCAGGCTTACATCAAGGGCAAGAGAAGATGTCAAAAAGTGATCCAACTTCTTCCATTTATATGGAGGATGAAGAGGGATTTTGATTTCATACATGGAAGAATTAATAATGTAAAAAATACTTGTGATTTTTATTCTCCGTCAAATGTGACGAATGCAAGTTGTTATTCCAGTATTCTATCTTTTTCTATGCTTTATATTTTTATTGCTTTGGTACTTTTATTATTATTTTTAATTGTCATAGGCAGAAGTAAATGTGAAGATAAAGAAGGCATACTGTCCTGAAAAAATTGTTGAAGGGAATCCTTGTCTGGAATATGTCAAATACATTATCTTCCCATGGTTTAATAAATTTACAGTGGAGCACAGTCTACAACATGGTGGAGATAAGTAAGTTGTATTACCTTCCAGTTACTTCGTCTTTTCCTCTTTTTTTTTTAGTGTAGGCAATGATTTAAGACACAGAAAAACTAAATTCTGTTACCTCCACCTTGTCCTTTCCTCTTTTTATTTGAATCTTAAATATTTTCCCTTTCTTTCTAAAGTAAGTAGGTCCATCATAGTCTTCTCACTTTAATATTGCATTTGGCTGTACTATAATACTTGAAAAGTTGACTTGAAAAGTTGACGATACAATACTCTTTGACCAACAAATACTATGTTTATTTGCAAACAATTCATGTAAAATAAAATTCTGGTCTCACTAAATTTTACTAACCAGTTGATAAAATATTTTACATAGGGAGAATAGGAAAAAATATTTCATCTGGAAAGGGGGTGAGAAGTTTCACGTCAAAAGATGATCATACTTCTGTTTTAATTGTCCAATTTCATGCATGACCCATTCACAAAGATAGTTTAGACATTGTTCAAATTTTTTCAGTAAAGTTGAGTTGTAACCAAACAAGTTAATATTCTTTTAAATTCACTTTTCTAATATGTTGTTGTATCTTCTAAACACGATAATATAATTCTTAGTAAAATATAGTTCCAATAATATAACTCTATAAAAATTAATTCTCGGTTTTTTTAGTAATCTATGAAATGCGATATTATATTTAATTTTATGCATCATGAATTTTTTTGCTTTGGATGATTTTAAATAAAATTTCAGTGAGCTGTATCTTGATCTATTTACATTATTGTGATATTTTAGGAACTTTAATAGCTTTGAAGAACTTGTTGCTGAATATGAAAGTGGTGAATTGCACCCAGGTGACCTGAAACCGGCACTGTCTAAAGCAATAAATAAGATACTGCAGGTGAGTCCTTTCTTTCCCCTGTTATGTGAGTGATTTTGTTAGGCCAAATATATTACCATTGTGGATCTCTTAAGAATAAAAATATATCTCACCTAGGTTGGCATGAACTTATCATAATTGAGATGGAAAGAAATTGAAGCTAAAGATATGCAGGATTGTCCATGGATTTTATGATGATTCAGTTGAATTTAATAAACTGGGATAGTAAGTTTGGTTTCCCATTTTTAAGAAGTGTTCTGGAGCATGGTTCTTTTCTTGGCAGAGACGTATTCTTCTCTACAATGCTTTTGAAGTATAGTTGTCTTTTTTCATGTGCAAACGCTTCTTCTTTACATGTTTGTTGTTCAAAAACTTTCTGCTGTTTACAGTAAGAAATAAAAAAGGAAACAAATCCCTAATTAGGGAACATATCACTACAAGTCTGCATTTGATATGGAATTGTTATTATTACAATTTCCTATTTTGTAAATTCTGTATCCTATATCTACTGTAAACAATTCAACATAATAAGAATAATAAAAAATTACCCAATTTCTTCTCTTTCTCTTCTCTTTAATCCTTTAAACATGGTATCAGAGCAGGTTCTACAATCCCAGAGGAGAGAACCAGCATTCATCATATACCCAATCCACCATTAATCAAACTTGAAAAATCAAAATCCAACCAAAAATGTCAGAAGCTTCATCAAACCAATCTGGAGAAACAAACTCCTCAATACCAGACAATGTAACCTTGCAGATTGCAAATCTGCTAAAACAGAGCTTTAATAATGATACCCTCACCATCAGTACAAAATTAACCGAAGAGAACTATCCACTTTGGGCTCGTATGATGCGAGTTGCTATTGGTGGAAGAGGGAAAACAAGTTTTCTTACCTCACCTCCTCCAGAAATCACAAATCCACTGTATGAACAGTGGGAGCAGACAGACCAAACAGTGTTCAACTGGATCATACAAAATATTGATCCCTCAATTGCAAACAGTGTGATACAATACCCGACAGCCAGAGATCTTTGGAATGGGCTTGCTACCACATACGGTAGTGGCCTCGATCCATTACAAACATATGATCTGCATAGGAGAACAATTTCAATCAGACAAGCAGGGGGATCATTAGAAAGTTTGTGGAATCGCCTTAAAGGCATGTGGATAAGCATTGATCGGAGACAACCAAATCCTATGAAATGTCCAGAAGACGTCGCTGCCTTCAACAAATACATCAATGAACAACGATTGTATCAGTTTTTGACAGCATTAGATGACAAATATGATTCGGTCAGAAAAGATTTATTGAAAGCAGAACCTCTTCCCTCAGTAGAAGCTGCCTACGCTTCTGTCCGGCGGGAGGCCGCGCGACTCCAGGTGATGAAGCCCGCTACCGCCATCGAACCAGACACATCACTGGGAACTGGGTTAGTAGCCAAAGTAGTCGATCAGAACAAAACAGCCACTGGGCAGAATAAGAGCTCAGAGAAAAGGCTCTCTTCATCGCAAGAGGATAGATCAAAATTGCGGTGTACCCATTGTGGGATGAAGAAACACACTAAAGAAGGTTGTTTCCAATTGATCGGATATCCCAATTGGTGGAAGGAAAATAATAGAACGAAGAGAGGAGGTTCCAGCAAAGCCAACGCCACTGTGGGCATCCAAGCGGTCACCAGCAACAGTGGCGAAGAAAACCAAACCACTCATGAAGATGGCGTTGATGGCGGTGGAGGAGCAGAACAGAAAGGTTTTGCAGCCATGGCAAGCGGCAGCTTTGGAGGTAAAAACCCTAGAAAAACAAATAAGGAAGGTAAAGCATTTTGTGCAGAAATGAATGAAGAAAAGGAGGAGGACCCGTTTTTTTGTACAAGGGGCTGGCTGAATCAAATGGTCCCAGCAGCAGATTCAAGCCCAGCAAGCCCAAGTCTCTCAAATGCAGCCTTTTTTTACCAGAAAAATAAGACCCAGCCCAGAAAAAAGAAGAGTGATGAATGGATTCTTGACTCGGGGGCTTCAAATACCGTAACTCATGATCCTTCGAACATTATTGACCCTGAAACTCCTCCTCGGAATTTTATACAGTCAGCAAATGGAAGTTTATCCAAAGTTGCTAGTGGGGGACCATTAATTTTAATTCAAAAATGAAACTCAGAAACTGTCTTTATGTTCCCGATCTTTCTTGCAAGCTTCTGTCTGTTAGTCATGTTACTAAGGAGTTAAATTGTGTTGTTCTAATCTATCCTCATTTCTGCCTTTTACAGGACATTCTTACGAAGGAGATCATTGGGCGTGGTACTGAATTTGAAGGACTGTACTATGTCGATGAAGTTACGAGAAAGGGAACTACTTTGTTAACTCATGGCACTGAAGATAGGCAGATTTGGTTATGGCACCGAAGATTGGGGCATCCTTCATCTAGTTATCTTCGGGTTTTGTTTCCTACTTTATTTAGAAATAAAGATGTTTGCTTGAATTGTGAAACTTGCATAATTGCAAAAAAGCCATCGTGCTTCTTTTCCTTCAAATAGTACTAGAATTAATAGTGCTTTTACATTGATACATTCTGATGTGTGGGGTCCAGCTCCTTGCAACACTGGTTTTCAATATTTTGTGCTCTTTGTGGATGATTTTTCTCGGATGACATGGGTTTATTTTATGAAACATAAGTCTGAAGTCTATGAGAAATTTGTTGCTTTCTTTAAAATGATACAAACTCAATTCCATAGGACAATTCAAATTTTGCGATCTGATAATGGAACTGAGTATGTAAATGGGTCAATGAAAGATTTCTTTCGAGAAAATGGGCTTGTTCATCAAACGACATGTCCACATACACTCCAGCAGAATGGAGTAGCTGAGAGACAAAATCAAACCCTTCTGGAGATGACTAGGGCAATGCTTATAGAATCCAAAGTCCCTAAACATTTCTGGCCAGAAGCTTTAGCTACCTCGGCCTATCTCCTAAATCGCTTGCCAACAAAAATTTTAGGCCACCAGACACCCCTACATATACTTGGAACTCAAGTTGATATTCCACAAGCACTTTCCTTACCACCAAGGGTGTTTGGCTGTTCAGTCTTTGTACATATTCAAAAGCATGATCGTACAAAGTTAGATCCTTGTGCAATCAAGTGTGTATTTATAGGATATGCCCTCAACCAGAAGGGATACAGGTGCTACAATCCAAGTTCAAGACGTACATATGTGACTATGGATTGTACCTTCCTAGAAACTGAATATTACTTTCTTACCCATTCTAGCAGTCAGGGGGAGAGCAATGGTGACTCACTAGAATGGCTGGACAAAGTGACTATAGAAGTTGAAGCGCCATCAGTTACAAGATCAGTACCACTTGAAGAACCACGCAACCCCAATGATTCTCCTTCTAAAGATGTCCAAAGAGAGGTAAGTGAAGAACAAACAACTCCTAGTAATAATGATTTACTTGAAATTGACAATGAACAGGGAACTTGTCAAGAGATGAGATATCAGCTGCCTCCCCGAAGTACTCGTGGAATTCCACCAAGAAGGTACTCACCGGAAAGAACTTCAAGAACAACAAGATATCCCCTGGAAAATATGGTGAAGGGAAGAACTAGTGAAGCAGTTAAAGTTTTTGCAATTGCAATTCATGAAGAAGTTCCTAGAAGTGTTGAAGAGGCAAAGAAAAAGGGAGAATGGTGGCAAGCAATGAAAGAAGAAATGAAGGCACTTGAGAAGAATGGTACTTGGAGAAAATGTGAGCTTCCATATGGAAAAAAAACAGTCGGGTGCAGGTGGGTGTTCACAATCAAGCACAAAGCAGATGGAACTGTGGAAAGATACAAAGCTCGACTAGTGGCAAAAGGATACACACAGACATATGGTATTGATTACTCAGAAACCTTTTCTCCAGTAGCTAAAATTGACACTATCAGGGTCTTGTTCTCAATAGCTGCTACCAAGGAATGGCCTTTGCAACAATTTGATGTTAAAAATGCCTTCCTCCGTGGAGACCTAAAAGAAGAAGTTTATATGGAAGTTCCACCAGGCTTTGCAAAGGACTTTAAAGAAAATGAAGTGTGTCGTCTACAAAAGGCCTTATATGGACTTAAGCAGTCTCCACGTACTTGGTTTGGAAGATTCACTGAAGCTATGAAAAAGATATGGTTATAAGCAGAGCAATTCTGATCATACTCTGTTTCTGAAGAAGAGGGGGAGTCTTATTACATGCCTTATCATTTACGTGGACGATATGATTATAACTGGGAGTGACAGAGAGGAGATAGCGAGATTAAAAAAGAATCTGTTTGCTGAGTTTGAAATGAAAGATCTTGGTGGTCTTAAATACTTTCTGGGTATAGAGGTTCTAAGGTCCAATAAAGGAATCTTTATATGTCAGAGGAAATATGTTCTGGACTTCCTTGCTCAGACTGGGATGATGGATTGCAAACCAGTTGATACTCCTATACAGGCTAACCATGGACTGACAATTAAAGAAGATGGAGAACCAGCAGACAAAGACCTTTATCAGCGGTTAGTTGGGAAGCTAATCTATCTGTCTCATACTAGACCTGATATAGCATATGCAGTTGGGATTGTCAGTCAATTCATGCACTCTCCTCAGAAGGAACATATGGAAGCAGCGATGAGAATCATAAGGTATCTGAAAAGGACACCGGGAGATGGAATCTTATTCAAAAACAACGGGCATTTGGAGATTGAGGCCTATACTGATGCTGATTGGGCAGGAAATCCCAATGACAGAAGATCTACTGCAGGATACTTTACCATGGTGGGAGGTAACTTGGTCACTTGGAGAAGCAAGAAACAAAATGTAGTTGCTCTCTCTAGTGCAGAAGCAGAATTCAGGGGAATTGCTAGAGGAGTGGCCGAAATTCTGTGGATCAAGAAACTACTTGAGGAACTTGACTTGTCTACTGGCTTACCAGCTAAGCTGAAGTGTGATAATAAAGCAGCCATTAGCATCTCTGAAAATCCTGTTCAGCATGACAGAACAAAACATGTGGAAGTAGACAGACACTTCATCAAAGAAAAAATTGAAGAAGGTATTATTGAACTTCCATTTGTCAGATTTGAAGGACAACTTGCTAACATACTCACAAAAGGAGTTACGGCTCGATCCTTTCAAGAAGCTTTAAACAAGTTGAATATTGGAAATCCCACTGTTCAACTTGAGGGGGAGTGTTTACAGTAAGAAATAAAAAAGGAAACAAATCCCTAATTAGGGAACAGATCACTACAAGTCTGCATTTGATATGGAATTGTTATTATTACAATTTCCTATTTTGTAAATTCTGTATCCTATATCTACTGTAAACAATTCAACATAATAAGAATAATAAAAAATTACCCAATTTCTTCTCTTTCTCTTCTCTTTAATCCTTTAAACATCTGCATTGATGATTTATATGTAATTCAGGTTTTTATGACACATTATATTTATTGTCCTTGAAGAGCCTGCCGTTTCATTTTTTTTTCCTTGAGTTTTCAACCATGGACATAAATCCTCCCTTGCTTTGTCTAATCGTCCACATGAGCTAGACTCCTAATCTAAAAGAAAAGGAGGGTTTTTATAGGGCCAATGACAATCTACAGCTAAGAAATATATCCAATAAAGGGAAGAAAGCCTTCAGAGTTCGAAACAGGCGCAATTCTAGGAAGTGCAGGGGTTTCTTATGATCCTTGTTCTGTAGGAAAAATAGTTGAGTGAAATTTGAAGTATGCATTTGAAACAGAAGACAGAGAGAGCAACAGATAATGAGATTCAGAAGGATAAAAGTCACTGTTTTTTAGAAAAATGGAGGTTGGAAATTTTGTTCAGTTTCTTAATGCATTTTTTTGCTTCAGTCGTATGTTGTACCTTGAAGTAGAAAAATGCTGGGGGCTTAATTTAGCTGTGTGAAGAATGGAGATTCTCAATGAAATGAAGTGGAAACTGGTAGTAAAGCATCCTGGGAGGAAATTTTTATGGCAGGGGTCAGAGAAATGATGTTACTGATCTTCAAATGTTAGTGATATACCCAGTCCTAGAAACCTAGAGATTTTAGAATTTCTGTCTGCTCTGATGGAGCCATCATATAATGCACAGCATTATTAGTATTTCTTTTTCTGTGGTAGGATTCTGTCGTAAAAGATGCAGTGATAGGAAATGGAAACACAACCGTTATAGTTCCATGGTCATTGCAAGAAATTACATGGGGAAGAAAGTGGGCTTGCATGATGAGAATTTTCTTATTTGTGATTTATCTTGACAGTATATTTTCAATATTGAGATTGATGCTTATCTTTCAGTCTATTCTCATGATTCAATGTTATTTTCTTAAAATTTTAGGAGAATACTTTGTAACCTGCATATCTGGTGCATTTATAATAGTGTTGTGGCCTTTGCATTAAAAGAAAAAAAACATGTTTTTAATTCATAACCATTTAATGTTCAAAGAAAAAAGAAAGAAAATTCACTGCTGTGTCAAATCAGAAGGGTATCTGTTGCTCAGTTTTCTTTAATTTTAATTTTTTTAATTTAGTGAGATATGCGATGTGGTATACTAACTATTATTGTTAGTAAGCAAATTGTATACTTGATATTTGCTGCAGCCTGTCCGTGATCATTTAAAAAATGATGCTAATGCTAGGGATCTGTTGAAACGGGTCAAGGTTAGAGTGGTCATTCTGCTTTTTATTGTCTGAGTACTGTTAACTGAGTTGAGCTAAGCCTGAAAACTTAAATTTTTAAACTTGAGAAATTCTGGTGGATATTCATATGAACTCAGACTGGTTTAAGTTTGTTCAAAGAAATGAGACTCAATTATTTGGTTTACCTTGGCCGGAATTGGGTTTAGGTAAGACAAGTAGGCCTCATTTAAATTTGATCTAAATCCTGGCAAAAGATGAACCAGCTTAAATCCGAATCTAATTCTCTGTTTAATATATAATTAACTTATTAAAAAAGATTTTGAAAAGCTGGATTAGAAAAAATAAAAAGGTGAGCAGGAC
Source organism: Garcia nutans (assembly GCA_947685225.1). Classification (NCBI taxonomy): domain Eukaryota; kingdom Viridiplantae; phylum Streptophyta; class Magnoliopsida; order Malpighiales; family Euphorbiaceae; genus Garcia; species Garcia nutans. The sequence continues at coordinate 38,972,519 of CANTUV010000027.1, forward strand.
ACCGATTTTAATTGGCTCCTAACTACTAAGCAATGTAAAATCAGGCTTAGCGCAAGTCTGATTCAGCTTTTCTTGGAGTTTTATCAGCTGTTTTGAATAAGTGAGGAATGCAGGTTCTTGAATGTTTACTTTGATTTGTTTATCTTCTGACTTTGCTTTTTCTCTGTGAATTTGATTATCGTTTTTCCAATATGTAGGGTTTTAGAGTAACAAGGTGATGCAGAAAAGCTTGTACAACTGTGTTAGCTCTGCTGGGCTGTCATGGGAATGAACTTTTTCTGGTTCTGCTGCTGTTATTTATATACTTGCAAAACTTGAATTGGATTGCGTTCAGATACAAATTCTTAGTCGGTGGAACATGAAATGGATTTTTAATAGTGTGTTAGAATTTGGAATCAGCAAAACACACTGTGCAGCCTATTGATCTGTCAGTAAGTTAAATTGGCGGAGAAAAGAAAAGGAATCGACACAAAAGCAATAAAAATCTTAGAAAAAAAAAATTAATTCGAGCTAGTAGATAATGAGTACATTTCATCCTATTATATAATTATTATATGAGAGTTTATTTGGATGGTTTTTATTTTTTAATTTCAGTTTTTTTTCAAATAAAAAACACGTTCGATTTACATTAATAATTTTAGAGTTTTGGTTTTAATAAGAGATTTATATTAATAATTTTTTTCTTCATATTATTTTTTATTTTTTTATATATGTATTTTTATCTATTTTTATTTTTTAAATTCAGTTATAAAATATCTTTGTTTTCTTTTTTTTAAATTTTTATTCTTTATTTTTAATAGATTTATTTCAATAATTATTTATAATATCTAATTAATATTTTTTATTTTCTTTATTTTTCATAGTTTTATTTTATTTTCATTTAATTAATATAATTTATTTTCTTTAATTTTCATAATTTTATTTTATTTTAATAATTATTTATAATATCAAATTAATGTTATGATGTATTATTAGAATAAACTATATAATTTTTTTAATAAATGAATAAAAAATGTGTTTGTATATGTATAATATAAAAATTATGATATAATTTTTAAAATTTTTTAAAAATATAAAATACATTTTTGAAAAATATAAAATAAATATTGAAAATAACTTTTAATTTTTAATAAATAAAAAACTAGAATATGGCCTAAATTTTTATTATAAATGTTTTTAAATATACATATTTGTAATATACATATTTCATGTCTAAATGTAACGATAAAATAAAATTCGGAACCCGATCAAATCAAACTAATTAAGACGGTTAGGCGGCGGATTAAATAGAGAATTCAGAATTGGGTCGGATCGGCGCCCCATTTTGCTGTTCAAACAAATCTTTGTGACCATGCGCATCTGCCACATCATAGAGCCTCCCAAGTAGCAGAGCAGAAGTCGACTAGTTGCTCTGAACAAAAGGGTTATATATCATAACAGGGTTTTGAAGTTTAGCTCATCCATCTCACAGTTTCAGGTTTGTTTTCTATTAGCTTTAATTTTCAAATATTTAATTTAAATTTTTCCCAGTTATGTCTTTGTATCTGATTTCATTTTCTTTCTTTACATAACCCAGTTTTAGTTACTGATTGTAAGTGTAGGAAAAAAAAGGTTGATCTGTTTTTGTTAGTTTACAATATTTTCCTTTTTCTGGGTGTTTCGAGATCAGCTTGATTTTCACGACCCTGAAAATTTATTTACAGCTTCTATAGTTTAGCAAACAATGGTTAAAAAAGGAAGGAATGAGGATTTTAAGAGAAGAAAGAAAGAATAACGTGCTTTGATTTAATGGTTATGTCATTTGAGCTAATAAAGTCTGTTTCTTTGTTCAGGCTATTTCATGGCCATTTTTTACTATTGGGATGTATATGTAAATATAATTTGGATAAGAGGGAGAATCTTGTTGTTGGTTTTTCACTATTGTGCTCTGAATTTTGAAGTGATTTATCAACATAAGACTGAACAACTCTAAACGGTGACCTTCCTAGTTTCCAACTATTCCTTTAGGAAACTGGTTTTTAGCCTGTGATTTCACTTTTAGTGTGATTAATATTTGTGTTTGTTGAAGCTTTTGTCGGTCAATATGTTTACAGGGTGCTCCCTAGTTCTTGATTCACTTCTAAAAACAGTTAACACTAATGTATAATCCACTCTCATTCATCATATTTTGTCTTAAAACTTGAAACTATGCATCTTTTTAGGGAATTGGGAAATCAACAACAAAATTATGGTGTTTATTTCTTTAAACTTGGCAAAATTTCTGCCTTACTTTTTTTTTTTCTTTAAGCTTCTCCTTTTCTTTATTTGCCAATGGTTATTTTGTTTTTCTGTTGAGGTGCTTCTTGGCTATTTAAACTTTGTTCTGAGTTTGTAACTTTAGTCGTTTTTTTTGGCGCCTAAATTAATTAGTTTTTAGTGTTGTAACGGGTTCTTGGTTGCATTCCACTGAGTCACTGGCCTTTTAAGATTTAGTTTTTTTTTTGTTATATCCTATGATTAATTCTTGTTTAATATATATGCATATAATATATTTGCTGGGATTTGTAAAATTTTATTTATTTATTTTTGCTTTGCAGCTCTAGTTTGCCATGGTTTATGTATACCTGATGCTATTTGCTTGTTTACCAATTGAGTTAGTTTAGTTTAATCACTTGATGTAATTGAGAGGATAAAATCATGGGTTTGCTTTGCCTTTCCAATCTCTTTACCCTCCAACACCGACCCCAGGCACCTAGAAAAAAAAAAGGAAAAAAAAAGGAAACTGTCATTGGTTTGGGTAACATGATATTCATAATATCCTGGAAATAATGTTGAATTATATGCTTAACTAAATTTCTAGGTGCTTATCATGTATAGTTAATGAATTTCTTTAAATGCTACATCAGGTGGTTTATAAAATCATATGATTTACTAAATGATATAGGTTCTGCAATTATAGAATCCTTCCTCAGTTCTAGTTAGAAAAATGATTTTGATAACCTTATTTATGGGGAAAATAAACTTCTTAGTATTTGGTCTTGCAATTTGAAATTGGAGAAGGCAGTACTGGTTGCTTCTGGTGTTGTGTTTTTTATGGTTAATCAATTTGTTTACAAGAAGGGATGAACAGTGTCCTTTTACAACATTTTATTTTGTCCTGATTGGGTTGGGTTAAATTGAAGTTAGTTTTGTACTAATCCAATCCAGACTCGTGATATTTTTTTCCATATATTTTCAAGTTGAGCCAAACTCCAGATCATCATAAACCATTAATTTGTGGCTGTCACATAAGTTGGTTGGTTGGCTTGTCAAGGTCATGGTTTTTGTATCATATTTTTGGGTTGATTGTACAAATTTCTAAAATATTTGTAAATTTATCGGCTGATTTGTAGTATAAAAATGTCAGACAAGAAGTAAACTAATTCCATATATGTCCTCGGTTACTCTTCAGTAGCTGCAAGTTTTCAGTTACAAATATGACTGGAATTTCTGGGTACTGGAGCCTTGCACCCAAGACGAAGAATCTGATAGTTGCTGGTGGCTTGTCAGCATTTGTCTTAGGGGTTTATTTTTACACTATGAGAGCTGTCGGAGGTACAGATGAGCTGCAGGTTGCTATAGATAAGTTTGAAGGGCAGAAAAGCAAGAAGGATGCTTAAGGCAACCATGGTATTAGGAACTTTGACTTTATGATTTTAGTGTAATGATGGAATCAGAATTGGAGACAATCTTTCTTTTTCAATATATCCAGTTTGATCTTATGGAAATTAAAAATGAAAAGAAACTGGGTAATTCTCATCTTTTTCACATCAGCTTTGCAATTATGATTGAATATGTGTTGAATGTTGTAGGCAGATAACTATTCACATGTTCATCTGTAGAACAAATATCGCATCCTGTTCAGAGGGTGTTCTTTGTATATCAAAGGTACTGCTTTATTTTGAAGAAAATTCATGTTATTTAACATTGTTTTATTTAACTCTGATATTTTGGTTCCAAGGGCTGTTGGAATTTCATTGCTATCTATTGTCTGTGTTGAGTACATTCAGATTGTAGCTTCTCTATATAATCTCTTGTAACTTGCTAATTACGATATCTTTAGCGGCAGTTGTCTCTAATAGTCTTGTGTTCTCCTCTCTAAGTAGCTCAAACTGAGAAATTATCCTTTCTATTTGTGCTTCGATGGCCTCATCGCTCAAATGCACTCTCCACAAACTCACCACAAGAAGCAAACCTCCTCCCTTTCCTTCGAGTAATGCTTCCAAACATAATGTCCCAAGAACAGCTGCACCCTCAATGGCAACCCGTCCACCTAAAGAAGGAACTGCCTAGCCCTACCGCAAGTGCTATTGCCTTAGCAGAAAGCGAGCGAAGTGTGCCTATCCCTACCCAATGGAACCAAACTTGTTCTTCTATAATTTTATTCTTTTGTGATGTGCAAGCAACTAAAGAAGAAAGTTCAAGAATAGTTGAAATGAGATCCATAAGAAGCAGTGAGGAAATTGCAATAGTTCGAACTGGTGTTGATTCTAGGAAAACTTTAAACTTGCATCTCTATTCTGGTCTATTAATGTTCTGGCCATGTTCATCTGTTGGATTGAAAAGGAGTTTCCATTTTTGCCATCTCTGCCAACTTTTGATTTGGTTTTTGGACCAACTATTTGACTGATTCTATGAAGATGGAATTAGTGGAAGGTTTAGATTGTTGCTCTTGTGTGGAACCATTGATGAATTTTGAAGGGTTCATTGATGAAGAATTAATCTTTTTATTAAGAGTGTGGCATATGTTAGTGTCGAAAACAAAGATGACAGGAATCTTAATTTTAGAAAGCCAAGTAGTCTTCGAGTTTTGCATATGCTTTGGGGTGACGTTGAAGGCCAGATTACGGTTATTGATTTACTTCAAAAAAAATCTCTCTTTTTATTTTTTGCTAATATGCGCATCTATTAATTTACAGAAAATTATTAATTAATCAATGATTGATATATTAAAATTTTATTATAAATATGCTAATGCCAATACCTTCTTTACACCCAACTTGTAAAATTCACTTATTAAATTTGGTATGGCAGAGTTTTTCCTTAATTCACTGTACTTAAAAACTAAAAGCAGCGTCTAAACAATAAGAAACTGAAATTTATTTCACTTACAAAAAAAAATTATGATATTGTAAAAAGTATTTCATCTTCAAGCAAACCAATTCTTAGGTAAAATGATTAAATGGGAAAGAATGGTTCACGTTTGCTTCATGATGGTAATGTTTTACTTGGGAAGAGTTTCGGATTAAAAGAGAAAGAATGGTTTATGTTTGCTACATGGTGGTAATGTTGTCTTTGGGAAGAGTTTCGGCTGTTTCTGGGGAGCTTTTCTTCATCTATTATTTCGAGTAGTGTTTCATTGTTCCGAAATCTACAAGTGACTCAGAATATACGGTGAGTTAAGAGTATAACACAGATTGGCGAACATCATCTCCGGTATGGAGGTTCTGTTGAGTGGACATTTCGTAATGGTTTTTCTGGCACAATCAAGTGTCATTTGTGTTGGAGAAAGAATCAAAAGGAAATAAATTTCATACAGGGCTTGTGATTTTTTAGGCATCAAAAGGGGATGATCTTCGTTGGGTGATCACGTCTGCTGGCTATTCTTTTTGGCATGGATTCTTTAATTGGAAATATGGCTAGATGGAAAATACCTAGTTGAAATTATAGTTTTATCATATAATTTTTCCTGAAGATGCACATTAAAAGTTGTAAAAAAGAACCCAACAAAATAATAAAAATAAATCATTGAAATCATATTCATTGGTGATAGTATACAAATGTGCGAATCATTTACGCCCCCCTTGAAGGTGTTTCCTCTCATTGTTCAGAGGAAAATAGGGCTGCATCTGCACCACCTTTTTGTTTGGCAAAATTAATCCCAAGTATGGTCTCAGTATTATAAAGGACTGTTCAACATTTGAATTCGAGTCACATTCACAGATGAAAAGATGAATATTATTCAATTTTTTGAATTTTTATAAGAAACTGTTCTCTTTTATCTCTTGCTTACTCAAAAGGGCAATTCCTCACCATTTAACCAGAAAATTAGTAACTACAAGAAGCGTGAAATATATTTGCCTTCCGGCCTCAGAAGGCACACTACAGTAGAACTCTTATCTTCTGCCAATTCTTTATCGCTCTGCGAGAATTAATAACTAAAAAGAAGACTCCTAGAAAAAAATTATATTCTGATTTCATCTAGTTTAGTTTAATCACGGATGGAGAGAGATGCTTTCAATCTTCCAACAAGATGTGGCAGTGCCCCTAGGCTATCCTGGATTGACTGGTCAACACAGGACTCCAGAGCGTTCACAGCATCAGATCCAACCTGCTGGAGCTTAGCTGCCTCAAACTTGTCTTGGCAGACCATCAGAGACCTATTCAACCTTTCCTGCATTCAATTTAAAACAAAAGAATAATTCATACAAGCAATCTCAGTGTGAAGTAGTGCACTAATTTATGGTATAAAATATAAGAGCTATAATAAAGCACTTATGTGTAATGTTTGCCTAAAACCAAATTCTAGCAGAAACATAGTTGTTAAAAGCGCGCTCTAGGCGCGCCTGAGGCGCGCTTTGGGTGAGGCTCCATCGTTAGGGCTTCAACAGTTGAAGCGTAGCGCACTTCTCAAAAGCCACACGTTTCTGCACTTAGGCGTGATTTCCTATTTGTTAGGCGCAGAAAAAGAAAATAATGTATGAGAAATTGGCTGCCATACAGAAAAGGAAATGTATATTCTAGGGTCAAGAAACATACTCCTAGTCCTTTTGCTCTTAGAGATGAGGATGAAATTGAAAATGATGAAGATGAGGAGGGATTAGAGAAAGAAGAGTTTGTAAACAATGATGATGAGGAGGAAGAGGAGGAGGAGGATGAAGATATTGATGAAGGTTTTGATGATGAAGAAGAGCGATAGAGTGATATTTGATAGGCTAATTAGTCACAAAGTAGTACTAGGAATAAAACAATTAGTCCTAAAGTCATGCCTTAGTGGTATTACAATATTAGTAATAAGTTAATTAAACTATTAGTAGTAGTAGTTATTGGGTTAAACTATTTTGTCATATCATATGAGACATTTTGTGTGAAATATCTATTGTGCGATGTCTTTTTTGTGTGCTTTTTATGTGTTTCATAGTTTTTATATGATGTGGTATGATAATACTTGTGTGATATGTTCTTTAGTATGGTTAACATTGTATTTTTGTAGTTATTTTATGTTTTTATTAGTTTTATAGAGTTTCATGCGTGTTTGCGCTTCACTTCGATGAAGCCCGCGCCTGAGCCTCGAGGCTCGCGCTTTAGGCTCCGGGACCCTTTGCGCTTTTTTGCGCCTCGCGCTTCTGACAACTATGAGCAGAAAATAAACAATATATACCCATTCATAAATGTGGCACTTAATGCGACAAAACATGAACATCCCAGGAAATTTCAGTTCTCTCTCTCTCTCTCTCTCTCTTTCCTCTCTCTCTCTGGTCTCAGTACAGGTCTAACGATTAAGATGTCCAGAACAAAGGAAATGTCACACAGCCAGTGTATGGAACACTTGGTCAATCCCAAAAATAAAAGAAAGCATGAAAATTTTGAAGATTTCATTGAAGAAAAAGAAAATGATGAGCCCGGCCCTTCGACTTATAGCACTGTCATGCCATGCTGATTTTGTGTATGTTCTCTTTCCATCATGGGTCTATCCAACATAGTATGATACTACCAAGAGAACTAGCCTATATTTATCAGTGCTTCTGATTGTCTCTCCCTCTCTCTCTCTCAATCCTACTGTGCAATATAGTTACTTCGCATCTCTCTTCCCCCATATAAAAGCAAATAAATGAAAAAGAAAAGCAAGAGGATCCATATGGTGACATCTCCCAGCCTCTTGTCTTGCAGTGAACACCATAAAAAGGGTATCTCTAATTATGAGGTTTCTTACTTTCAACGCCAAGGATTAGTTGATATTCATTGTCCAATGCTCAAATGCACATGTAAGAAGTTTGCAACTGTTAATTAGAATTGCGCAGTTGTGTTCACTTGAGAATACACTGTATTCTTTAAAAAGAAACACGAGATCAGTCAAAATTTGCTTTGACGTCCAGTTCTTCATTCTACATCCTCCCACAGCCAGATATCTATTGACAGAAAAATTCTTCATTCTACATCCTCCCGCAGCCGGATATCTCTCTCTCTCACTCATGCACACGCATTTACACACAGCATACATGCATCCAAGCATGCATCATTCATCTCTAACTTAATTTCTAAGGGGACGTACAATACAACAAACGCACAATAGTAACATAAAAATTTTGAAAATGCAAAATTTGAGCCTCACAACAGCAGAAGCGATTTATCTCCCATGGAACATCCAAGTTATGTCTATAAACTACACTAATATCATAAAAGTGTGGAAAGGATGGATGGTACCACGTGCTAAGATCTTTATTTTTGTTTTTTGTAATCTGAATGCTTTCTATCGTAGTCAGAGGCTTAGAGGCATTATCGATAAAATTGTATACCCATTCAGATACTAGAAAGGAGGTTATGCCTTTTATTTCTTACAAAATGAAAGAACGGAAAAGATATGAATAACCTAGAAGCAAACAATTTATATGAACATTTTGTAGATATATAATCTCTGTCTACTTCATATGTTAACATCAAGCAATCATCACATACACAAACCAAAGCCATGATACAACATGACAAGTCACTTGCAAGAATGATGCTAATAACATGAAATGCAGCATAATGACTAAAACAAGAAAGATGGCTCCATGCAAATTAAAAAGATTCTCAGTATGGGAAGAAGGGAAGGGACGAGTTCAATAGCACTTGCTTTTTGAGAACTTGGCTGAATCACTAGCCACCTCTTACTGCATTATTTATGGGCTAGACAACTTACTAAGGAAATTGGAATGTTAGACAAGCAAAATATCTCTTGGATTCTGGTCGGCTTGAATGACAGTGCTTTGAGGGATACATGCTCTTCTGAAAGAAGAGTTCTTTCTCACACTCATCTAGGTTGTCCACAAGAAAGAGTAATAAGAGAGAAGAATCTATCCTTGAAGGGTTATGATTTAATACCCTGTTGTTGGTTTTTTTGGGTACTTTAAGTTGTTGATTTGTTAAATGACTCTCTTTTAAATGAATCATATTTTGTACAAGGATTGACAACCTTTGGTACCATTTACTTATCATTTGTATTTGCTTGTAAAGAAAAGGATAGAAGATGTGGCAAAAAATACACAAAATAAAAAATATAGAAATGTCTGCATTTGGCCTGCAGCTTCAAACTAGAACTACTAGAGTAATAAGAAGCTATTTTACATGTTTCAACAAAAACGAAAAAGAAAAGGTGAAAAATCTTAGCACACTTATTTTACTTTTGCAGAACTAAGCAACAATCAGAATTACTAATTTCATGTCAAAATTACATTTTCTCTTTGTTCTTATAATTTTTATTTTTGTAATCCATAAAAACGGGTGCAAATATCCTATCAAAATTATTCAATAAAAGGATAAATACTGAGAGGAAAAAAGGTTAGAAAAGGGAATGAACTTACTTGAAACTTAGACATCTCGCTCTCAAAGTGCTGCTGCGCGTTAAGAACTGGGACACTGCAATTTTCAACACAATGGCTTATCTCTTCTTGCTTTCTTGTCCTATCAAAGCATTCATATGCACATTTGAAGTATGCTTTCTGCAAGAAATCACGTTTCAAACAATTAAAAAAAATAAATCTTGTATAAAAATACACAAAACATAGACCAAAAAAAAATATAGCTTTTGTTTGGTTCTAGAGAAACTTGAGATGAATCCTGAGAAAATACTACATTCGTATATTTTGTGGGTAAAGATGAAGAAAACTAAAAAGCAAATCTCAACCCGAATCACCCATCAGAAATTGAAGGATAGCCATGTAAGATAAAAAGCCAATGAGCCTAAAATGCAAACCTGAAGAGTGAAATTGACGTGGTCTTGTACAGGCGAGAGATGGTTCTGGGCAGCTGTATTAACTTCATTGAGCTTCCTTCTCATTCTTTCCGACACCATCTGCTGCTCAATTGCTGCTATGTGATCCATTATCTTGCTCGGTTAAATTCCTGGCAATGCCAAAGTAACTTTTGGGGATTTTTGACTTGTACCAGCTGAAATAGGGCTTTAGGGGTTTTGGCTGCCTGGTGAAGTAAGAATAAGAACTTGGAAGAGGCGGCAAGGCAAGGCCACATGTGGGTCGGGTTGAAATGTAACTGATCCAATACCCGGCCCATTTCTAAGATCATAGATAATTGGAACAAACCTAAATTCAATTTCTTAACATAATAAACGGGTTAATTATACAAATAATTTCTAGACTTACATAATTTTTTTATAAAAATTCTTGAATTTTAATTTATCTATTAAAATCTCTGAAAATTTTTAACATTATATTAATTAAAATTTTAAACTTTAATTTATCAATTAAAAATCATTCAACTTAAAATTTTATACCAATTAAATCATTAAATTCAATTTTTAACTATGAGAAAATAAAATGAGAGAATAGAATGCAGAGAATAAAATGATAAAATAAAATAATAAATCATAAGTTTTAATTTGAATTTAATTTTTAAAAAATTAACATAAAATTTTTCAAAATTTAACTTATAGTTTAAAAGAAGAAGAATAAATCATGGATCTTGAAAGGTAAAATGAGGTAGAAACGGAAACATATATTTGAAATATTATTAATAAATAGTTAATATAAGAATTTTTTTACCGTTTTATCAATATATGTAATTTAAATTATTTATCTTTTTATTTTTTATTTACTTAGCATGTTTATCAAATTATTCTTTAATGGCCAAAAATTAAATTCATAAATTTAATTGATGTAATGTTAAAATTTGAAGAATTTTTAATTAACAAAATAAAATTTAAAAACTTAATTGGTGTAATATTAAAAATTGGAGAGATTTTTAATTGATAAATTAAAATTAAGTAATTTTATAGAAAAATTGTAAAAGTTTCAGAGACTATTTATATAATTAAGCTTATAATAAACTATTAAATATTTATTTCTAGAGATACATTGTTAATAAATTATTAACAAAAATAATCAAATATTTTTTTTGAAAAATTTTAAATATTTCTATAAACAATTTATCTAGACACTTCAATAATATTTCTAAAATAATTTATACCATAATTGATATTAAATTTATTATTTTTAACATAAATTCATTTCCTTAATATTAAGATAATCTTAAATTCTATATTGATAATTTAAATATTGAATTTTAATAAATAAAAAATTAAACAAATTAATTCTTTTTTTTAAAGGAAACCAAATTAATTCTTAAAGTTTATGATACTAGCATAATAATCATATAAATATCGATTGAGTTGTAAAATTTTGAAAATAATTAGTAGTTAAATAAATATATACATATCTAAATAGATGTCATATGTAGATAAGATTATTTGACTTTTTGTTTTTTTAAGCATTAAGAAGGAAAATCAATAAATTCAACCAAACATGAATATATTCACTGGACCATATGTTTAATACTCTAAATGAATAATATAGAATAACCAAATTTAATCACTTCAACAAAAATATTACTAAATTTATTCATAAAGGATGGAAAAAGTTAATTATATCATTAATATTATTTTTTTTATTTAACTAATTTTTGATAAAGTTATTTAAATTCTTTCAAAAAATTATTTAATTAAAATTAGATAGTAAAATAAATAAATAAATAATTAATTAATTAAAATTAGATGAAACGAATTATGTGTATATATGTATAATACTCATTCCATTTTAAATTGATGAACATATTAATATAAAACATTAAATGTCTTGTTATTTTAATTATACATTTATAATGTTATTTACTAATAATATATAATAAACATATTTCATATTGAAATAACAGTATAATAAAATATATAAATATATTTTTCTGAAAAATAGTTATTTTTTTAATTTTATAAATAAAAAATGTGTATCAATTTAAGGAAAGAGTAAGATTTAGGAAGAAATATTTAACATATTAATAATTGAATGTTATTAATTAAATTTAGACAGTAAAATAAATAAATAATTTATTAATTAAACATTTAGCCTGCCGTACCCGTTTGAGGTGTGGCGCGCTCCAGTCTCCGATGCGGTTGCACATGTAGCTTACCTTCTCCACAAGTCAAAAACCCTTCAAATTCAAAACAATTTTTGCAAGTTCGGTTGTGGAGAAGCAATGGAAGAGCCACAACACAACCCAATTTGCAAACAAATCCCAAAGCTTCTCTCTTCCTTTGTTGACACATTTGTCGATTTCTCTGTCAGTGGCGGCCCCTTCTTGCCTTCTCTTGACCGTAATCAAGAAACTACTTCTAATGGAACCTCCAATCTACGACCCATTACCCATCTCCCCATCGTCTTGTTGCAATTGGAAATCTTCATGGGGATTTGGAGAAGTCCAAAACAGCTTTTAGATTGGCCGGTTTGATTGATGGATCTGATAGGTGGTCTGGTGGGTCTGCTACCGTGGTTCAGATTAGTGATATGCTTGATCGAGGTGGTGAGGAGTTGAAAATTCTGTACTTTTTGGAGAAATTGAAGAGAGAAGCGTTGAAAAGTGGTGGGAATTTGATTACTCTGAATGGAAATCATGAGATTATGAATGTGGAAGGTGATTTTAGGTATGTGACTGAGTTAGGGTTAGAGGAGTTCAGGAATTGGGCTTATTGGTATTGTTTAGGTAATCAAATGAAGAGTTTATGTGGGGGAATTGAGAAGCCTAGGGATATATTTGATGGGATTCCTTTGAGTTTCAGAGGAGTTAAACAAGGGCTTTTTCATGGTTTAAGAGCTAGAATAGCTGCATTGAGACCTGATGGCCCTAGTGCTAAGAAATTTTTGTCAAAGAATTTTACTGTGTTGGTTGTTGGGGATTCAGTTTTTGTTCATGGTGGGTTATTAGCGGAGCATGGGTTGGAGAGGATGAATAGGGAGGTTAGGGATTGGATTACTGGGTTAACGCAAAGTTCTGCGCCTGAGTGTTGCAAAGGGAGGGATGCAGTGGTTTGGTTGAGGAAGTTCTCTGATGAGTTGGCGGAGAAATGTGATTGTTCGGCCTTGGAAGAACATGTTCTTGCTACAATTCCTGGGGTGAAGAGGATAATTATGGGGCATACCATTCAGGAGGCTGGGATAAATGGGGTCTGTAACAATAGGCCATAACGATTGATGTGGTTATGTCGAAAGGGTGCATTAATGGGTTGCCTGAAGTCCTGGAGATCAATGGGAAGTCGGAGTTGCAGATATTGACATCCAATCCATTATATCAGAACGAGTATAAGTCTTTTGTGGAAACTGATAGGAATGTGGGTCTTAGATCGCTGATACAGGAAAATACACCAAACCAAGTGAAAGTGAAGGCTTAAAAGTTTGTTTATCCGTAGAAAAGTTATTTAGATAACCTTTTTTATGGGAAGAACAAAATTCTTCATATTTGTTGTTACATTTGAGATTGGAAAAGGCAATACGAGTTGCTTCTGGTGTTGCATTATCGAAGAGGATGAGAGATGAACGCAGAAACACAGAGATGACGGCAGAAACACAGGACCATGTTTTTGATCGTTAGTTAATTTGTTTATAAGCTGAACACTGTCCTCTTAAAACATTTTATTTTTGTCTGACTGGGTTGGGCTAAATCAAAATTTTGTATCTACTAATCCATGTTCAGACCCATGTAATTGTTTCCTTCATTCAATCTGGTTGAGCCAGAATCAAGATCATCATAAACCGTTAATTCAATTTCAACTGTCACATAGGTTGGTTGGTTTATTTGTCAGGTTCATGGTTTTTGTATGCATTCCTCTTTTGCGGTAGAGTTATCTGCTGACTTGTAGTAGCAAAATGTCAAACAGGCACTTCGAGGACTGCAATTTGCATTATTAGTTGGTTAACAAAAACATTAAGGCCACTGTAAACTGTAAACAGGAATGAATTTTCACAGTTCACTTCTTCTGAGAGTATAAAATTTTCAATCTGGCATTTCAATGCTATCTTGACGACAAGTAAACTAATTCCCTCAATTGACTGGAATTTCTGGGTACAGGAGCCTTGTGCCCAAGATAAAGAATCTGATAGTTGCTGGGGCTTGCTTTTACACTACGCGAGCTGTCGGAGGTACAGATGGGCTGCAGGTTGCTATAGACCTAAGGCAATCATGACATTATGGGTTTTGAACTTATGACTTCAGTATAATAATGGAATCAGAAGAAACTAAGATAATCTCTGTATAATTTTTCATTTTACTCGATTTGATCTTTATGGAAATTGAAAATTAAAAGAAACTAGGCAGTTCTTTTCTTTTTCACACCAGCTTTGCCATTGTGATTGAATGTGTTGGATGCTCTCAGCATATACGTATTCACGTTTTCATCTGTGGAACAATATCATATCCTGTTGAGAAGGTGCTCCTGTATATCAAAAGGTACTGCTTTATTTTAATCAAAATTTATGATATTTAAAATTTTATTTAATTGTGATATTTTGCATTCCAAGGCTGTTTGGAATTTGATTGTTATCTCATTGATTGCATTCAGATTTGTAGCTTCTCTATAATCTCTTGTAACTTGCTAATTACCATATCTTTATCAGCAATTGTCTCTAATAGTCTTGTATTCTCCTTTCTAAGTAGCTCGAGCTGACAAATTATCCCTTCAATCTGTGCTTCTATGGCCTCATCACTCAACTCAAATGCACTCTCCACAACCCTAACCACTCTCCACAAACTCACCACAAGAAGCAAACTTCCTCCTTTTCTTTCCAATAATGCTTCCAAAAATAATGCCCCAATAACAACTGCCGCATCAACCACATAACCCGGCCGTCTAAAGAAGGAACTACCTAGCCCCACAGCAACTGCTATTGCCTTAACAGAAAGCAAGCTTAGTATACCTATCCCTACCCAATGATACCAAACTAGTTCTTCTATCTTACTATTCTTTTGTGATGTGCAAGAAAGCAAAGAAGAAGAAAGTTCAAGAATAGTTAAAACGAGATCCATAAGAAGCAATGAGATTGCAATAGTATGAACCGGCGTTGATTCTAGGAATTTTGTTAACTTGCATCTCCATTCTGCTCTATCCATATTCTGGCCTTGTTCATCCGTTGAAGTGAAAAGGAATTTCCATTTTTGCCTTCTATGCCAACTTTTGATTAGGTTTTGGACCGACGATTCGATTAATTCTATGGAGATGGAATTGGTGGAAGGTTTAGAATGTTGCTCTTGTGTGGAATCATTGATGAATTTTGGTGGGTTCATTGGTAAGGAATTGATTTTTTTTCCTTTTTTTTTTGTTGGGTCAGTTTTTATTTCAAGAGTGTGGCATATATTAGTGTCAAAAACGAAGGAGACGAGAAGTTCAATTTTAGAAAGGCAAGTAAACTCAAGATATGCATGCTTTGGGTGACGTTGAAGACCAGATTACGGTTATTGATTTTGTCATTGAAGAAACTTCAAGTATTATAAAGCTTTCTTTCTCCACCACTTTTTCTGCATCATCACTAACCGACCGCTGACCGGTGTCTCTCCAGAGTCGAGGAGGTTGCGGCGATTGAGTGTGAAATTGTGTTCAATGGCGTACCTTTGCTCTTTAATTCCAAGCATGAGAAAGAAAATAATATTCAAGGATTTAAAGTTCATGGGATTTTGTCCGAGGAGATAAAACGGCTATAAGAAAAACTGTGCGCTAAAATTAAAATTATCAAAATCAGTAATTTTTATCAAAATCAGTAATTTCAATAATTGAAGATTATGTTTCTTTTCATCGTTGGTTTCTTGTTAAGAAAATATGCATTTATCAATAGATTTTATCTAAGTATGTCTTCTGATTATTATGTAAAATTAAAAGAAGAAAATTAAAAAAAAAACTCTATATTTTGCTCATTTTCACTTTAGTAATATATTTTTTTATGGAATTTATTTCGAACAAATAGCAAAGAATTGGCCATTTTCACTTTAAGATACACAAATAGCAAAAAATACTCTATAATTTTGCTTATTTTCACATTTAAGATGGGAGGTTCTGATAAAAATTTGCTTCAATGGTAAATTTTAGTGAACATAAAGTAGAGCTAATTTATATTTATATAAACTGAATTTGGATTGGTCAATAATGAGCATTGACTGAAGTTAAACCCATAAAATGAGCGTTTTACACACACGCCAAACCAACAACTGCAAACATCACCCTAGCTGAAACAGGCAGCAAACTCTTCTCTTCAAGAGCTCACCTTTAAGCTTCCAAATCAGCTGAAAATCACCATAAAAGAAAACCCTAAATTCCTCATTATTTACCAATTTATCCTTGTCCAGTCACACGTACTATACTACCAATGCTTTAAACCTACCCCCTCTACCCTTCTCTCCCCTAAATTTCCACCATTGTGACTTTTACAATGTCCGGCGATCTCCGGGATGTGCCTCCGGCGGCCGGAGATAGAAACGGTGTGGTGGTAGCAGCTGAGGACTCGGGGAAGCAGACCACTCCTTTTGCGGCTTCTGTTACTCCTAGCCAGAGGCTTAGGCTTAACCCTAATAAGGATCATAAGCCGGACAGTTATGACGATCTGCAATTGGATTTTAGTCCCTCAGTGTTTAGCTCGCTAGAACGTTACTTACCGCCGAGTATGCTTGGTGTGAGTAGAGACGATAAGGTGAAGTTCATGAGGGAAATTCTGTTGAAGTACTTGCCTCATGGAGAGCGAACCAAGGTATGTTCAATTGGATTTTTTTTTTTTGAATAATTGGTTTGGATTTCTCGGAATTTGGACGTAAAGAAAGGAAAATGAATTGAATTCCCTTTTTTTTTTTGGGAACTCGTAAGTTTCCTTTATACCTCTCAATTTCTTTCTCTTGAATTTTGATTTTTCCATTTTGGTTGGAATTTCGATTAACAGCCACAGCGTAGGTATAATGTTCGGTGTATTTTGGATTTCGCCATTTTTAGTTTTTAGGGTTTAGACATTACTGGTTTTATTGTCTAACGGATACGTGGTTTTGAGAGATGAAAAGACAAAATTACCCCTTAAGCCCTGCTTGTTTGAACACGCTTCCTCTTCTTGTTAGTTACTGTACATTAGCCAAGAAAGCGTTCAATGAAACAGATGATTAATTCAGGCAATTTTCTAGCAACAGCGAAAGTTGTTACCTCTATTGGACTAGAAGTTTCAATTACAAATCTTTGTCTATATATAGGTATCACTTGCTATTTGAGAAAGGTTGATTGGCTTGTATTTTAGACTTGTGAATGGGAAAGGTAAGGATGGATTGATCATGTTTGTGAATGATGTGTGATTATCGTATTGTTTTTTTGCTGACATTTTAGGTGGATTTCCAAAGGTCAAAAAATTTAAGAAATGCCTGTGGTTATAGTTTATGGGAAGTATCTTGGGTTTTTCTTGTGTTTTTTGAAATATAGTTGATGGATGAATGAATTAATGAATTACATTTTCGGAGAGGTTATTTCCAACGGATTGATGGAATTACACAATAAGATATGAAAATGTATTGTGGATCAAATCTAAAACCCATAAATATTTTCCAGCAAATCTAGAAATTAAAAGAATATCATTGGCTACTGAATTGAAGAAGTCTTGATAAAAATTAGAAGTTAGCAAGATGGGACTAAAAGAAATAGAATTGTGAGACTATGCTTATATGGCAAGAATTTTAGATAGTCTTAAATGGCCCTAAGTTAAGTGGCCTTGATAAGGGAGGGACGCAAGATTCAAAGTTAGTGAAGACTTACTCCTAGCTGAATTTATGTTTCCAGAATTTTTATTAGTCATAAACCTTGCAGATACTTTTTTATTTTGAAATAATGAATTTAACACTTATTAATATATATTAGTTTCACCTGTCAATAATATAAATAAGTGAGAAAAAGTAAGAAAAAAAATTGAGATTTTAAATTTTTCCATTATCAACATAATTGATAGGGAGCAAATTGAGATGGGTATTTTATGGATAATGCTATTGTAATTCAAATAAAAATAAGATTGAAAAATTTACAGAGAGAGCTCTTCCCTTTAAAACTATGCATAGAAAGAGAGGCATGAAGGAAAAAATAAATTGCAATTACATTTTATATGATAAAAAATTGATCAAAACAATAGAGAGAGAGAGAAGAAAATTGATTGAAAAAAAGAAAGATAGAAAAGAGATAAAGAATTCCTAAAAAATTATATATATGTGCGTGTTTGTGTGTATGTGTAATGCCAGTGGTGGGCTCTACCACCCATGGCCTTGATTAATAGTCTAGCTTAATTTGGTACTTAAACTAGTTTTCCTACAGCCTTACATTAATTGTTAAACATAATTTGATACTTCAACTTGCTTTTCTTACAGTCTTTTGTGTTCCACATCAGTTTTTCATTAAAGAACCTCAATTAAATACTTCCATGCTTGATTTGGATTTAAAAAATTTTCTTTGATTCCATACTCTCCTTTTTGAAGATATCAGCAGTGAGATCTTATAATCGTAGGACCCGTAAATTGTTGAACGATGATTTCAGGCATTGATACAATATGCTGAAAACTCAAGTTTCCTTTGATTTGCATGCTGAGCTATGGGACTGTAATCTCTCTTCTCATTCTTTGTGCTTCCATTTCATTTTCTCTCAGCATTTCTTAATTTCTGATTGTAGTAATATCAAGGATTTTGGCTCTTTTAATCTTTGTCACTTCTTAATCTATGACTTTCATCCGTCCAAGATCCAATTGCTATTGCCTTAAACTTTTTGAGGATCAATACTCAAAATACCTTGGATAGTTGGATGTTTCTAGTCTTTGAATTAATTAGTCCCCATTAGGCTTGTCCATGAAGAAAGTATCTCCTCTCACAAATGCTCCATCAAATTCCATATGAACAAGCATAATTGCCTGCTGTTCTATGAAACAATTTGATTCTTATAGTGGCTAAGTGAATTATTATTTGCATTACAATTATGATAATCTTGGAGAAAAGTTTTATTAGCTTTACATCTTATAGTGAATCATAGATTAAGTCGAACTGAATTGGTTTTTTCTGGGTACATTCTTATATCCTCATTTTTTCACTCCCATGATGAAGTATCAGTCCATCAAGCACGCAAACTTGTGATTCTGATTTTCTTTTTACAACTTCTTCTTAGGTCAATCTGAATGCATGGTGTGGTGTTATCTTTCTGCACCTGATTGGATTCCAAACTGATGTAGTATAGGTAGGAGAGATTAATTGTATCATGAAAACTGATGGAGCGTTGTTGACGAAAGATGTCTTTTATGTGGAATTATTTAAGCCAAGTGGTTTTAAAGGTGTTTTGGGGAAAATATAGGAAATCCGATCTAGTTAAGAAAATTTCATGGCTGCTACAGTTTCTGGTTTGATTCTGTGAGGAGTACCCTGGTTTTGTATTCTTAGAAAATTAATTGATAGATGACTTAATCAGAGTTCTGAGGGTAAGAATTTTATGGTTTGATGAAGGGGAATTTGGACATGAGTTGTCCAGTAATTTGCTTGTAAAGTTGAAGCAGAAAGCTTCATACCTAAACTTCCTTAGGCATCAGAACCAATATCACATTGGTGTCCTATCAAAGAATTCTGTCTTAGAATACCAAAGGGTAGCAGAAAGCCTTTAACATTCATGTTTCCTTCATTCTAAACTGAAAACTGAGTTTATATATGCAGAATGTTATCAGTCCTATTCCCGTTAGGAACTGAAATTCTAAATATAAATTCTGGGCATAAACTAATTATGGTTATATAATGCAATCCAAATCTCATGGATAGTTTTTTTCATTTCGTAAAATAATTAAAAGACCCTTATTACTTTCGCAGGCATTGCTTAACTTGTGCTGTTGACAATTATAGTATGTTGTTATATCAACTGGTTTCATATATTTGCATCAGTACAAAATCTATTCCCAGCTTTATATGCCCTTAACAAGCAGATTCATGCATTTGATTGAAGATCCTTAACTTTTTTTTTCTCAGACAACATATGCAAAGTTCTAAGCAATCAAATGGATAAGATATGATATTGTTGCTATTGTAATTTATAGAACTCACACTTCATTTTCTCCTACTTTTGAGAGAGAGATGAGGTAGATACTTGCTCATATGATATTAGAATGGTCTTCAATAAAATTTGATAATGTTCTTCAACAAATTTTAAATAATTCTTTTTATGACTCTTATTAGGTTCAAAGACATAGAGAATACAGGCAGAAGATAATATCAAACTATCAGGTATGAGACATGATATATTTTTGTTTTCATTAATTTCAAAGACATGGTATATTTTGATAGGTTTTCCTTATTTCAGTCATGTGGTGGATAACCATATTATATCCTTTTTACCTCCATATTCAGGTGGTGTTCTTTGTGCTGTTATTTTGAACTTTCAAACTACAGACAAAATTATAAATTATGAACTTTTAAGCTGTTATTTTGCAGTCTCCTTTTGTAAACCTTCACGCTAGTTGAGGTCTTCCTTATAAGGAAAACAAAAGATGAGTTCTTATTGAAAATGGAACTACTGCTAGCTCCTTTTTAACTCACATTTTCCATGTAAAATGTTATTGAGTTGTTCTTCATGGTAATTCTTTTGATTCTTTAATTTATAACCAAAGACAAGTTATTTCACAATCTTGCGATCTGTTTAGACCCTCGACTTGTTCATGGACTTAGTGACCCAATTGTTGGACCCAAAACGTGTGGAGGGAATACAATCTGACCAATGTCCATTCTCAAAGTGATCTGGGTTTATGATTTACCCTTTTTCATTTTTTTAATTCAATTGGCCAGGCTAGGAGAATGAAATAACTTTCAGCTTCCATGCAAGGCCAGGGATGCTGATTGGCCTTTGCCCAGACTTAACCTGGCCAATACACTTGTCAATCGGGTCTAAATTTATCTCTTGGCGTTTTGAGGAATCCCTGCTATTAAAATCACGTAGAAATATATGGAATTGAGTTGAAAGTTGATGGTGATTATTTCTTGAAAGTGTACCAGTAAAAGAAATCGTCGACAAGTCTTAGTCTGTGGGTATATATAGAGAACTGCAGCACATCTTTTATGTGGCGATCTTATACAGCGATCTTCTTGAGCTTGCATACACATATTTGCTTGATTTTTCACTAAAGGGCTTATCCTTACGAAGGGAATCGCTTTATTGTTGACATATGCTGCCACCAGATTATAATATGGATTCCTTACAAATGTATTCTTTGTGATGTTTGTGCAGCCTCTAAATAGAGAATTATATGCAATGCACCCTGCTACCTTCTTTGTCCCTTCCTTTATTAAGTCAATCAATGATAACTCCGAGGAAAGTTTTAGAAGTATAATGTCTGAACCCTCTCCTGGTGTGTTTACATTTGAAATGCTTCAGCCACAATTTTGTAACTTACTATTGTCAGAGGTAATATTGGTTTCTATTTTTGATGTTGCATTGCAAGCAAATTATATATCTTGTACATGTAATATGACACTTTTTCTTTTCTTCATATTCTCTTTTGTTAATTTGATTTCCTAGGTTGAAAATTTTGAAAAGTGGGTTAATGACGCTAAATTTCGTATCATGAGACCAAATACAATGAACAAGTATGGTGCTGTCCTTGATGACTTTGGTCTTGAAACTATGCTTGATAAGCTTATGGATGGTTTTGTTCGCCCCATATCCAAAGGTATGTTTGCTTGCATTAGATTGTCTAGTTTTATCAGTCTACTCAACTTAGACCTTAATCCCAAACTAGTCAGAGTCATTATATGGATCCATTTCCTCCATTCCAACAATATATGTATATATAAATATATGTATGTATATGTATGTATGTATAGCTACACGTGTAAGAATCCTATATGTTATCAATGCTGCTTTAGACTATCCTGCACTTAGAAAAAGTAGAAAAGAGCTCAAATATAGTAAAAATTGGATTCTTTGTTGCCATAGGCAAATCAAAATGAAAAATGTAGAAACTTACTACGACATGACAAAAAAAAATGTAAGTTGTAACAAAACATTTGTTAAAAAAAGAAAAGATAAACAAGCTTAATGCAAATCATTTTCTCTGGTGCAGTTTTCTTTCCTGAGGTTGGTGGGTCAACTCTGGATTCTCATCATGGTTTTGTTGTTGAATATGGTAAAGATAGGGATGTTGACTTGGGTAAGTTCCTGTTGACTACATTTATTTGCTGAACTTCTTTTATATTTTTCAGGTGGCTTATAGCTTATGGTTGTGTGGAAAAGTTTATGACATTTGGACCTTAAACATATTGATCATAGGTTAATAGTGTGGCACTTTTGGCTGTAAAATGTCTTCCAGTTGTTTATTTGGAGGTTACTTTTTTTGTGGATTGTTTTCTTGTCAGTAAGCATACTACACGCATCAATACAATTCTCTTTTGTTGGTGGTCTAGTACAAGTAAAATCTGTATAATGTATATGCATTTTTTTGGTTTTTGCTCCTTAAGCTAATATGCTTGACCCTATTGAGATCTTGTGTACTGAAATTTCGAGTTGGTGGCGACATCTAAAGATTCACTGGGGTTAAATAATGTTAAGCCCATTAGGGGTTGTTTGCTTATTAGTGTGTCTTGATAAAAGATCATGTTAAACACATCAGGGATTGTTTACGTATTACTGTGGCTCAATGAAAATGTAAAATGAAGGATACTTTGGGTCAGATGCAAGTCGGAAAGATTATGTATTTGAGAATTTGAGTTAATGCCCTGGAAATGTTTGGGTGATGGTAAGATCTGGAAGATTGAGAATTTGCTCATGAATGGGGAAATAACACTTCTTAGCTTTTATTTATGAGAAGGGAGGAGATATTCAGAAATCAAAGTAAACTTAATTGCTTAGGGATCAAGTTGTTGACCCATATGATCAAACTTGGAGAGAGAATGTAAGACAATGAATTAAGACATGGTAAAAAATTATTCAGAGTTGATTTAGAAGGTCAAATGAGAAAGCAATGCATACATCCAAGGAGTTGAAGAGATTTAGGCATATGTTACAATGAATGTGTAATATATATATATATATATATATATATATATATATAGAGAGAGAGAGAGAGAGAGAGAGAGATTCAACCATTTGATGGATAACTGTCACTGTTAGTAGGCATTAAAGAAGAAAGTGGAGGACACAAAAATATGTTGTCAAGGGTAATATAAATGTAATGATCTATGATTGGTACTAACACATGCTAGCCTATGGTGACAGCTTTTGTAGGTTGCTCCATTGTGATGCTAGAGAATCAAATCATCTTTCAAACTCAATAACAATGGGATTTACTTAGAACATGTCCAAAAGTGGAAAGTGTAGATAAGCAGACAGAGATTCTCCTCACTTTTTGATTAAAGAAATGCAAATGAAACTTTGATAATTTACCTCTGCAAAATACAATTCCATTTAATAATAAGTGCCTTGTAGACTAAAAGTAAATGGCCCTATTGTCAGTGTTAGGTTATGCTGTAAAGACTGAGCCACTCATTATTTGTCATTCTATCTAATTAGGTTATTCTCTTGCATTTAGCCAAAATGGAATTCAAAGAACAGGTATGAAACAACGAATTTGGATAAGGGTTAATCCAAAAGTTTCAAACTACGTCCAGATTTGCAGTCATGGTCACTTTACTGGAAAAAACTATATCAAACCTATATTTAATTGTGATTGCAATCTTGGCCCACCAAGGAACTTATTGACTGTGATGTGGAGATAATAATTTACGTGTTCTATTTTAAGTATTCTTGCTTCAAGTTCACAATTATATTGATCATGCTTGTCAAAATTTCTTTTTTCCTTTTATCCGTGATGATTTACCTCTTCAAATATATGATTTTGTTTACAGAATATTTATACCTTTATCTGGTCCCTTGTTCCATCAAAACAATGGGGTCTGAATATAAATAATGTTACATTTGTAGGCTTTCATGTGGATGACTCAGAAGTAACTTTAAACGTTTGTTTGGGTAAGCAATTTTCTGGTGGAGAATTGTTTTTCCGGGGCACACGATGTGATAAACATGTAAATACTGGAACTCTATCAGAGGTATGTTATTTCTTTGAGGTGGACATTTTTTAAGCAGAAGCCATAGCCAAGATTTAGTATATCATTGTCATTTTCAAAGAGAATTTTTTTTCATTAAGTCTATACTTGTTACTACACAGCCATAGGCTCTAATTTAGACGTCAATGTTAGTATGAGGGAATCATTTAGTAAACTTGGGAGAAGATATGTGTCTAATAGAATTATTGCAGATGTTGGCTGTCAGTCATTCCTGGGGATGAATATTTTAGTATTGTCCCTTTATAATGGCTATAATAAGTAAAAACTTTTCTCCGCAGAATTTTTCAAGCTTTCAGAATTGTAAAGATGAAAGGCACTGCCTTTTTTATCCCCTGTTTTAATTTTCTTTTTTGCAGAAAAATTGAAAATTCTAAATTTGTGGATACTGCTGCCCACAATAACATGATTACTCTGAGATTTCACTTTAGTATCTTATTAGAATGTGTAATTCTGCATGACTATTACTTTTGAAATATCATTGCTAATTTATCTATTTTTGTTGAGACTGCATGGTTTTTTGACGTTTAGTTTGTGTTATTTTGTACCATTAATAGCTTTTTCATTTTGTATAATTTTTATTTTATTTTGTTCACTTTTTATAAAGTAATTCTGTACAAACAGGAGATCTTTGACTATTCTCATGTCCCTGGCCGAGCCGTGCTTCATCGTGGTCGTCACAGGCATGGGGCTAGGGCCACAACATCTGGTCATAGGATCAATCTACTCCTTTGGTGCAGAAGGTACTTTTTCCTGTACCGCAGGCTACTATCACTTGATAACACTGGAGTCTTTGGTTCTAGAAAGAAATTAATTTTGGTCCATTTTCAATTCCCATTTTTGGTCAATCGTAATAAGTAATTTCATTATTTTCCCTATGATCTTCAAAGACTATTATTTTGTATCTTTAATGATTGTTGATTATAACATCTAGCTTTTCTACAACATCCTCATTTGTCAAAATTGTTTGCTTTTATAATGAAAAGTTTTCCCTAGTGGTTACAATTTAGTAGTTCCAGAAAATTTATCATGATCCATTTATGGAGATTTTAATTGCTCCGAGATTCTCATTCTGAATCCACACCATTGCAGCATAGTTTAGCTCCATTTTGTTGAGTATGATTTTGTCCTATTTAGATAAGAAGCCCATTGGCATCCTAGTTATTTTCTTTTATTTTATTCTTTCTTGAATTTGATTCTCATTGGCTCTAGAATTGCGTTCACATTGTTTGTATACAGTTCTGTATTTAGAGAGATGAAGAAATATCAAAAAGATTTCTCTAGTTGGTGTGGAGAGTGCTTACGTGAGAAGAAAGACAGGCAACGAGTGTCTATTGCTGCTACCAAATCGGTAATTTTCATCTTTGTCTAAACTTTCATGGAAGCTCAGTTATCTTTGATGCTTCCATGACCATGAGCAAGATTTGGAAAATATCAATATTTCGCCTAATTTCTGTGGTTATTGGGACATCTTCATTATTACCTATTGGATGGCATGGTCTCTTGCATCACTCTGATGCCTCACCTGCATGAGAAGCTGTGCAACTAGGCTTTGCGTATTAAGTGATACTCAACTAACCTACGAAATTGATACTCATTTAAGTTGATTTCTGCAGGAACTGCTGAGGAGAGAGGGCGAATCTACAACATAAGCTGTTGCAGTTTGTAACATACCCAGGTGACTAAAATTATGTAGCTTCAGATTTCAGTGATATGGCAATAGCATTAGTATTTAACCTTTAGAAGTTCATTTTGGCGCTTCATCAGTGTATGTATAAATTATGTTTGGTAAATGGGATAACTTTTGTTTGTAGGAGCATGTATGAAATTTTTGTAAAAAGATTTAGTACCACTCTAGTTAGCACTGTACTTGGGGGAAATTTTGGGTATTGAAAACCAACCATTGTCAATAATCCTGTAACTTGTAATTTATATCAACTTCAATGAAGCCTTTTTTTTAATTTTTAATTTTTGGCCCTCCTTGGATTTGGCTAAATTAGCCTATTCTTTGTTAACTATAGTTAACCTAAAATAGTCGTAAGATACGCATATTGGTTTCATTGAATCAAGTTGCAGCATACATTTAGTGGAATCCTCAAAGGATCAAATAATTTGGTTAAATAATTTATTAAGAAAATTAAATGGTACGTCATTTTTTTTTAAAGTTTAAATTTCTTAAGAAATTCAAAACTTAGATGGAATAGAATGGTATAAAAAAAATGTTGAACAACTTTCTGGATTGTAAAAGCAGTTTCATATGATCATTGTCTTCAAGTATGTGAGAGGATTATGGGCGTATAACAGGTTTCTTATGAATTGGGACCTGAAAAGTTTTGAATCCAATAATTCTATTCAAAAGCATTATCGTAGGACCAAAAAAAAAACAACTGTATTGCTTTTGAAATTATACTTACTAGAGAAAAGAGTATAAATACATAAATTGAGGCGTTGAATCTTTGATATTGCAGCAACGTTGAGTCGTCTTATGGAATGGAATGATTTGGCTACAGGGTTTATTTTGTTTTTTTAACCTCTGAACGTTTTAAAAAAATACATACATAGTTAACTATTGCTGAAATGATTTTTAACTATTTAAAAATATCTCAATTTTTACTAAAATAATATTTTTTTATAAAAAATTATCTCTTCCCTCGTTACAATCAATATTTTACATCAATTTTTATCTTTTTTTTAAATTCACTATTAAATAAAAATATTATAATAAAATAATAAAAATTAATATTTTAAATTATTTTTTATCATATAAAAATTATAATTTTTTTATAAAGGACAATTTTATTTTTAACTATAAAAAAATAAATAACACTCACAAAAAATAAAAAAGTAAAATATATAAAAATATATTAATAAAAATCATTATATTTATTTTTAAATAAATTTTATATATCATACACGTAAAAAAAATAAAAAAGATAAACATAATTTGTTATGATGATGTGTTATAGATATTGTAAATATATTGTAAAAATTTTATATATATTATATTTTTATTATTTAAGTTGTGTGTATTTTATATAAAAATTATTAAATGTTATGCAGATATTGTGTAAATGTTGTGGGAATAAAAAATTAAAAAAATATTAAAAATATTATGTAGATGTGTTATAGATGTATTGTAAATATTGTAGATGTAGTTTATATTATTGTGTGTGTATTTTATATAAGTTATATATACGTTGTATATATATATATATATTAAAAATATGATATTAAATTTTTTTTAAATAAAAAATAATATAAAATAAAAAAATAAAACAAACAAAATGATACTAGAAAAAAAATAAAAATTACCATGAAAAAAAGGTAATTTAAAAAAAATTACCGTGATTTTATATGTTAAAAAAGAAATATAACTGTGCTTGTAAAAATAAAAATGCAAACCCAAAAGTAGCGTCCCGTGTAATTTTCTATATAAGTTTAGGTGCAAGAAGCTGTCATATCAAAGACAAAGGGTTCATAAAACGCTTAGGACCTTCGTGGTTTCCCCCCTAATTTTTCGCAAACATATATATATATATATATATATGATTATGAATATAATAATAATAATATCTATTTAAAAGAAATTATCCAATGAAAATTAAAGCTTTGCAAAGGAAAAAAAGAAAATTGAGAATTAAATTAAAGCAACTAAATACATCAACATAACTTTTGGTTTTATATAAAACATAATAATTATCCTCAAATTTTTTTGAGGAATAATTCTCCCCAATTTAATAGTAAGGTCTTATAATAATTATCCAAAAATTATTTTATTTTTTAATTATTATTGTTAAAATAATTTTAATTATTAATTATCAAAAAGAAATTGTTTTATTTGATTAATTGTCAAATAGGCAAAGATTTAAATAAATAGGGAAAATAGAGTTATATGTAGTATTATTATTTATAGGAAAATTTTAATATTAATCTAGTATATATTCCCATTTATGAATCAAAAATTATAATTTAAAAATAAAAATTAACTAAAATTATTTTTTTAAAATTTATAAATTGGGCCATTAGTGCGTGGGTGCATGACAGAATTTCCCATTGTTTATATTATATAATACACGGACTATAGTACTATTATTTATAATATATTGTATCTCCGACTGTCTAGGTTTGGAAGAAAATAAAAGAAAACTAAAGAAACTTCCAATCTTCTTTATCTTTACCACCCGAGAGGCCGAGACGCTCCTTGTTCTCTTTTTCCTCATCGGGTAAGGGTTCTCATTGTCTGTCTCTCTCTCTCTCTCTATATATATATCTCTATATTTTTCATCTGTTAATATATATATATATAATCCTAAATATGATAAGTTTTTTACAGCTTCCAATTGAAGATAGAAGGCTCAATCTCAATTGATCGGAACTATTGTCGTCAAATTTTTACGGCAACAGAAACAAATTTATTAATAAAGAGAAGCCGCTCGTTTAGCTGCCGTGATTGGTGTATTATTTGAGCTCTGTTTTTAATTCAATTAGCGTTAGGGTTTTATCCCTTCAGAGAAGCTCTAATTTCTGTTGTATTCTGTTCCCATAGTCATATTTTATATATTTATATATATCTGGAGCAATTGAATTTAGGGTTTATCTTTCTCTGATTTTCGATTATGTGTTATGGTCCCAATTCATTGTAGCTCTTCGCCCTATACTGTACAATCAATAATTATTGCTTCATTCTTGCTTTTTTTTTTAAAAAAAAATTATCTGTTCCTTTTTTAATGTTTGTTGAAGATATTATCACCAATAAATTTTGTGCTTGACATCCCCATATACAAAAACTAAGGAAAAAAAAAAAGAAGGAAAAAAAAAAGAAAAATAAGTTAAAAAAAACAGAACAATAAATTTTTTTTTGACAACAGTCATAAATGGGGAGTCCAGAGTTAAGCACTCGGAATAATGGGCAGCAGCAACAACAGCGTTTAGGTATTACTGAACCCATTTCCTTGGGTGGACCAACAGAGTATGACGTGATAAAGACTCGAGAACTTGAAGAGGTTCATTTTTTGTGGCCTTGTTTATTGTTTCTATCTTTTATTAATTTTGTCATAAGTAGTTCGATGAATGCTGAATTTGAGCTTATGTCGGAACGTACAGTTTTTGCAAAAGGTGGGACTGTATGAGAGCCAGGAGGAGGCTGTGAGTAGAGAGGAAGTTCTGGGGAGACTAGACCAGGTTGAGATTTATTCCCTTGGCAAGTTTTTAGAAAGTATCTTATGTACTTAAATTATTTTTTTTTTCTTAAAATTTTCTCCCTGAATTGTGTTCACTTGTTGATTTTTACTGTATTTCTTAGAGATTGTGTACATTTATTAAATTCTCTCGGCTGATTAAAGATGTGTAGTATTGATGATTTTAAATGTAACAGATTGTGAAGAATTGGGTCAAAATGATTAGTCGCGCAAAAGGGCTGAATGAGCAACTAGTGCAAGAAGCTAATGCTAAAATTTTCACCTTTGGTTCTTATCGGCTAGGGGTATGTTTCTAATCTTATATGTTCTTTCTGAAGAATTGGGGGTTTTGCTGGCTATTGGCTTTTCCATCTGCATGCTTTTTGTAGCTCAGAAATTGAGACTGTCATTTAGTGCTTCACTCTGACTAGCTTATATAGTACTTTTGTTTATGTGGCTATACTTGGTGCAACTCTTCTCTGCATGCCAGCTGGCTGGGCGACATTCAAGTGATATTTTTTAGTTTTTATTTTATTTTATTTCATTGCCTTCTTTATCTTCCAGTTCAGGAAAAGGTGAACTTCCAGGTGGCTTATATTTTGAGACGTGTTAATTTAATCATTTAGTTAGATTTATAACAAAGTAATCGCAATGCAAAATAATATGAGAGTTGATGTCGTATCTGGAAAACTAGTTGGATTGAATGTATACGAATTTCTAACAGTATGCACCATGTAAAGCTACCATAAGCTATTCATGTACAATGATTTTTTTGCTGTTGAGCTGTTGGAGTGTGGATTATTATAACTGCAGGAGGATTTCCTCTGAGATCATAATGATATTGTCAGTTTAATTTTTCGTAAATGCAGGGAATGAATTTTTTGATCTCTTCGCTATTTTTTAGGTGAATTGATGGTTTCTCTATGAATTTATTCAGGATAGATGAAAGAAGCATGTTTTGGTTTAAGAAGCTAGTTATTATGTTTTCTCATGTTAAAGAAATTGAAGAAAGATGTTTAGGAGAAAGAGGGAAAAAACCCTTGAAGAAATCCTTAATCATCAAATGTACTTGCAAATTTATACTTGTTTCTTGTTGTGTGCATCTGTAACTTGATATATATATATTTACTCACACACACACAATTTGGGCATGAACAACTTCAAATGAGAATCAGAAAAAAATAAAAAATGGAGGAACAAATAAGAACTGTAAAACACAGGGGAGAAGGGAGAAATACACCATGCCGTTTTATAAATGTACTAACAATAAATTTGTACTTTGTATTTACCTTTGTAGGCTTGTCATTTGTTTTTTTACTGTTCATGTATTGAGTGCTTCTGCTGATATCCTATAACATAACATAACATATTAAGATGGCAGAAAAGATTTTAAGATTGATGGTTAGCAGCAAGTTGTTAGGCATCATGTCTTTTTTTTTTTTTTCACTATGAACCTCTTTTATGAAAAACAGTTTATGGTCTTACATCTTTCACTTTTTTTTCCTAAAGTGCATGTTTTATTCGAGTCTATGCATGGTTAATATGCTGTTTCTCCGTAACTAATTTAGTATTTATGATTTACCAAATGTATAAACTATAAAGTAAGTTTTTTAATATGTTCTTTTCAACAATATGTGCCAATTATAAAATGTCTTGATTCGGGCAGTAATTCTCATAAATGGCAAAATCCATGAGACAATAGAGAGAGAATAAAGTTTTGCCTGAATCATATGTTGTTTTCTAGATCATATCATAACACAGGGAAAAAAAAATGCTATGCTGTTTGTCTATTTATTCAAATTCTTAGGAAACGAAAGAGAGATTATTCCTAATTTATCCTGGTTACTCTCAGGCTTATGTTTTCAAATATTTTGCTGCTGTACTTGCTGTTCTTATTTACTCCTGGTTCCAACATGTCTCTCTTTTCTTCAGGTGCATGGTCCTGGTGCAGATATAGACACTCTTTGCGTGGGACCTCGACATGCAACACGAGAAGTGCGATCAGCTCTTACCTGTTTATAGTGCAGAAAATTTTAATTTCAGTTTTAGCGATTCTTACTGAATTTAACAATGGGTCTGTCGCTGATTGCAGGAAGATTTTTTTGGCGAGTTGTACAGAATGCTTTTGGAGATGCCTGAAGTGACAGAGTTGCATCCTGTGCCTGATGCACATGTTCCAGTAATGAGATTCAAGTTTAAGGGTGTTTCTATAGATCTTCTTTATGCAAAGTTGTCCCTTTGGGTGATTCCTGAAGTAAGTCTTGATTTAACCTAGCATCTGTCTTTTATCTGCATTATATGTTGAAATGATCCTCTTTTTCTTATTAAATGTGATTTGTTTTCTTTCACTTAATTGATTCTAAAGTCTTAATGTAAAATGATGACATGTTTGACAACCCCCCCCCCCCCCCCCCCCCCCCCACAAGTGAAGTTCTTTCTTTTTCATGAATTACTAGTTTTTTTTTTTGCTTTTCTTTGTTTTTATAACTTTGTCCTTGTCTTTACCTTTCGTCCTTTCCAAAAGCTGTCTTTGCTTCTATAGAAAAATCATGGGGTAGTCATGAATTAAAAAAAAATTATGGCAGCTTCACAGTTTTGTGTCAATCTTTCAGAGAATTTCTGCTTTGCAATTATGAAAAAATAAAAAGAAGGAAAGAAATTGGTAGTCAGGTTTGTGCTTTGTGAGGGAGTGCTTTTAGCTTACATTGGATGTTAAATGGAATATTTCAGTTGAAAACACAAAGGTATTGCAATACTGTATTGATAATAAGCTATTCATATGCATCTCTTACTAATTTGGAATTTGTGTTTTATCACAATAATTTGTTACAGGATTTAGATATTTCACAAGACTTGATACTTCAGAATGCAGATGAACAAACCGTCCGCAGTCTTAATGGTTGCAGAGTTACTGACCAGATTCTGCGTTTGGTACCAAATATCCAGGTTTGGTATTGTTTTGTATTTACATTTTTTTTAAAACTATTGAATCTTTCAAGTTTGTTGTCTATAACTGTGCTTCTTCCCTGAGGTGCAGAATTTCCGCACAACATTGCGATGCATGAGGTTTTGGGCTAAGCGCCGCGGTGTTTATTCAAATGTATGATAGTATTTTCTGATGTTGAGTGTCATGCATGGTTACTATTTTCCATCATGTTTGTCAAAATGGTTACCTGTTGCTCATGTTCAGGTTGCAGGGTTTCTTGGTGGTATAAATTGGGCATTGCTTGTTGCTCGTATTTGCCAGCTATATCCCAATGCACTCCCCAATATGCTAGTTTCTCGGTTCTTCAGGGTATATACTCAGTGGCGTTGGCCAAATCCAGTCATGCTCTGTGCAATTGAAGAAGGAACCCTTGGTCTTCAGGTTTGGGATCCTAGAAGAAATCCAAAGGACAGGTTTCACTTGATGCCTATAATTACTCCTGCTTATCCATGCATGAATTCTAGCTACAATGTGTCAGTGAGCACTTTGCGAGTAATGTCAGAGGAATTTCAAAGGGGGAACGATATCAGTGAGGTATGATTTGGTGATTCATGAGATAACTTGTGTCTTCCTTGGAAAGTAAATAACTATGGGGTATATTTTCAAGAAATTAAACATTTTCAAGAAAATATATCTTTTGCTATTTTTTTCAATATTTCTGATGATGCTTTAATTCTTTAAGGCCTGGTTTTGTCTTTGAAATTGTGTATTTTTAAAATCAATTGTTATATTCTCTCTAGTTGAACAAATTGGAGTATTAATAATTTTTTGCTTTTATTGTTATTTGTTATTACTGAAGTCTAAAAAGATTTTTTTTTTTAAATTTATGAGAGCAGACAACACTTTTATTCAATTTGTTTTTCTTGGATTTGTTCTATGGTTCATATTTCTTCAGGCATTGTCACATTATTTTGTTCATCATAATCATCATTTGCATAAATTTCATGATTTCTAGTGTTTGCAGGCTATGGAGGCAAACAAAGCTGATTGGGATACCCTTTTTGAGCCTTTTTCCTTCTTTGAAGCATACAAGAATTACCTACAGATTGATATCAATGCAAGAAATGAAGATGATTTAAGAAACTGGAAAGGGTGGGTCGAATCTCGTCTCCGTCAGCTTACATTGAAGGTGAAGCTCCTTATCCTTTACACCTCCTTTATTTGACCATTTTTCTCTCTCTATTTCTCTATCTTTCTTTTGGTGCACAGACATATGAGATCTCTTTCTGTTACTTTGTCTATTGCGAGACTTATTCCAGTTTATTTTCCAACCTAGATTGACAGGCACACTCGCAACATGCTTCAATGCCATCCACACCCTGGTGAATTTGTAGACAAAAGTAGACCTTTACATTGTTCTTACTTTATGGGTTTGCAACGTAAACAAGGGGTTCCCATAAATGAAGGAGAACAATTTGATATAAGGTTAACTGTTGGGGAATTTAAGCACTCTGTCAACATGTATACCTTACGGAAGCCTGGAATGGAGATCTATGTAACCCATGTAAAGCGAAGGAACATACCTAGCTTTGTTTTTCCTAGTGGCATTCGTCCTTCTCGTCCATCAAAAGCAACTTGGGATAGTAGGCGAAGTTCAGCTGAAAAATCATGTGAAAGTAAAGGAGTTTCAGATGGATTAGACGATGGAAGGAAGAGAAAGCGAATTGATGATAATGTTGCAAATACCATGAAAATTGCAAAGTCCTTTGCTGTTGCTACTCTTTCAAGTGAGGAAGTTAGCGAGGGAAACCCTTTTGTTGGTGATGTTTATGTAGGAGGTGTTGCCGGAAGTTCAAGTGGGATAGGGGAACCAGGGGAAGAAAAAACAGAGAATAGTATCACAGATGGCGCAAAAAATTCACAAACTTTAGCTGGTATTCTTGCTCAAAATGGTGATCTTAATCCACAAAGTAAAGATATATCTGCAACCAATGATACAGCATGCTCCAAAGAGGCTGAGAAGCTGGCAATTGAGACATTAATATCTGGTCCTTATGTTACTAATCAAGCTTTATCCCAAGAGCTCGATGAACTTGAGGATGATTTTGATTATAACAACCAGGTCAAAGATTTAGGGGGTAAGACAAAAGATAGTTCAATGGAATCTTCGTCGGTAAATACAGGAGTAAAAATATTAGTAAATGCACCTGTAGCTGCGCCAGTGATATCCAGCAATGGCGCTGGTTCTACCACTTCTTACTTTCCTAATGGTGGCTTGGAGGAGCTTGAGGTCATTTCTACAATGTTTAAGTTTCAAACCACTGCTTTACAAGTCTCTTGTGTCAGATACTTTTATTTGTTTAGATCGAGTGCCTAAGTTGCATTTACTTGTGTGCTGTTCTCATTCACTTTGTTGCACATTTTCTCTATATTTCGTGCGTAGAAGAAGTAGAAACTTAAGAATTCTACCAAAGCAATATTTTGTTTGTAATAGAGTTTGCTGTTGCAACTAGCATTTTGTACATCTCATGGACTGTTTTGAGATAGATTGCCAATAGTATACTGTTTACATACATGATGGGCAACATGGACCAAAGATTTTAGTCAGATTCACCGCTCTTGTGCAGTAGTCTGTTATTATGTAATTAGGAAAAAGAAGCTAATTTTAACATTTGCAGAGGACATTCTGTATGGTTCATGATATTGTTAAGACTCAATTTCAAAGTCAATCCTCAATGTAATAGGCTGCACTAAGTTTATATGGCTTCTGATGTTTTTAGGAAATTTTCTGATTTGAAGTTTCTTAACTTTGTGTCATATGGATTTAAGCTATATTTGCGATGACTTGTGTGATTATAAAGCTGACAGTGATGATGTTTTTCTGTTCATGTGTTTTTAAGCCTGCTGAACTTGCGACATCATTGCCCAGTGGGATTTCTTCTGCTGCATCTGCGGCTTCGCAAAAACCCCTTATAAGGTAAATTCGCATCGCAATATTACTGAAAAAAATAACAAAATTCTCTTGCAATAATAAAAATTTGCCAGTTAAAAATTTTTTTTGGGAGGCATTAATTTCGACAAAATTTTGGTATTTATTTTGATCCTTGGTCATTGGAATTATCTTTGCTTTGCCATGTGCTGGCAGGTTGAGCTTTACTTCTTTAGGTAAAGCCAGTGGCAAAAGCACATGAAGAGATCTTAAGTGTCGGCTGGAGCTAAGTGTTTTTTTTTTCTTTTTTATTTTATTTTATCGGAAGCTTGTGCTAAGTTAGTGCCAGAGATTTTCTAGGCTTTCTATGTGTATTGATCCAAAAAAAGAAAAGAAAAGAAAATTTCCCTTTTGTAACATTAGCAACCTTTGGTTAATCTATGTTAAAATATGGATTGTTATCCATGAATTTCTTTTCCTTTTTTTTTATTTACAAAAGGCAAAAAAAAAAATTGAAAAAACACTGGTCCATTTTATTTGGTTTGGTAATGTAGTTTTGTAGAGAGTAATTTTGGAACTTGGCATCAAGAAAATTAAAAAAATGAAAAATAAATAAAGATGGGTTTGATTTCGGCATGGGAAAATATATTAATATAGAAATGCGATAAGGTTTCTTTCTTATGGTTGCCATTTTACTCGCATACGAAAGTGTATATTAGTGGCTTAAGCACACATTAGAATAATCAAATTGTGGAATTCCCACTTCCTCCATAGTGCATCATCATGTGTTTCAAATAACAATTCTTTTTTAAATTGTAATATTTAAAATTATCAAAAGAATTAATATTAAAAAAAAGAACACAAATTAAATAAAGAAACGTAAGGAGCTGCGAGTTACTAATTATTATTAATTTAATAACTCTGATAGTTGAAATGGTGTAGAAATATACTGATGTATGATGAAGGGATTAGAAAAAATAATAATAATAACAAAAGAGATAATCAAGGAAATATATATCATATCCCCCCATGACTTTCAGTGTTTGCGTGTTAAAACAACGATCTGTTCTCTTAAAATATAATTATTTAAACAGCAACCAAACCACAAAGATGTGACTTTTATTATAATCTCACTATCTGTTCCGTTAGGAGATAATAATTGATTTCATTTATTATTTAAATTTATGTGTTAGTCAAATACGCAAGTAGTTTTATTACGTAAATGCGTCCTTATGGCTTAAATTTCTTATTTACAAGGAACCATTTTACTCCCTTTTAGCATCCGTTTGGGACCGAGCGAAGGAGAAGATGATAGGGTTCAAAAACAAAGGGAAAGAGGATAAATTATTTTATTTAGATAGATGGTAGATTAATGGATAGAGTTTTAAAAGGTTAATATTTCATTTTAAAGTGTTAAGGGGGTGATATATAATTTTATTTTTTAATTTTATTATTGTGACAAATATTTTATTATATAAATACGTATTATATATTCATCTTTTTTTATTGGGTAAAAATATTTTAATGATTTTAAAAAATATTATTATGATTGTACTATTTATAAAGTAATATTATAATAAAAAATAATTTTAATTAATTTTATGATTACAAAAAAAATCATATAAGGATATTTTTATGATTGTACTATTAATTTTATGATTATAAGGATATTTTTAATCAATTAATATTGAATCTTACATTTACGTATCTTCTACGTAAATAATATAAAAATATAAAGCTTTCATTTTATTTTATTTAACTTTATTTTCAAAGCTATTATTTCAATTTTATCTGTATCGAATTTTAATATCAGAATAATAAATATAATCAATAGGTTAAATTCATTTATTTCTTCTACGAGAATTTTTATAAAATTTTTTTATTTGCTTCTTTTCGATAAAAAATTTATTTTTTCAAAATATATCTAAATATTCTATCTTATTTTTTATTTATTTTATTTATTTTTTCTTTTTACGTTCCATCTAAACATAGCGTTAAAAAATTAAGAGGAAATCGAGATTTATTGAAATTTAAATAAAATACTAATTATATAATTAATTAAATTATTATTATTTATTTTTCTAACCTCTATTCAAGTTTCATATATATATTTTTTCTTGAATCTCCCTCCAAATTTTATTTTTTCCTTAAAAATTATGAATTATTTATTATATTATATTTTTAAAATAAAAAAATGATCTTTCTTTGATATTTCCTCTTGATAAAAAAAAAATAGTTTTGCAAGTATAGAAAAATGAAATATAAAAATTTATATTTAGTTTAGACTCTAATCCCAACCTGAATAAAATAATAAATCAGCGGTTTTAAATAAATTAAATATCCTGAAAAATTGAAAATTAATAACAGAAAAGCAGAGTGTGAATTTAAGAGCAGGCCACTCCAACGTTCTCACAAAATCAGCAATGGACCATCATTAGTGGCCATTGCTTATTAACAATAACTACAAATATCATGTGATTGAACAGTTAAAAAAATGTAATTGAGCTTTAATGCTGTCTTTGGAACATTACTTCCCTTTGTATGATACAAAGAAAAAAGAAAAATAATTGAAAAATTCTGAAGAGCACAGAGGATGGAAGTAGAAGATTTAGATTATGTGCTTGTCCCGTCGGGTATGTTGGTTATGGGTATTTATCATATTTGGCTTCTTTTCACTATAATCAAATATCCAAGACGCACTGTAATTGGTATCAATGCTGAGTCCCGCCATCAATGGGTCCTTTCTATGATGACTGTTAGTTCTTTTTTCCCCTTTACTCTGCAACTATTGTTATTATTTATTTTGTACTTTATTTTGTTTATACCCATTTGCAGATAAGAATTTTTGCTGTTTTTTTAGCTTAAACATTAGTGGAAATGAAAAAGCCTTTTGGGGTTTACGACTCTTGAGCTTAGTTAGAGAGCTGGGTTTGTAGGCTTCTAGAGATTAATACTGAATTTATAATTAATTTTGATGTTTCTTTGGCTTTTTATTGTGATAAATTGTTTGGTTTTTATGGAGGGTGCTGGTGAAGTATGGGAGACTGCCTCCTGTACGCTTGTGAGTAGAGAAGGTATTCACTAGTGGGTAATTCTTAGTTTCGAGTCACCATCATTTGTGGACTTCTTGCAACTCAACGAAAGAAGTTGGGTCTTTCATTGAGAATAAGTTACATCTTTTGAGAGTAGGAAACTCTTGATGAATGATTGATTCTCTGGACTTCTTGTGTATTTTTTTTTTCTCAATTGAATATATAATAAGGTAACTATCTTTTGTTGTCCATTTCTTGTTCCATGGAAACCTTTTTTCCCACATAGATACTTGCTATTTGAAGGGTAATTTCTGTTTTCAAGTTTTATCTTCTATATGCATTTATATGTTTGGAAGAATCTTTGTGATTGATTATTCATCTACTTTTTTTTAAGGAAGAAGTTTAGTTTTTCTTGAAAAAAAAATTGTTGTTTAAGAGAGGTGGGTAGGAAAAAATCTTAGTAATCTAGTCCAAGAGCTGATTTCAGTACTGAAACTTTAAATTAATAAGAACAACTTGAGACAAAAAATGTTACATGCTTGGAGTTTAAAAGAACTATGGTCATTTAGGGGCAATTTAGTTGCTTTGAATTTGCATAGTGACTGGGACGTATGCCATCAGTAGCTTTTATGTTGGCTTTGTATAAATATTATTCATGGTCCTGTAGGTATGACTGGTCAAAAGATTTTTAGAACTTCGTACCTGGATTTAACTTTGTCATCGATACTGCAAGAATCTGCTTTTGATTCAAAATAATATTGAAGAAATCATATCAGTTGCTTGTAAGGTTGAATAAAGTTTGGTATGGGGATAAAATAGCTAGCTTTGGTGTAAGCAAAATAGTTTGCAGCATAACTTTGCAAAATTGTTTTGCTATGGCATAGGAAGATAAACAAAAGTGATTATTTTATTCCTCTTAAATCTTTGGTCTGGTATTGGTATAACCTATATATGGAAAACAATTATTTTGTTCTTAGTTTGTGAGGTCTCTTGCTCAAATTTTGTTGCTGATTAGGTCACTTGGTTTGACCATTATTTAGAACTTACTATCTTGCTCTTTATACTTGCATTGTAGTTCTGATTTTAAGCAGTATTTTTTTTATTTAATGCAGTATTAATTCATTTATGCCATGTAAAGTCTATCATTGTGTATGACATACCTATTCATGATGTCATGACAATACCTTTAATGCTAATTCTTCTTTTCCTAAAATTTTACTCTGTCAGAATATTAGAGCATTTCTAGGCCATCCTAGCCCTTAAATATTCTCAGCTTCTTAATTAGTTTCCACAAGTTGAAGATGAGAAAGCCGCTGCTTTAACTTCCATAGGTTAGAATCATAGTTGAAGTAATAGCGCTTCCCTGTAGTTAATAAGGTCCCGGTTTTGTCTTGCCCCCCTCAACTCAATTATGAAGCTTTTCCAGGAAAATACTAATGAAAATTAGGTTTCTTGAGATCAAGACGTGCCTTCTTCATGATTGCTCACTGAAACTACTTTGGCATGTATGCTAGGCAATGATGGTGTATATTTTTGAACTAATAGCAAAGACTAGAAGTTATCCGTAGAAACCCAGTTAGAGCTTTAAGGCTTGATGATCATATAGTGAACAAGCAGAACTTAGCAAGCAGACCTTAGCAAAATATCACGAAAGCTAACCCCAACACCTGCAGACATTGTTCAGGAAGATGAGCAAATAGTCAAGTGGACTTTGATTACCATCCTGATAAGGAATTTTTCATAGAATTTTGTAAAGGGGCCTATACAAGGTGCTTTTTGGATAATTATGAAGCTATAAAAGAGATTACTTATCAAATGTATAAATTAATCCTAAGATTGATATTTTAAGTGTTAACAGTTATAAATAATCTCAATTTTCAGAAATTTATATTAGTATTTGACATTGTCACATATCATTTTTGGTAATTTTTTTTTTTTGCGATTTTCAGGATCCCTTGAAGAATGGTGTATTAGCTGTTCAAACAATCCGAAACAATATAATGGCATCTACACTTTTAGCAACAACGGCAATCACTCTCACTTCATTGATCAGTGTCTTCGTGAGCAGCACATCAAATTCTAATAATACAGCTTCAAAACTAGTATATGGAAGTAAAAGCTCCGCTGTTTCTTCAATCAAGTATTTCTCTATTTTGCTTTGCTTCCTCGTTGCGTTCCTTTGCAATGTGCAGTCAATTAGATATTATGCTCATGTTAGCTTCTTAGCTACTGTGCCTGAATCAGTAGGCAAAAAGGATGCCATCGACTATGCTGCAAGAAACTTGAATCGTGGAAGTTTGTTTTGGTCCCTTGGATTGCGTGCTTTTTATCTGTCATTCCCTCTGTTTTTATGGACATTTGGGCCTATACCGATGTTTGTATGCTGCTGCATGATGTCATTTGTTCTTTATTTCTTGGATACAACTAGTAGTTTAACCCGGCAACTTCACACTCGCTCGTTCAAAGATGAAATGAGAGTTGACGATGATTCAGAGTCAGCTACTTAATCATTGGAAATTTGGAAGTGCTATTCAGGATAGAATGTACTAATCTAATAGTGTCATTGTAAGTGCCGTTCAGAATAGAATATAGTGATAGTGTCTTTTTGATAATACCCTATTGTTAAAAATTGGGTGCTTTTCATGTGCAAATGTATTATTTATGCACTAATGAACCTTTGATTTAGCAATATTGGAATTGTCTCT
Organism: Garcia nutans; assembly: GCA_947685225.1. NCBI lineage: Eukaryota > Viridiplantae > Streptophyta > Magnoliopsida > Malpighiales > Euphorbiaceae > Garcia > Garcia nutans. The sequence goes on from CANTUV010000027.1 coordinate 39,013,424, forward strand.
ATAGCTAAAAGGTCTTGAATTCAAATTTCCGTTAGAATCCAATTTGAAAAAAGAAATGCATTTACCATCCGGATTGCTCATGCTTCTGAGTGAGGATTGTAAGGAAAAAATTTTGGAGGTTGTTAGGAGCGGTTGTAGGTGGCAACCAGGTATAGGTAGGGGTAAAGATGGGAAAGTTGGGCTTTCAGTCTGGCCCAATCCTTTTTTTTAAGAGAAATTTACGCCATATACCTCTTTTTCTCGCCCACTTTACAATTTTACGCGGACCTGAGAAATATTTTTTCAAGTATACGCTATTCGCTTTTTTTTTTTTTTTTTTTTTTTTCAAGAATGACTTTTAGATGCTGTTATTTATTTATTTATTTTAATTTTTGTAAATTTTTTTCATTTTTTCTTTAATTTATTTTATTTATATTCTTTTATTTTTTATATCATATTTTTAATATACACATAAAAATAAATAAATATATACATAACATATACACAACATATATAAAATTCACATTCAATAATATAAAATGCATCTACAACACATCAACAATTCATCTACAACACATCTACAAAATATTTTATTTATTTATTTAATTTTTTATTTTTAAAATATCAACACAACATTTATACAATATTTACATAATATTCAATAATTTTTACATAAAATACATACAATTTAAATAACAAAAATATAATATACATATAACTTCTACAACACATTTATAACATCTAAAATACATCTACAATGCATCTACAGCACATTTATAATATTTAAAACACATCTACAATGCATCTACATAATAACTAAATAACGAAATTTTGTATTTTTTTCATGTATCTAATATATAAAATTTATTTAAAAATAAATTTAATAATTATTATTATTATATTTTTGTATATTTTTATTTTTTGAGCGTCATTTATTTTTTATAATTAAAATTAATTTTTTTATAAAAAATTATGATTTTTTATAAAAAATTATGATTTTTGTATGATAAAAAATA